>VWZP01000216.1:54830-66051 GCA_013396995.1 Dicaeum eximium
GGCAGCGCAACACTGATGAGAACCAATAAATATTTGGCACAGAAGAGGAATATTTTAACCTTGCCCATAGATGACTGTTTAGGAGAATAATTTGTGTATGAATATTTACTCCATTTAAGAAACTTTCTTCCCTTAAGCAAATATCTCCCATCCCCAAAAACCAGAATGGTCATAGATGCAGCACAAACATCCAAGGCAAAGAGTGTTGTCCATGAGTATAAATAAGGAGTGTGTGAATTTAAGCAGTTACAGATCAGATCCCAGTTCCACAGAAGGTAAGCTTAGAAACCAAGAAGATAAGTCAGATAATTATACTGGTCTGAAACCATGAAAATAATTTGTTGTGATTCCGATTTAATTTCTTCAGAAGGCTTTTCCACTTTCTACAGATTGTGAAATGTGAAAGTGTACAATTATATCGTGGGATGTTTTGTATCATGCGGAATCTTAGATCACCTATTCAGAGGTTTTTGATTCACTTAAACTTCCCATCTCTCATACGTATATTGCTACTGTCCTTTCAAAAAATAAGTTGGAGCCCATACGCATGTTGATCTCTTTTTTATTTTCTGTCGATTCATTTATGAATAATTAATTCAGTTAGGCTAAGTAAGATTTAAGCCCACATTTTATCTGATTTCTGTTTTCTCTGTTGAGCAAAACTGAGCGTTATCAGCTTCTTCCACATTTTTTGATGGACTTCAAACAAAACAACTTTTAACACAGCTGCCATATGCTCAAGATACCCTGGCACGTGTGTGTATAGTGTGTATGTGTGCACAGAGGTTTGTGTTAGAATGTTTATTTATTGTGGACACACTTAAGTCACTCCTGAATTAAGTAGTTACAAAATCTTTTATATACATATACATGAATACGTGTGCAGATAATTGTTTGTATAGGTATAAATATATAACAGTATAAAAGCAAAGCAAAAAAATTTGTAATCTACTTGTAATTATTTTCTTGCCGTGCCATATGTCCCCACTGCTTCACAGTAGTGTCAGCAAGAGGTGTGTACAGGGTATGCTGTCACGAAGGTGATAAGGAATGTATACCAGCAGCTTTTTATCAGAGGTTCTCATTGAGTGACTCAATTAGCATATCGAATCATCACTCCTCTGTATTATCACCAGTTTAGTATTTAAGTTGTGAATAAATATGCCCCTGCAATACAATAGGGCCTTATAGACTATGAGTTTTCATTTTTCCAGTTGCATAGGTTGTCCCTCTTGTTCTTCTAGATTCCCTTTCTTACTGCACATCCAATACCAGGGTTAGGCATTTTCTTCTCCTAATGTAATTTTTCACTTACCATGATCCCCCATTTATTAAAATCCCCTGCAAAATTTTTGCCTCTGTAAATGTGTTGTACTGCAGCCTATCAGGTCTATCCTCCTCACCCTGTATGTCCATGTATTACCTGTTAATGAGGAGAAAAGCTTGTTCAGTGAAATTCATACCTGTACACCCACAGACATTTTGCCACAACTTCTTTTGTCTCTGAGATGTAAATTTCTTGCAGTCATGATAGGAGGACTTTCTCTAGTTTGACAACTATAACTAAAGATAATTTTCCATCCGTTACTTGCTCTGAGGCCATTTCTGTGTAGTTTAGAGCTACAGGAAAGGGAAAAGGAAAAAAATCAGAAATGTTAATTAAAATATGCATAGACCCATGCATTAGCTTGTAAGGACAATTTTTATTGTGCACAGATTTTCAAAACTAGGGTCAGATTCTCTAAGATCATACTTCTAAAATTTAGCTTGTTTGAGAAAGTGTCTATGTTATCCAATGTCTCATAGATTTCTGGAAACTGAGCTGAAGAAAAGCTTTTAAGATCCTGATGAAGAGTGACACAGTCATGTAGATGGCACAGCTGCCATTCTGCCCGTCTGCCCCTCTCTGGGAATCCATAGAAATCCTGGCCTTCATTTAAATCAACAGGAGCTTTGTCTCTCACTTCAATGGAACCAGAATTTCATCCTGCAATTTGAAATTTGAAATACTCTCTGCAGCTGACAGGCAAGTAAAATGATTACCTCACTGTTCCCACTGCCTCTGTGTCATAAACTGTGCAAAGATTATCATCAGTGAAGTGCAGTACAGATGTCCCCTCCCTCATTCCTTCTAAGTCATCTTTCATCCATCTCTGCCCTCTATTTTCCCCTACATTTCTGTTTTTAACTTTTCACTGTGTTTCTCTGGCATCCAGTGCCAGGAAGAGAAGCCCCTATACAGGCAGTTCATCTGTCTTTGGCACTGGTTGACACCATCATTAGTGCTTACAAAACTAAGACAGCTTTATAAATCAAGGGACAGTTTGAAATGAGGGAGGTTTATAAATACAACAAAATGTCTGATAATTATTCAGAAGGTTTGAAATTTATCTGCTCTCAGTAGGGGTTCTCTCATTAGCCACTCCATATGACTACACCACTCATGAGTGAAAAGGTCACCTCCTATATCATGAATATAAATTACAGTCTCTTTGGTGTAGTTTTGATATGTTTCATATCTAGAGTCAGAATGTGAGAAATGGCTACATGCTTCCTAAAATCTGGTGAAGTGAAGAATGTTGGAATTGTCTGACCTGATTTGTGCCCACATCAGGAAGAACAGTGTGCACTTTTAATAACACTGTTTTCTTTTGGAAATTGTTTATCCTTCAACATGAAGAGAAGTACATTTAACTGAAACTAAAAAGTGGATGTGTCTGGATATTTAAGCACTCCTCAAAGTTACTTTTGTCCAACTGAAGAAATATTTTTATTCAGCCAGAGCCCAGGCTTCAGTGCTGACTGCTGGCGTGACTTCATTTCCTGGACATTAGTCGGTGATCTTTTAGCTGGTGTCACATTTTGCCCATGTCAGGAGGCAACATTTGCATTAATTTATTTGCCTTAATTTATTGTTGCTTTTAGGATTGTTGCTAGTGGTTAATAGTTAAAACCTTTTTATGGAGAATATTGACTAAAAAATTTTTTTTTTTCGAAAAACCTAAACAAATAAAAAGTGAAGAAGGAATGTCTTCTCTGAAGAAACCTTTTAATGTGGAATAATTATAAGAGCTAATAAATTTATCTGGATGAAAGTAAGTTTTCTTTGCAGTGTGGCTTAATGGAGAGAGGGAAGGAAAGGTTTGAGTGGTTGTGGAAGACATTGCTAGCTATTACCTTCTCACAAAATAAAATAGCAGGCATTACCAAGGATTGGTAATACTATCAACATTCCAGAAGAACAATAAGTGAGAAAAAGATGTACAGAGATCTTTTTCTTGCTCCTTGGACTAGCTGCACTTCAAACATACAGATCTGTAATGTATTCCAGTTTATTTGATTGCTCCAAAGCCAGATTTTCTACATGGTGAATGATGACCTTCTCACAAGGGGTATAGCATAAAACATGTGGTGGCTTGAGTTACATAACTTCAGAAGCCACTTGACAAGTGACACAATACTCAGTTCATAGCATATATAGATTGATGAAAAAAAAAGTTATTCCTAATATTGACAGGACTTCTATGCCCTGATTTGTTTCCTTCAAATTTTCAGAAATGAGTATTGTGTTGTTGTTTTTTTAAAATATATGAAATATATGAACATATTTTTAACCAATGTCAAGGACCAAACCTTTTTATTATGGAAAAGATTAAGAATGGAGGGCTTTAAACTTATAATAGTGTCTTGGTAAAAGCATGTAAAAAAATGGAAAAGAAAGGAATATGTTCATAATCCCTCTGTGTTGTAGTCATGTGTCACACATGTAGTCATGTGATTATCCAGAAACTTTTTCCTTTCAAAAAGTGTTTGATATTGAGTCTGATTTAAGATGATGAAGATCACTGAAAGATGAATGAAATGCTTCCCTGGAAGGCAGTGAAGTTCCACAGATCAAGGCCCCCCAACAAATTAAAAAGTCTCTAAGAAAAGCCCTACCTAAGTAATTCAGCAAACAAGGAAACACACCTAAAAATCCCCTAAGCTGGATCAAAAACCTTTGACAAGATCCTTGTGTTGCCAAAGAAGTGGATATACAGCAAAATTTCCTGTATTTCACTCAACACACTTTGCTGGCATTAGTAAACCCTCTACTTCATATTGCCAACCAAATGTTAACTGTTCTGCATAGGAAGGATGATCTTCCTCTTTCCAGAGGAATTTATTTTGGCAACTACACACACAGTCAGAAACCATTCACACAGCAAGAAGGAAGTATGCTTTTAGGTAAAATGCCCACTCAACACACTTTGCAGAATGGCCCAAATTCAGTTTGAAGAGCTTTCCAGACAGCAGTTCAACCATCTTGTCAATATTTTTGGAACCTAGTTACAGCACTTCCAAGTACCATTCAATGTCAAAAACAGGACTAATGTTTCCTGACAAATTCTTGAGAAGTCCTAAGACTATTTCAAGCCATGTTTTAAAAAGCAACAAGGCATACCTAACAAAAAATCAGAACTCAACAGCAAAACTAGGTAGTGGTGGCATGTATCTCATTGTTCTATAGTAACTGACTATAATATTTTAGAAATCTCTAGTATTCAGGATAGGATGAAGTTAAAAGGTTTGTGGCAAATACTAGCCACGTATTTATGATATAAGAGGAAAATGGAAAGGGGAAGCATCTGTAATGACGTCTCTGTACAAAAGCTTATATTGGTTGACACTTTAGGCAAGGAACAAAAACTGTGATTCCACTCCCTGAGCTTCAGACCACAGAATTACAGGTTAGAAGGGATGTCTGAAGGTTATCAGGTCCAGCACTGTAGAGAAGGTTGCCCAGAATTCTCAGAAACAGGCAGCCCAGCAGTGTGGCAGGGGAGCTCCTGGTGAGCTCCTATGAGCCACTGCAGGGACCACAATGGCTCAGCTTCTCCAAAGGCTCTTCTCAGGGAAGATGGACCTCCTGTCCCTTGCCACAGGAGATGATACAAAGGTTGCAGTTAGAAGGGACATCTGGAGGTAACCATGTCCCTGCTAAAGTATGTTCACATAGACTAAGTTGTCCAAGACCTTGTCAGACAGCTCTGAAGGTCTCCAAGGATGGAGTCCAGCAGCTCTTTGGGGGCACCTGTTGCTAGGGTCGGTCATCCTCCAAGTAAAAGGATATCTCCTAGTGTTGAGGAAGAACCTGTTATGTTTCAGTTTGAGTCTATTGTTTTCACTCTGTTACTGGGCACCCTCCCTTCAGGTATCCAGGAACCTTGATGAATTTTGCCCTGAGTCTCTTCCAGGCTTGTTGCTCTAGCCTCTTCATCATCTTAATTTCTGTCTAGATGTTCTCCAAGTATATTCACCAGTCTCTGGTACTGGAGAGTCCATAAGTGGGCGCAGTACACCAGTGGTGGCCTCACCAATGCTGAGGAGCAGTGAAGGATCACATACCTCAACCTGCAGGTAACATTTGTCCTTATGCAGCCCAACACACTGCTGGCCATCTTCACCTCAAGAGAATAGCCTGTGTTGGGTCTTCATCTCTCTTTTCAGACCTCCTGGATCTTTGTCTGCAAGGCTTCTTCCTATTTGTTCATTTTCATCATGTATTGGTAGAGGGGGCTGTGCCTTCCCAGGTGCAGAGCTGTGCACTTCCCTTTGCTGAACTTCAGCTGGCTCCTGTTTGGCCATTGCTCCAACCTGTTGTAACACTTTGCTTTCTTCTGTTCCTCAAGGAAAATTTGACTGACAAAAGAATTTTTTGCTTCATGATTTGAGAACATAGGTTAAGTGGTTTTTACCCTAGGTTAGGCTCCTCACTACAGACTTGAAGAGAAGTAAGAAAGAGTGACCTCGAAACTGTGTCCTGCTGAGTGTGATGGAGATAAACCCTGGATCCTCAGGCACCCACACCTAAACTTACTGCCCTTTTCTTTCTCTGAGCTTGTTTCTTCTAGTCTCTACTTAGTGTAATTTCTCTAATACAAAAGACAACTTACCACTTGTTTAGAATTAAGGAAAGTCAAATGTAAAGCAGTGGGTTTTTTTTCTTTTAACACTAATCACCTCTTATTTTTGGGAATATCTAGTTACTGTTTAATTCCAGACTTGTGTCTGGTCTCTCTTCTTGATCAGAATTCTAGCATCAAAGAAACCTTTCTGGAACAAAGCACTACAGACACTTAATATGCTCCCAGGAATAAATACAGATTTCAATGGATCTCCACATATGTTTCAGAAGATCAGTTGGTTGAAATAATCCTGAGTAGCTGCACTTCCTCCTGTGTTTAGTGAGACTCTGATGTTGAAGTTTATTCCAATGCTCTCAGAGGTAGGCACATAAGTGTCTTATGAGAAGAAGATGTTATTTTCATGGTCTGAAGAAGCCTTGAAAAACCATCTGTGTACCTAAAGTATTTGTCAAATACGATATTCAGTAGTTTACGCAATGCATATAGATACAAAGCATGTCCATCATGGAATACAGTAGAACATTAGGAATTAAAGTTTTTTGTTGTTTATTTATGATTTAAACTTAGGTAAGACATTTATGTCTATTACCTATTTTCCCCATTTTTTTTCTGTGAACATATTTTACTCCTATGATGTCAAACTTTGCTCCCACCCCTTTCTTTCCATGCTTGGATTTTGTTTTTTGGCTCTCTTTTTGCCTTTATCTTGTCTTTTGACTACTGCTGTCAGATTGTTTTGCTACACAGAAGAGGGTTCTTCCCATAGAATCACAAAAAAAAAAAGTATTCTTTAGCTGTTTGTAAAGTCTAGGGACACACAGGTGTTGGTTCAGTCAACTGAACTTACCTAATGAACCTAGAGCTAACCCATTGCCTTTCACAACATTAAGCCATCCTTTGTTATATGACTTTCAAGTTGAACTTAAAATAGTCTTGTTGCATTAAGTCCTACAGCCATGTCCTCTCTGGCATTTTCTCTCTTTTTAATTTTTTTTTTCTTGCCTAGAAAAAACCGTTTCGGTTAAATGAAAGAAACGATAGCCTGGGATGTTACACCTGGCAGTCGTTCATAAGTTTGCAGGTTTTGTTGTGCTTTTTCCACTGTTTCATGTGATGACTTTTTTTGTGTTGCCTATCTCTGACAAATATTGCAGTGAATTTTCTGTCCCTTGGGTGGGTTATGGAAGTGCCTAGTCAGAGACAAAGCCTAATAACTGTGTGCCTCTCCTGTGATTATTGCAGAGTCATGAGGGACAGAGGCAATACGACCTGCAGCTGAAAACTGTCTACAGAGCTTGCAAATACTTAGCCAGTCCAGTGTGCCCTCATTCATGGAGTTGGCTAATCTTGGGAGTAAGAAAGGACATGATCTCATTGCATTAGAGAGACTGAGAAGAGCAAGTGAGCAAGAATGATGCACAATTGCGAGAAACTGACCAGAAACGTTAAAAGATTTTAAAGCTGAAGTAGTAACTATCTAAATAAAAATGAATCAAACTGTAAGAAAACTTTCTTTCATTAGTAACAAAATATTTCTTTTAGAGTGATTGTGTTTCAATATGTTGATTAAACTTTAGGGGGAGAGAGAAAGTCACTGGGAGACATCTAGACAATAAATTTTATTGATAGTTGGACTTCAGTAATTTGCAGGAGACTGTTGTTTATTGCATGTGTGATTAGCAAGTCTCCAGTCTAAAACTTTGTTGAGCAAATCTGAACTGAGCAGTAAGTTTATTTAGAAGGTTCTCTCTTCTTTCCAGTGTCCTGAGTTGACCCCTGCATTTCTAAAGGCTTTTGTAACAACTCTGTTCCTCTTTTGCAAGAATATTACTGGCATCTGAAAAGAAACTCAAGGATAAATAGATAATTAAACACCTATCTGAGTAATTTTTAGTCTAAAGGCTGATTGAGACACTTAGCTGATCGAGTTATTTCAAGAACTAAAAGGAAGATATAAAAAAACAGAAGGCAAGGAGAAACCCTCTTGAATATCTTGAATAAAGAGTCCAATCATCAGGTGTCATCTCTGCCATGAACATTTAGTAACTGATAATTGTTGTAACCATTGAGCCTTGCAAATATTATCCAGTAAATTTTAATTAACACTCTGGGGACTGAAGAACTGTAGAACAAGCTCATGGGAGACTTTCCCCGAACCAGTGGCAAAGTGTGCTGAGTAATTTTAGATCTGCCTGCCTGTCAAAGTGGATCAGCGTCATCCTGCCACTTATGCTGAAGAAAATGCACCTGCTTCTACATGGAAATAAGGTGCATTATCTGCCAATTTGTGCTGCTTATTTTCACTGTTGCCTGAGTTTGACAAGTGGAAAATATGAATGCATGGATTATTAATTCATAATCCAAGGGAAAAGGAAAAGGTGAAATAGGTCTGTGGGTAAAAAATGTAATGTACTTGGTATCGCAGGACCTACCAGAAGCCTTCTAAATAAACATGCCATGGAATTCTACTAAGAGTCTAGAGAGACAAATATCCTTGCATTGTACTTTTAATATCAAAAGAAAATCTAATCACCTATAAAACTCAGTAGCATACAATGACACAGCTAAAAACAATACAGACATTGTTTTAATAGCCATAATTTTCTTTAAATCTTGGTAATAATGGGACATTCCCTTTTAGTATTGTGAGTCCAATTTTCTGAATAGTCAAGCTACAATAAATATTAATTTTCTAGATATGCTCAATAGATATGACAATATCTAGCTTTGGCTCTGCTTTCACTGCTACCAAGTAATTCAATAGAAATCAGTGAAATCAGAGTACATGGTTATAAGTTAATCTCCAGGGAGCAAATAACACCATTAGAGTGAAATCATTAACTTCAGTTAATATCCATAAGTCTGTGAAGGATAAAATCCACACACTTTGGTTTCAGCAGGACATACTTCCAGCCACTCCTTTTATTTGGGGTATCACTTATTTTGCTTAGAAACAGTGTTTTATAATTTTAGTGATAATGAAAAAAATCCTTATTTGAAGTAGTTTAGTGTTGGCCATGTAAAGAGGCTCTGATATTAACCAGAGCTGTATGTCCACTGCCTTCTAAATGGATCTTTAGGATATGCTAAAGTTAGGGAACTTTAATTACTGTACATATTAAAGGCATTAAGTTTTTGTCATTAGGACTCAGAACAAGATGAACAGTAGAAAAAACTGTGCAGCAAATTATAAATTTACAATACTGACATAATATCTGTACCACAGACAATTGGAAGGTTCTTTCTCTAGTCTCTTAACATATCACCTGTCATAATGAATGCTACAGCCACAATATGATAAAGCTACCCATGAACCAATATCTTGAAAGATCATTTATCTGAATGTAAGCATCTTTTGAAGCTACTTTGTGGCACAAAGGCATTTTAAAAGTCCATTAATTATGAAATATATATGAAAAAGACATAGAACAATGTATGGTTAAAATTGCTCACTAAATTCTACGTCATCATGAACCTTTAATAAATTTAAAATGTTTTGTGTCCCACATAGAACACTAACAATTTGAAGGTAACTATAAAAAGGCAATGAGCTGGCATCACTATTCTCTAGGAACAATTCATAATTCCAAAATGATGAGGTTCTCCATACAAATGTACTAGAAATAAAAGCACTGCATACAAAATTAAAGGCATGAGGTTTTTGACATTTTGTCAAACTCTAGCAAAAATAGAATACCAATTCTTCATCCTGCATGGTTTTAGCAAAAATGCAATAGCAGAATTACATGATCATGTATAAAAATTGCAAGACTGAGCTCCATAGAAAGGGAAGTAGATTTTGAATTAATTGCAATACTAATTTGTTGTATAATATTTAAAGTATATATTTTTAAATACAGCATATAAGATTTGCTTTTGAACAGAAATATTTCCTGTGGCACATTTTCTTCTTAAATTTTTTGTAAGCTCAGTTAAGAAACTTTCCCAAAAGGCTCTCTAGGCTTGAACATTAGGACAAAGGCTTACAAATTAACAGTTAATTTGTTGATAGATTGTTGTATTTGTGGCTAAAAAGCATTGATTTTTCTATTACTTTCTGCGTTGTGGACTTGGGACAAAAGTGAATAAGCAATTCTTTAAATAATTATAACATCTTGATGGATAATAACACATCAATTAACTGTCACTTAGAAGTTCAAACATAATTGTTCTACATCTATCTTCTCTTTTTATCATCAATCATAGTGGTATCTGATCTTAAAGATCTTTTCTATGGTTCTTCTTAGGAAATGAGAATAAAATTAATGTTCTTGGAAGTTTAAAGACTGGCCCAAGGCTATGTAGCAACTCAGCAGCAGTACAATGGCTATGATTAGCCAGGTATTCTCTTTCCTTCTCCTTTTAGACATAGCTGTACCTAAACAAGCACATTAAAGAAAAACATGGTGACAATAAGGGCATCTTCAAATTTACTTAATCTGTAAAACAACATCTGTAGAAAGATACAGAGAACATACCACAAGGCAGAGATTTGGTGTTGTAGCAAGAGAAATATTCTGCCTTCTCTCTTCCTAATAGACGAAGAGACTAGTGTGGAAGGGAATTAGTTAAGAAAATTTTCAGCCACTTCCACATCATAATCTTTGAATAACCATCAAGCAGCTTGTTATTTGGATACCATCAGGAGAGGAAAATAACCAACAAACAAGACACCATTTATTTTTGAGTAATAAAGGAACAAGATACTTTTGGAGGGAATCAGCTGGCAAGGAGAATTAGAAAACAAGAATATATATGCCATTATTTAAGCCAGCAATTATTCAGGATTTGGTTTCAAAATATTTAATTTGCTTTTCCACAGGCCTTCTCCCTTGTTTGGGATAAAAGTAGCAAATTTATGGATGAGGTCTTCTACAGGCAGCTTGAAGCAGCCTCAAAGTCACAGACACTGGTTCTTGTGGGAGGCTTTAACTACCCTGACATCTGCTGCAGAACCATCACTCAAACACAAACAGCCCAGCAGGCTCCTCAAAAGCATTGATCACAGCTTCCTGGCATGGATAGTGGAGGATCCCACAAGGAATGTTGTAGCTCAAACTAACAAGCAGGGAAGGCCTTGTGGGGGATGTGAAGGTTGGGGGCAGCCTTGGCTGGGTAGTGACCATGAGACTGTGGAGTTCCGTATTGGGTGAGGAATGAACAACGCAGCAAGTAAGAGTGTAACCATGGACTTCAGGAGAGAGAATTTGAGGGATCTGTTCAGGGAATTTTCTTAACGAATCCCCTGGGGACAGGCACTGCAGGGAAAAGGGTTGATATTCCAGGGTGACTTCCTCCAGGCTCAAGAACAG
>VWZP01000217.1:0-16956 GCA_013396995.1 Dicaeum eximium
ATTCTCTCTGGGACGTTCTTTCCAGACCCTGCACCATGTATTGTTGGTTGATAACATAAAGCAGGTTTAATTCCAGCAATGTATTGTAGCAAATGTAATGATTACCTTCACTTTGTTTCTTTAATTATGCAGAGTGGTGAGGTTTTTTACTCAAGCCCAAGTGTTTATATTTACCCCTAACTCAGAAGCATTGCATTTCAGCTGTGTTGTGGTTTAACTCAAACCAACAGCCAAGCCCATACAACCTCTCTCTCCACTCCTCTACCAGGAGAATCAGGGAGAGGATCAGAAGGGTAGAAGCTTGTTATAAATGAATAGGCCAATATAACCGAATTGATAATTAATAAAAATAATAGGATTTATTTCGCGACAGCGTGACAGCCCCGAGATACAGAGCCAGCTCTGGGTGACACTGAACCTGCCCTCTACTGCGACAAGTTCCCAATGTCACACCTTGTCTTCCCCATGTCCTTTCTTTTATACAGTTTTTGCAGCCCCGGGCAGAAATTCCTCGGTTCTGCTCATATTCGGTTGTTTCTTTTCTTGGTCCATGTTTGGATGGGAAGGGTTTCCTGGCTGTGATGTTTCTTCTTTTGGTCGCTGGTGATGGGGGTAGTTGAAAATTCATCTCTGGTTTCCCGGGATCTGATAACGGTCGAGATGGACCGATAGCCTGCTTGATTAGTTTAGATTAAACTTTACAAGAAAAGATCTACATAATTCAACCCCCTTTTGTATCATCTGTGCTTCTTTGTCTAACCCTGGGGGCAGCCCTTGAGTATCAGGAGATGGTATCACCTGTCCCATTTTTAGTGAGTCGTTAGCTTGCCGGAGCTAGAGGCTTTTCTTTTGCTAATTTTTCTCCCACCTTTTTGCATCAGGATCTCAGAAAATCCCCCGCCAGAGTTTTTGAGGTTTTTCTTTTTGGTTTCTGTGTAGTCATTTTTAATATCAACATTTTAACATTTTTATTTCAACAAAAAAACGAATTTGCTTTTAATCACCCATAACAAGCTGAAAAACTCCTGGGTTGAGATAAAGACAGTTTAAAAGGAAGTTGTGCACACAAGCAAAGCATAACTGTTGCCCCTCTTCTTTGCTGGTCCTAAACACACCAGGCTTTCCCTACTTCAAAGATAATATAAAGTCTTTTGTGTGTTGGTGTTTGTCATAAACATCACATGAAATAATGTTAAACTCATGATACAATGCTGGAAGGAAAATTCAATGAAAATTCAGTGTTAATTATTCCAAATTAATTTCCAAATTTCATAATTAATAGTTTGCCACTGATTTCTTCAAAAGCAAGGTACATTTCAAAACATGCCTTAGCATACAATCCAAGGAGGTGTGCTTGAAAGGGGGGGGGTGGGGAATATTAATTGGCTGGGAATAATTTCCAAGTGATCAGTCTGTGATTCCTTGTGAACAGAATCCCCAAACCTTTAGCTGGAGAAGGGATGTGAGGATTGAGAGCTATTGAGGTGATAGGATCCGGTTTGTAGGGAAGAGCCTAAGACTGACTTATAAACAAAATACACATGAGATCATGCTGGCATTCCATAGCAAGCTATCAGGATTTTTCTCTTTATCAAGTTCTAAATGAAAATATTTGCTCTTCTAGTAATGTTAACTTACAAAAAAATGTGCCATTCAAGATTTTTGCTTTTAAAAAATAAGGTACAGACAATGTCATTCAGTTATTCTTTATCTGTGAGACAAGTCCAAATTTGGAGAAGTATATACTGCCAGCATAGACCTGTATTTACAGGGACCCACTCAGCTGAAACATACATTTTACTGTTTTTCCAGTGAAAGCCTGGCTTCCACCCAGATACACTCAGCTTAAACGCTCATAGATAATGGGATTACAGCATCTGTTGGTGTTAATGACAAATTGCCCCAAGCTCTGGTGCCTGTCATCCCTTCTAATAATAAGTAAATTACTTATTAGTTCAAGAATTAATTAAAACAAAGAGGTGGTTCTTACAATTAAATTGATTCCAGCTACTCATCTGGCCTAGATCTGTAGGACATGCGGTATTGAGACAAAATATGGTCCTAAGTGAGGGGAAAAAAGTTGAAGTACTTGGATTTTAGACTTGATATTTGTTTAGTCATGTAAAATTTGTGTAGCACCAGCATAAAAACTGGGATTATGAGAGCAGATAAGGGAATTCATCCATGTCAGTTCTATGTATTTTAATGAGATGGTAACAAAACCCTAACTCATGTTGTCTTGGCAGGGTACAATATATGTGTATAGAGTACCCCAAGGATTTTGTAGTGCTTGCTATAAGCACCATGAATTGATTGGAAGGTTGCTCCTTAGCTGCATTTAATGCAAAATTTGAGCCATTTGGCTGAATTCTTTTTTTTAGGGTTGTATGGTTTGGTTTTCTTTGGTGGTACAGCAAGTACTGTGGAAATTGCAATACTGACTGCAAGACCAGTGGGGAATATATCAGTCACACACCTCTGTTATCACTGCTTTTTAGGAGAGGGTGGGGAGGCTCATCCTGACATTTAAAAGAGAAAAGGCCATGCTCCAGCACCCAGCCTGGGAACTGTACAGCACTGCAACTCCCCTGTTCTGCTTTCCATGCCCAGGGAGTCGAGTAACAGTTTTGTAGTTTGACCCAGAGACACTCCTTGAACTTTTCAGAAGCAGAAAAAAACGATAATTTTAAAGTTAATGTACAATTTATTAGATCCAAATATCTAATAAATAATTTTCATAAATTACTGTTGCCCACTAGCTAACAAAGCAAGCCATTTCAGGCAACCTGTTGTGACTACTTGTAGCACAGAAAACACAGATACCTCCTTTTGGATCCAAGTTTTTCAACAGCCTAATTTGTAAATAAGATTTATGTATTCACACAGTCCTAGTATTTTGGCTGGCAGGAAATGCAGTCATCAAGCTGTGAATAGTTTTCCACACTTTCATGCTTCATTTCCAGGGAAAAAATAATGTGTGAGTGAGTTGAGGGGAAGGAGCTGCTGAGGCATATAAATACCTCTATTACAACTCTGCTTAGAAGTGATCCCATGTCTCACTGCAGCTCTGCTGGGAGTGCTTTCTGCAAGAAACAAATCTAAACAGGACATGCACAGAGTTGTGCAGGTAGTAACAGAGCCTCCTGTGAGGAGTGAAGGTTGCACATGAGCAGAGGTATTGTTACTGATGGCTAAGGCTTTATAAAGGGAAGGCCCAGTAACATGGCTCTGGCCTGTTACTTAGGCTAAGTAGAAGGGAACTATGGGAGAGTGACTCAGCTGGAATAGGGGTAGCGAGATCTGAGAGACATGAGAGATGTGCTGCGGAGACTGCCGCGTGTCCACATCCTGGTGTATGGTTGACTTGTGCTTGTTGTGCCTTAAAACTATGTAAACTGATAACCAGCTAACTGCTTAAAAAGACCGGGGTTTTGGCAACAAAGAGCACTCCTTTGCACCTGCCTGGGGTCCCTGCGTCGCTCATTATCACAACAGAGGTATGGTAAGTGTGTGCACTCCCCTAATGTCATTAAAAGTACTGATCTGGCTTTCCACCTGAGGGCTTTGCAAGTACTGTACAGGACAGTCTGTATCTGGAAGTGTGTGATCATACATGGCTGGAGAGGTGCTGCTCTTTTATGGGAGCAGCTTTGATTAGCTGTGGACTTAATGCTGTAATAATGCATTGATGTGTCATTATCTGCTGTCATAATAGGGCATCTTCTCCCCTACTGTCTCCATACTGTCTCCATACTGTCTGTATGTCTCATGTGTTTCAGGGATGAGTTGTGATCCAGAGGGAAGCATTGTGCTGGGATTTAAAGTGTGGAATAGGTGTTGGATGTTTTCAGTTAAATTATTAATGCGCAGAATAGTCAAACTCATTTATAAATTTGACACCTTTAAATAACTAGTTTTAGCTTCAAATTGTGTATATGTCACTTATTGAAGTGACATATACACAACACATTTCATTTGAGCTCATTTTAGAAGTTAAGGTAGTTCACAGAATAATAAGAGTTAAGTCTTGGCAGGTGCTGAGGAAACCATGAGCTAAATTTGGGGAGCCTGAGGAAGAAACTCCTAGTCCAAGAGGCTGGAGCTGGTTTGGGGGAAAAATTCCTTCTTTTTGAAGTCACATTTGAATGGGGTCCCCCTTTCCCAGAAGAATGTGTCTCACCCCAAGAGGTACTCTGGTCCAGCAATCTTTCAGCATTGTTGGTTGGGTTCAACATGTAATAGAGACAATTGTAATATTCACAAGGCCAAAGAGCAAAAGATATCTTTTGGCAAGAGGACTCCAAAGATAACTTGGGTTTAGAAACCTGAGGCACAGGAAAGCAGTTTAAACTTGGGTTTGTGTCTTCTTGATGAACAACAGGATTCTTGGTCCCCAAATGTTGAAGAGGAACTCCAGAAAAGGCTTCATGTCAGTGAATGTCTTTTAGAGGGAAGTGCCTGTGTTACTGGATGGGCCCACAGGGCCTCCCCACCACCCTCCTACTGCCTGCACAGAGTGCAGATCTTCCAAAGCCTCCAAAGGGGCCCATGCTGTGGAGAGCCTGGCCCATGATCACGGTAGGACTTCCTCTAAGTACCTGCTCACTAAATTTAATCAGTGCTTAATCCTGTTCCTTGCCATCACTAAACCGATATTCAAAAGTGCTTTACATTGGGGTTTTGCTGCCATTTGAGCTGTTTTACATGAAAGCCTGTGATTACAGATAGCGTTTTGACACAGTGATAAAAGCCAGGAAATTCACCATCAGTGGTGGTGTTTCTCTTGCCTTCACTGAATGACAGTTCTTATGTAGGCAGTAATTGAGTAGAAATTACAATAGCAGTTAACTTATAGCCTTCTGCTTTGGTACACACTTTAGCATTCCTTCAAGGAAAAATGTGCATTAAGAGTAAATATTTGTATCTGAGTGATATGTATTTAAAAATTGCACAGCTTGGAGAGTCTGCTGCAAATATCAACATCAATATAGGTGAGACTAGGATTTTTTATTTCCCTTGCAAGTTTTGCCATAAAAGAAGTATTCTGAATTCCTTCTCTCTTCTTCCCTAGTTTCATGCTTTCCCTGTTATAATAATTGCTCAGAAAACTGAAGTTTAGATAATGTTCTTTACACAATTACTACCAATTGGTCAAATGGGCCATTTTGGCATTGAATTTTTCTCCAAAAAAGCCACTGCATTTTTGTCTATGGTTCATTACTGTTTGCAATTAACTGTGTGGGAAAAGAAATGGAAAATGCTGATTTATGTTTCATGAATGACAGCTCCCTATTTCTGGTTGCTCCATATTTGTGGTCTAAAGCCTGGTTTATTAATAAATAAGTAGAATAGCTCTGTGTGTCTTTGATCATTGATACAATCACACAGAATACTGATTGTTTAAAAGGAGTTTCCAGTTAATCTCTAGCACATGTGCTGTATCACAAGTCAAAGCATCACCTTAAAAGAACTATGCTCAGTGAATAAATGCAAAAGAGGCTCACTCTCCTGTTTGGAGTGAATGTACTGTTGGTGAAAGTGATAGGTTTAACACTGATTTGGACCTATCAACTGTCAGGACAGACTATGAAATGCCTCCTAAAATAGCTGCTGACAAAATTAAAACAAAATTATTTTAAAAAATTATCCATCTTAATAGCTAGACCTGAAAAGGAATAACTTGGTTTTCTGAAGTCCTGGACTTTCCAGAAATTTTATGGATTTTGGTACCTCTTAAAGTCAAGTTATCTCATTTAAAAAACTGGGTTTGGCCTACTACCTAATTAGGGGGGAAAAGTTCCCCTCAAAGCCAACAAACAAAACTGGAAAAATCAACTCTGACTTTCAACACCAGCCAGCGCCAGCTCCTTTTTAGGTTTTTGGTGGTTTCTGAGGATCTGCTTAATGTGAAAACTGGTCATGTAGGTGTTGGTTTCCCAGCCTGTCAGCATTTTGACCCAGTTCATGCATTGCAGGTGAATTTAAAGCGAAAACTGTGTTTGGGATAAGGGACAGCAGTCCCTTCCTCATGTAACGTTCTTCTTTTCTGTGTGTGCTGCGGGAAGCCTTAGGTTCAGAGGCAGAGCCTTTCCCAGGACTGAGTTACGAGCCCGGCCCAGCCGAGCCCGGCCCGAGGGCGGCAGCGCTGCCAGGGGGAGTGGGGTGGACCGAGGCAGGCCTGGGCTGGGCAGGGTAGCCGGCAACTCCCGCAGGGAGCCGGGCGGGGCGACAGCATCCCCGGGGCAGGGACAGGACCCCCGGGGCAAGGACAGGACCCTCAGGGCAGGGACAGGACCCCCGGGGCAGGGACAGGACGCCCGGGGCAGGGACAGCTCCCTCTCCGAACCGAGCGTTCCCTCACCGGCCCCAACGCCGCTCACTTCCAGCTTCAGCTGCTGCCAGCGGAGCAGTGTGGAGGTAGAGGCTAGATCGCCAATGGGCAATAACTCAGTGAGAAATATTTCCTGTAAGTCAGCCCACCTGTTTGGAGTTTATTTGGAGCTGGTTCCATTAAACCTGGTAGATATATTCCAGGTTAATGAACACCTGAGTTGCAGCATGTCTCGATGTGTGTTCTGTATATGGGTATATGTATCCCTTTGTTGAATGCTAGTAAATATTTGCTAAACATTTGCTAATGTAGTGTTAGTCTTACTTTTGGGATTCATTCACTATGCAGCATTTCTGCTTGGAAAAAATGCATTTGTATGAAGCATAGCCCCTTGTGAGGAGAGGGACTTGCTGCTAGGTGAGCACCTGAGCTGAGCGCTGTCGCAAGAGGGGCTGGATACCAGGTCAGAACCCTTGAATAGCATGGAGGAGCACTCAGGTGCAGTAGAAGTGTTTCAGGTATGTTTGTCTTGTTTAGTCTCAAGTAAGACCATTTATTTAGTAGTCCATTTCTCCAGGTATCTTCAGGCTAAAGATTTTTATGTGTGGCTTTCAAAATTTTTTTGGTTTTGAAGTATATTGAGTGCTTCTGAAACAGTTTTTGTCAATTGCGGCAGATTTTTTATTGCTTATTTAGTTGTAATTAGACTTTCTAATTGTTTTACAATTGTCTAACAAAATTTTGAGTTGCTTGCCAAAGAGTTTGTGTAGCTGCACAGCGGGATCAGGCTTGGAGAGTGCAGGAGTGCTCTGGAGCTGAACTGAATGCATTGCTTGGTTTTGACTTCAGGCAAAATTCTGGTGGACAGTAGACATTATTTCAGACTAAATATTAGCAGCCTGCTCTGAGTGCACTATGGGAGGTCAGCTTGTTCTGTTTCCAAAGAATATGCAGGAGATAAAGGCAGGGGAGAAAAGCAGTATTAACTGAGGCATTAACTTAGCTGCCTGGTTGTCACTTGTGAAAGTAAATAATAATTTGTTAAGGGGAAAATTGTATGGTAAAAATATTTTCTTCAATATTTCCTTAATCCTTACAATTCTTTGCTTTTGGAAAATTAGCTACGTATTATGTAAGACTGAGGATTTGGAGGAGAATAGAGTAAGTCCTTGTCCTTGCTCTATTTCTGTCTCTGCTCAAAATCTTTCATGGTCCCTCTTCTCTAGATTCTCCAGACCTTGTCTTTATTACATTTCCTATCAGGTTAAACCACAGCTGCCATGGTAATGCAGTTGAAAGACAGAAAAGAGAGCCTTCATTAACAATGTTCAAATTGAACTGATTAATTTCAATTAAAATAACAGTGAAGGTGGAATGACTTGCATTTTTACTTTTACTTCATTTTCCAGCTTAAATGGCTACTGCTTGGGAATCAGGGAAAGCTCTCTGGCAATGTGCTGAAACAGTTAAAAGCAGATTGTATGCATTTTGTTCAGCCCAACAGTCTAGCAGTTTAGAAGAGAAGCACTTCTCAGCATGAATGAACTGTGAAATGTATTAGAGAATGAACGTTTTGATGAGAAGCTACATAAAAAATCCCAAACTTCCATTTAAAAATATACCACAATGTTTATTCCTGCAGAGAAGTGTTACTTTTTGAGTTTCAGAGAGTTGTACTGAACACATCTTTTAGAGATATTTTAATGATAGTTGACATGTGAACCCTCCCCTCCAACTGTGTAGGGAAAATAATCTCTTCTTGGGGTTTCCTTGCTGCAGATGTAATAATCTTGAATATTCTAGGCCAAATGCCTTTCCAGAGTGATACAAGGTTTTGGCTCCTAGATGGTTTGTCTGAGCTGAAGAAAGCTTTCCTGCACATGGCATTGCAAACGCTGCAGCAGTGGCCACCAAGCAAACTTATTTCTTGGTTCCTCAGAGGGAGACAAGTGCTTCTTATTGTCCAGAGATGAACAGCACATCATTTTTCAGGCCAAGGTGCATATGACACAGAAACTGCAGGTGGATGGACTATTGCCTATGTGTGTATTGGGGGTTGTGTTTTGGTTTTTTGTGGGTTTTTTTGGTGTTTTTTTTTTGTTTTGTTTTTTTGTTTGTTTTTTTTTTTTTTTCCCCTTCCCTTTCTTTCCTGTTCTCTCCTTATCACCTGTAGAATTTCTTCCCATTGAGTTGCTAATGGGAACTGATAGCTTGAGACTTCGGGGAGTAGAAACTCCTCTGGTTTTTGGGAGTTCCTCGGGGCGGGGGAGCAGGGGACGAAATACCAGGAGATTTGGGCTGGGGGAAGGGTCTGGGGACAGCTCCTAGCTCACTCTAGCTCTCTCGGCACCGGAGGGGAGACAGGCTGTGGAGAGACTTTCTCCACCACTGCCAGACTCCGTCCCTGCTGCCTCCTTCTACCACCAGGGTGACCCAGTGGGAAACCTCTATTCTGTTGCTGGGCCTCGCATTCCTCTGCCCTGCCAGGACGTCCCATAGGTTCCCGTTATTTGCTGTGGAGTTTCGGGACATTCGTGTTCACCGCCCTGGGATTCCTGCTCATTTCCTGCCGTTTCCAGCCTCCTGCTTCCGAGAGTCCTGCAAGGGGCACCGGGATCGGCCGCTCCCAGGGCTTTGTGAAGCGAGGCCTCTCTTCCATCCCTCCCAGTCTGGGACAGAGCCGCCATGGCCACGCGCTGCCTGAGCCCGCGCCGGAGCGCCCCCTGCAGCCGCGTGGGGATCGCCGCACCTGCCCTGAGCACCGGGAGCTGCCAGCGCCCCTGCCGGCTGTGACCGGAACTGCACCAGGGGAAAGTGCCGCAGCCGAGCGGCGCCACTGGGTTCGGTTCTGTTTGCTGTTAATGCCGGAGTTGTTGGGGCTTGTTTGCTTTACTATACATATTAGTAAAGAACTGTTATTCCTATTCCCATATCTTTGCCTTAATTTCAAAATAATTTGGAGGGAGGGGTTTTACATTCTCCATTCCGAGAGAGGCTTTTCTGCCTTCCCTAGCAGACACCTGTCTTGTAAACCAAGACAGTGTGTTTGCATGAGTCAGAAAAGCATTTGTTCTAGGAAGTGTGTGAAATAAGTTATATCAGGAAATAATTTGAAATTCTGGTAAATTATATGTGAACATAACCAAAAATGGTTCTCTTGAAACACTGAGAGAGACTGATAAAGTTCAACTGACTATCTTGAATGAAAGTCATAAAATGTCTATTTTCAAGTCCAATACCTTTCACAAGCCTAGTGCCATTTACGTATAATAGAAAATGAAATAATTCAGCTTTCACACACAGTAGAACTTTCACATACAGTAGAACTCCTCTGAGCATACTGTGGTCCATATGTGTTGTCAGAAATCCTTTAAAAATATAAACTATAACAAAAAGGAAATTAACAAAAATATAAACTATAACAAAAAGGAAATTAACAAAAAGACATAAACCCCGAGATAAGTGATGCAAATCGAAGCACTATTCACCCCCGACTAGGGTTATGAAACCTTTTATCTCAGTTAATGATTTTTTTTCACTTTCATGCTTCCAATTCTCTCCCCTGTACCACTGAGGGGGAGCAAGGGAGCAGCTTCATGGGGCTGAGCTGCTTCCTGCAGTCAATCCATGACAGCAGGTAACTGCCAACTTCATCATTTCCAAACTTAGCATTTTTACTTTTGTAATGTGGAGCATCTCTCAGAGCACACTTAGGATGCGGGAAAGTAGCACCTATAGTTTTTTAGTGTGGCTTTTAGTTGAGCTGGGAAATGCACTGCATGAATCAATGCTCATTACATATTGGCCAGGATGGGAGCACAAAACCCATGCTTGTGGTCTTCACCTGGCAGAAGTGCTTCCCTCTGCAACACCAGTTTCTTGATCACTGTCTGTACAGTGCTGTTCCTGAGGGCTGTGATGAATGTGTGTGCACAGGGCCTGGCTCACTGCTGCTGGGTGTCAGCTGATGGTCATGCCATGGGAACTCCTGGTTTCTGTTCCTACAGCAATTAACCAAAAGACCTTGTGATGTAGCAATGTAGTATCAGAAAAGCTGTGAAGGAAAAAGTTTTCAGTGAAGGAAGAGGGGAAGGAAAATGCCCAAATCCCATCAATGTTCTGTGCAGAGTGGGAAGGATTGATTTCAGTGACCTGAAAGCTGTCTTAAAATCTGTCATGTATTTGCTTTAATGATTTGGTAAACATGTTGTGTTTTTTTTTTTATGAAATGGCTTCATCTGAATGAAATATATGTACCAGATTGCTTAGTGACTGCAGGTATAGAAGTCTCACAGGGGAAATGTAAGTGCAGGGATAGTGCAGCTAGCAGCTCTAGCTGGAGACGCAACACAGATGTGCTCTTTGTGCCTGCTCTGAGGATAAATGAAAGACTTTTAATCGTTTGAGCTTTTATTTATGTTTTTTTTCTTAGCAGTTCCCTCAAAAGATGCAACTTTATTTAATGTACGTTTTATACAAACTTGATTAGAAGGCAAATCAAAGCTTATTCCGCTGTAGAAGTGGATGGAAGCATTCCAAAATCCCAATTCATCGCTTGTCAGAAGTAGCAAACAACCTGATTTCTCATTTCAGTGCTATCAAATAATTCAGCATTCAAATTAATCATAGACCTCAGGAAAATCGATAATACAATTATGCATGAAATAAGCATGGCTTCTGTTCAAATAAGCCTGCTCATTTCTAGTATATTCTGATTCAGCAAATCTTTAATATGCAGTTAGCCTGCCTGGGAAGGTTGCTCACAGCAATGCATTGATGGCAAAAGTGCAGTATCTGTGTCCTCAGACATATTCTTGCTTGGTTTTTCCTTTATGATGCAGATAAAGAACTGCAGAAGGATCATGTAGGCAACAAAGAACTGAAGCATCTAAAAATAAAGAAGCAACTAAGTCCAAGATGTGCAATTGACAGTTGAGATCTGCAGAGAGAAACTGCAAGTTCTTGTTCCATCAGTTTGAAGCTGGAGCTATGGAATTTTACCCATAAAAACTCAAGTGTAGATCAGCTTGGTGACATAAAGGATCAGAAAAGAGATCATTCAACCTGGGGCTCCAGTGTTTCATTATAGCTGCTGGGACCATATAACTAATACTTAGTAGACGAAAGCTTTTCATTATACTCATGTCTTCACACCTGCTGGCAATTATAGCATTTGGGGTTTTGTGGCTTTCTTGTGGCAAACTGAAGTCCATTCTCATTTACTGAAGGTTTTAGCAATAGTTCTGTACAGTGTGAAGATCAGTTCAAGAGTAATGAGGTTTTTTGCATGAATAAGTGATTGTCAGGATTGATGTTTGAGCTGCTTGAGAACAAAAGTGACTTGTCTGATGTTGCTTGTGAGGTGAGTAGGCAAACTGGGAACAAAACCTGTATCTAATACCTACATATTTGTATCAGTCTTTCTTTTCTCATTTATTTTTCCTTCAGCAAAATCCAAATGAAACCTTTTCAACCCGATCCTATTAAGAAATCCAATTAGTGCTACAACTTGCAGGGCACTATTATCGTGTTGACATTTAGTCATGCTACTCTGAGAGTGTTTTTCCTGAGCCCTGAGTGGTACAACATAATTAGCTTGAACATGCTGAGGCAGAAAACTTTTCTTAAAAAAGAAAGAACTCTTCAAAGTATTGTGTATTTACTAGCTGCTTGTGAGATGTGGTAAGAAAAAAAGATAAGTGAGCTATCCAGACTGGTCAGGTAAGCTTAATGTTGACTTATTTGTAGCAGTCCTCCATAAGTGGAACAGTAAGAAAGTGCAAGCTGACTAATAAAATTATCTGAAGGACTCCAAAATTGAGCCTCCTTTGTAAAAGGACTGACCACAGCTTTCAGGGAATCTCTGAAGGTTTGTGTAATTGCTCCTTAAGGCTATGTCTTAGTATGAATGATTTCTTTTAATTAAACCATCATTTGTCTGGTAAGTACCACTTTTACTTGGTTTTTAATTAGGGGAAAAAACTGTGCTGTGGATTGTTGAGCATTTAGAAGATACCAAGTGAAGAATAAAGAACTGTACAAACAATGTCAAACCTTGTGAGTATTCCTTCATTAGCGCCTTCCCCAGACCTCATTTCTACACTTGGGTTTTGCTGTAGTTGTCATGGCTATAATGTCTATTAACACCGCTGGGGTGAAAAATTAGCAAAATTTTCATCTGAAGTCCCCTGTAAAATAGGAGTTGGGAGGAATAGAATGGATTGGAGAGGTGGGGGGATGGGGGAAAGGTCTGGAAAAGTCCTTTCTTTGAGAGTCACCCTGCCTTGCAGAGCAGAGCCTGAGAAATGCAAAGGCTGTCCTGGCTGTGCTGCCTCCACTGTCGCTGTCACTTGAGTGTCCTGAGCTTCGGGAGGGAGAAGCTGCCTTGCAGAACAGATATTTTCACTTTTGAACATTTAAAGTGTATATTTTGTCCCACAATAGTTCCTTTTTGTAAGACAGTAGAAGTTGCTCCCTTTTTAAGGGGTAGAGAATACAATTAATATGTTGAATCACCAGAAACTTGGAACAGATTCCCTTAGATTGATGGGTTTATCAGGTAGAATCAGGGGCTACCAGGAGCCTGCGCTTGTCTCCTCAGTCTCCAAAAAGAAGCAAAAGGACACAAAGCCAGTTTTGCCCTTACAGTTCCCTTCCCCCACCTAAACCGCCTGGATTTAGCCACAAATTTTAGCTTTGCTTTATGCTACAAATGCATGGAGCAGTGTGAGCTATGACTCACTGGGGGCAGGGAAGGTGGGGCAGCAAAAACCATGTGTATGTGAGACTTAGGGATCTAAATGTGGGTCTGGGGGAGGTAAGAAAATCTTGGTACTTTGGAAAAATTTGTTGCTGTGAAGTGCTAATTTTCTCTGACTTTTTTTTCATTATTTCTGCTGCCCTTTTCACTAAAGGGGTCTCTTCTCAGCCCCAAAATCCTGCTCTGGGCTTTTGTTGTAGATAATGAAAAGTTGATGGAGGGTTTTTTTAGTTAGGTGAAAGAGCACCATGCCAATTTGCAGAAAACTGTCATTAAGTGATTATATAAACTGTGTAGCTTTTCTGCTATTTTTTAAAGTTTCATTCCCTTACTGAATTACTATAGTTACACTTAATATTGTCTAAGCCAAGGTCTTTTTATTTAATATTATTACAAGTCCTTAAACCAAAGTATATATAGATAAATTCAGTATAAAAGAGTGAACAAGTTCTTTGAAGTTGTGAATTATGAGACTGTGTTTGAGAGATTTACATTGCTTTTTGTTTGTAAATGAGACATGGAAAATTGATAAACATAAAAACATCAAGCTGTTTGACTCCTGTTATAAATGAATGATCCAATATAGCTGAATTGGTAATTAATAATAACAATATTTTATTTTGCGACCACGTTACAGTCACGGATAGCCTTGATGGAACAGGGTTGGACCAGTTTTGACACTGGGTGACGTCCTTGCTTGCACTCTACCGCTATGAGCCTGTCGGAGTCACCAAGTCTGCCTCAGTACCTTCCAGTTTTATACAGTTTTTTCGGCCTGAGGCTGAAATTCTCCAACTCTGTTCATATTTGTTAGGTTTCTTTCCTTGGTGTACAGGTGGACAAAAGGCTTCCTGATCGACTGATGGTTTCTTCTTTCAGCATCTGTGGCCGGTGATGGTGGTTGTTGGAGTATTTTCTGGCTTCTTGGGATTCTTGATGGTTGGCCAAGGTGCAGCGTTATGTGGCTGATCGGCGGTGTCCGCCAGTGTTTAGTTTTTATGGGAAAAAACATCAATATTCATATTCCCTTCGTGTTGTGTGAGCCAATCTTCTCTGTACCCCTTTGTCCAGCTCCAGGAAATGGTTTCCCCCTTTGGGTGAGTCTAGTCTCAATAGCTCCTGAGTTTCGGCTCCTGATGACTATTTCACATCTGCCTGTTTCTTTGTTGGACTTGGATGGGTCATTGCCCCGCCAAGCCGAGGTTGTCTTTCGTTAATTTCTTTTCTACCCGTGTATGTCCCACCTAGATGTGAGGCGAAATCCAGCAAGCAGTCCCTGCTAAGTTTTCGAACCTTTGGATTTTTGTAATTTTGTTTCAATATCAATATCTTTAATATTTCTATTTCTAAAAAAACCCTAATTTGACATGATCATCTACAACAACTCCCATTTGTTTAGAATGATTTATGTGCACTTCCCACATCACCGCATCAAACTGTCTTATGAAGTAGAAGGCAGAACCACTTGATTTCAAAAAACCTCTGTGATCTTTCCAGAGTGTCTATGAGCCTAAATAACAAGTGTCATTGTGCAGGGTAACTCATGAGGTGTTGAAGTCAGTAGAAGGTTGCTTGCTGACTCGAGCATGTTTTAGATCCAGCACTGGAACAGGCTGATTTGATGGGTTGTGGAGTCTGTGTTAGAAATAGCCCAAGCCTGACTCTAAACTACCCTGCTGTAGTTGACCCAGCTCTGAACAGTGCTTTCCATCATCTTCCTAACATCAGCTGGTCTCTGATATTCCGTAAGAAAAAAAAGATGTTAATGTCTCAATCATACACTAAAAGAATGAGGACATAAAACTGCAAAATTAAGTATTTAACACAAAAAGAGAACTTAAAGTGAATGTTATATTTCTCTTGGAATAAATCAGGCTTTTCTGATATAATCTGTAATATATGATTTGGAATAATTCGTGCTTATGTGACATATATATATAATAAGTTATGCTTATAAGAAAAATTATAAAAGTTGCAAAAAGCAGAGCCTGGGAGATTGCTTCACAAATTGCAAAAGTGACAGCTGGCAGTGTAGAGAGGAACCTAATTAACAAACAAATAGGCTCTTTCCCAGAACAGCTAAGGAAACACCCAAAAAGCATGAATACACAATAAGTATCTATGATCGAGATAGCCCAAGCCATAAGGAAATCAATCAAGCATTCATCACTTCCCAGAAATGGCTTGTCCAGTCCAGCACAGAGAAAGAAGACCACATGAATATGTGAAACCATGAAAAGAAGAAAAGAAACTCTGCCCCAGGCAAGAAAAACTATGAAAACTGCCCGGACGGGGACTGCTTTGTGAACAGAGGGGAATCTGAAGCGATAGAGTTTGGATCAGAGTTCACCCAGCACCGATCCCGGGGTCAACGCTGTACCTTTGATTGTGGCTATCAGAGACCGTATTCGGTCATGAAATAAAATCTATTTTTATTAATTATTAATTTGGCTTTCTCATTAATTACCTGTAACAAGTCTGACTTCATCATTGTTCTAGCAGGGGGCAAAGGAAGTTTACAAACTTCTGTTATTCTGTGCACTGCCTATAATGGGGAATAAGATTTGCTCTCTCTGTATGTGATTAGTTTCCATTGGACACATAGTAGAGATAGACACCTGGTTCCAACTGTCCTTGTTCATGATAGATTAAATGTTGGCTCTCTCATTACCAGATAATAACTTGGATTTACCATCTGTGAAATAAGACAGTCTTACTCCAGTTGTCACTGGCTGGGGGAGCCCTTTTCTGTCTGCTTTCACAGCTGGATGTGATCCATGTTCTTGCTGATAATATCAGCAAAGAGATCAAGCACAGAAATATACTGGCTCAGACTTTGCCGAGTAGTGAGGTTCTTTGCAAAACTTACTAGCGCCGTCTTCAACAACATGGAAGATTTATGTTTTACTGCTGTAAAACTTCCAAAGTCAGACATAAGCTGAAGTATAGGTGTGTGTTGTGATCCCCTCAGAGCTGGGCTTCTGTGGGCAGAGGCCCTCATATGATGGTGTTTGCAACTGATGCAATGATGGTCTCCCACTTCTGGGCCTTCTGGCTTCAGTTGGAAACTCCCAACATTTATTCCCAGTGCTCAGAGCATTATAAGAAGCAATTCTCTTCTTAAAGAAGGTGACATCTATGTCTTCCCAGAGGTATGAGGGGAAAGGGTGTTAATGTGCTGTTGAAAGTACCCTGCATAGGAGTCAGCCCTCAGCCATGTAGCCTTCCACTCCAGCTTACTAGTCATGGGGGAAAAAAGGCTAAATTCAAATATTTATCCTTGTTTTCCTCACAGTGAGCTTGGGTTTATTCCCTCTCACATGAAGGTATGTGTAACAGCTGTAGAGGTTGTGAGACCTCCGTGGAGGCTGAGGTCACCATGGAGGTCAGCTTAAGATAAGAAAATGCCAAATCATGGAGAGCAGACCTAAAAGAAAACCCCTTTTCCGTTCTGTACCCCTGTTATCTTTCTGTAAGACCATAGGTCACATTTGCCTTGACCCTTACCATTGGACAATTTTCAAAACCCCTATAGCCTTTGTTATAAATGAATAGGCCAATATAACCAAATTGATAATTAATAAAAATAATATTATTTATTTCGCGACAGAGTGACAGCCACGAATAACCCCGAGATACAGAGCCAGCTCTGGGTGACACTGAACCTGCCCTCTACCGCGACAGGTTCTCCCCAGTGTCACACCTTGCCTTCCCCATGTCCCTTCTTTTATACAGTTTTTACAGCCCCGGGCAGAAATTCCTCGGTTCTCTTCATATTCAGTTGTTTCTTTTCTTGGTCCATGCTCAGATGGGAAGGGTTTCCTGGCTGCGATGTTTCTTCTTTTAGGAGCTGGTGATGAAGTTA
>VWZP01000217.1:17030-50242 GCA_013396995.1 Dicaeum eximium
TATAGCCTTTATAAACCCCACTCCTGCACAGTTAAAGCAGAAGAGCTGTCACTGACCCCTTTGCAGAACCCCTTCGCAATAAAGACATCTGCGGAACTCATACAGGCTCTCCTCCTCTCTCCTCCCGTGTCTGCCCATGGCACCTAGCAAGCAGAGCTGATAATCACTAAAGAGCTGAAATCACTATAGAGCTGATAAGCACTAAAGAGCTGAAATCACTATAGAGCTGAAGTGCTTGCTAAGGTGACCATGGGTTTGGGGGACTGCCCGAGAAACCTGGAGAAGAAACTCATCTATCTTGGATATTATGGCGATCCTGGGTCAGACAGACCCTAAAACCCTGGCCGTAATAGGTATGCATAAAACCTCTGCACATCTACACTGAAATCTAGGCAGGTTTAGAATCTAGAGGATTTCTAGACAAGCAAAACTGTATTGCCTGGATCACTGGAATTATTTTAAGATTCCCTGTCCTTCTCTCTATCATGTCATGCACAAATTAGTCCTTCAGAGAGTAATTTGAAAACAGTGACTGTGTGTGACAAGAAGATAGCATGTGAAATGTATGGTACTTTTGTTTCCAGTTAATTAGAAACTTGAGATCTCTCATTACTAATAAAGCTTCAGGTTTCTGTTCTTTCAAGTAGACAAATTTTTAATCAGGCATAATTGCTGAGAAGAACTCCTTGGCTGGATCCATTAACTTCCTCTCCTCTTTTGTTTTTTTTTTCCCCTCTCCTTTTCCTCATGTCTTGGCCTGAAGACAGTACAATATATAGCAAACCTCCAATAATTACCTGAATGGCAGACATTTAATACCTTTATAATGTATCTGAGTGAAGATTATTAAATCTGCTGTACTGAGCTTTTCAGCTACAGCTGTTTTAATCTCTGTCTACATGGAACTTCAAAAAATTTTCTGTGCAAAAGAAGTATTACTTTCCAAGTACATGTTAATTAATTGTCCATTTGTATTGATGCTGGACATAATTTGTGAAAAATTCTTACAAAGTGCCTGCCCTTGAATGGTTTTCTGGGTAGACCACAAAATGCAAATGCCTCCTTATTGTTACAGATTGTCTTTCCCTGTCCTTTTCCCTTTTAAAGTGTGTCACTTTAAAATTACAGCTTTCTCCTGAGCAGTGAGAAATTATGCATTTCAAGTTACTTGCGCAAAGCATTTTCCATGGGGACCTTACTCACTAATGCCCTGAGCAGCCTGAGGTTTGCTCTCCTCATGTCCAGAGCTGAGGTTTTTCTGGCACTTTTCCTCCTGTCACCAGAGATTTTAAACTTGATGGCTCTGTGCTCACCATGGCCAAATCAGCCCCAGTCTCCACTCTGCTCGCAAGATCCACTCTGTTGACAAGGAGGGCATCTTTCCAGTTGGCTCCCTTAGGACCTATTCCATAAAGTTGTCTTCCAGATTTTTTAGCAATCTTCTGGCCCAGATTGTACTAGCTCTGTGATGCTCCCAGTTAATTTCTAGAAAGTAAGTCAGAATGGCTTTGTAGATATTTGCTTGGGTAAAAGCAAAGGGTCTCAAGAGCTGCGTGTAAGGTTTAATGAGCTGCAGTCTGCTGTGACTTGCTCAGTGTTGAGTCCAAGTGTGATCCTTGTTCAGCAGAATTTCAAATAGACTTATGAAAATTATTCCTTGAAATTAAATCCTGCTGGGAGAACCTGCTGCTGGAATGTGCTCTATTTTTGTGTCCGCTTGGTGTCACCTGCAGGTGGAACAGAATTACTTGTGATAGGTAACTGCAGATTTAGACAAAAAGTACCTGGTGTTAGGCTATACTCCTCATATCTGTGGAAGTATTTGCATTTAGATAAATGCTTTAGATCTATCCTGTGTCTTGAGCTGCTTATCAAAGCTATTTTTAACTTTTTCTCTGTCTTTGAAATGCATTTTCCCATAAAGTTGGTTCAGTCAATTGACACATTTCTTGAAACAAAGGCAGGCATCTCTAGGTGGGATTAGGCAACAAGCTACATAGGTTTGGCTGGCACATAGGGCATGGATAAAATGACTTTTTTTCTGAGGTTTCTCTTCTTGTTAGTCTTGATTTATCACTCAGTTTTCACTGTTTCCTTCTTTCTTTTGTCTTGTTTTTTTTTCTCCCTTTGTGTATTCGTCTGCCTTATGTTCTGAGGCTGTCTAAAGGGTAAGACTACTCAGTAATGAACAAGGAATGGTGAAGTTTTCAAATCAGTGATTTTGAACAAAAGGAAAACAGACTTTAGTGAATAAGTAATTTAAAACAGTACTAAACAATATTGTAACTAGGAAAAAAATGAAGGCAAAGGTGTTTATGAACCTGAGCCTGAATAATTTGAACTTAGGTGTTCAGAAAGAAGGCAGAGTACCAAACTAAGTTTGGTAAGCTTCAAAGACTCAGGAAACCTAACCTCTGTCCTTGGCTTTCCTTCAGGGCTCTGAGAAACATTCTTTTGCTTTCTTTCATTTTTTCTTACTAGAATTCTCTTTGTCAAATATTCCAAAACTGTAGGTGACTGTTCTATAATAGTAGTAGTAATTATCTCTTGCGTGGTATTTTACCTAAGATTAATTTCTTCAAAAAAACCCAATTTTCCCATTTGCTTTCTTTCGCTGCTATTTGCTTATTACAAAGGTTGTGTGACACTTTCTCCCCTTTCTTAACAATTTGATAAATTTTATTGTACTGTGCAATTGAAACTTCATTTAAACAATGTACTGTACAAACCATATCATCCAGAATTGGAAAAAAATATCAGCAGACATACTACAAAAGTGCAATTCTCAGGACTTAGTTCCATTTTGTTATAGCTGTGAAATGGAGATCTTTGCTTCTCAAGAAATAATCCAATACTGTAAGAAGCCCCAATTGCAGTGCCAGTTCCTAAAATAGCTAGTGAATGTTTTCTGCTGATCACATAGATGTTAAAACAGATTTTATGGCTTTTTTTGTAAGAAACTGAAGCAAAACCAGCTTATGAGTTTTTTCCCTTCTTTAATCCTAAGAAGGAAAGGAGGCAGAGAGCTGAACTGATAACTTAGAAAAAAATTGCTGTGAAAGGGAATTTAGCACTCTTTCTCTGTAAGTGGTTTTAAGGCAGAACTGAAGAGGTGCTATTCTTACACTCCTTGAATACATCAGGCTTTAATATTTGAGCTAAGACCCAGGAACAGACAAATAAAAAGGTATGACTGAAGGGTTCTTGTAACTGCCCTTTGCCTTTGCTGATTTTTGCTGTGTATTGAGCACATGCTCTGTTGGTAGAGCAGGGTCTTAGAGGATCTTTCTAAGATGCTTCCAGATAGTGCATCCTGAATGTTTTAATACACAAGGCTTACTCCACACAGGGATTTATGCTGCCAGGCCTTGCCTTGATCTGAGCCACTTCATCACTAGTTTAGTACTATGTTCAGACTACTACTTAAAATTACCCATCTTCTGTGTAATGGCAGCTGGCTCTGGGCAAACTTGCCAGCAGCTGAGTTCCTCCAGCTTTCCTTGGCTGTGCAATGTGGGTCAGCTCTGGAGTGTGCTTGAGACTGCAGCAGTTGCAGTAGATGTGTCTTGCTGGGTCTTACCTTTCCCACCTTTTTCTGCAATTACAATTATCTGGAAAGCAGAGGCTGGGAGGAGAAGTTAATGAAATGGGAACATGCAACTTCTAATTAATTATATCTAAGATAATTGGTTAATTACAGAAACTTGTTAATTCCCTATTACTGGAACTACCTTCTCCGATGGCATTTTTGGTAACTGATTTCTTTATTAAAATGGAAATGTTGGTATGTGCCTTTCTTAAGTCAGAGCAAACCCACATGATAATGTGCCCAGCAGCTGATGTCCTACTGAGCACCATTACATAAAGGGGATCCCAGACTGGGGCCTCTCTGGAGTGCAGTGAGCTGAAAATGTATTTATTTCCTATCTGTTGGTAGAGCAGACCAGAATTACTTTTCAAGGAACTTGTTTTAAAATTATGCTGATGAGACCTGGGGAAGGGATCTAGTTTGATCCCAAACGACTTCCTCGAAGGCAAGTGTCCTTGTCAGCATGTGAGGAAATTGGCAGTGAGTTGCTGAGCTCCAAGAGGCTGAAATTTATATGAAGAGGCTGTTAATATTTTGTGATGTATGGTTATTTTCTAGACCTAAGGCCTAAACTGATACCAATACTTGTTTGATGGCTTCAGTTTGGCCTATTGTGTGTTTCACACTGAACTTTGCTCTGCGAGTGCCCCATGCTGTAACTTCGCAGTGTTGCACATCACAGAGCACATTGGTGGGGAGAGCCCTCCAAGGCAGCACCGTTACCTGCCTGGGAGAGGGGAGCAAAGCCACAGCTCAGGGCAAGTGGGGCCCTGAAGACACCAGGGCATTTTGGTGTCTGACTTGGGTGCGATTTCATAACTTCTCCCCAGCACAGCAATCAGGTTCCTGAAGGCTTGGGCTCACATATATCTTTCCTCTCTTTTTGTGACGCCCTGTAGCATGTTAGGAACAAGAAAGGGGTGACACAGACCACCTATTAGTTATTGTTTCATACAAATAACAGCATTTGTGTGTCACCCAGCAGTAATTGAGGTGTACCATAACAGTGGTGACACAGAAACACCTCAGCCAGGCAAGAACAACAACAACAAAAGGACAATTCCAGTATCCAAGTGGTGTTGACTTAGATATGTCCAAGAGAAAAGTAAAGGTGATAGAAATAAATAAAGAAATAAAGGTGACCAGCAAAGCCAAACTATTAGATATTTTATGGATAGTCAGGCAGAATACAGGTGTGCAGAAAAGGACTTCCCATATCCCCTATCCAGGTCATATATTGCCAGCTTTGTGTGTCTGCAGCCAGCCAGCCCCTAGCAAGTCGCAGTGTGCCTGTGATGCCCTGGTGATTCGTTTGTGTGTGTCTCATACAGAGTGTGGAGAGTTGATCCTGCTTCGCTGCCGCATGGATATATCCTTTCTCTCCAGCACACTAAGCAAGAGCTGGATTGGAGAAATTGGTCTCATGAAGGCTCTAGGTCAGCCTTTGTAATTCAACATGATCCAAGGTGCAGCTTTACTTTCAAGTACAGCCCCAGTTTAAGATTTGTCAGTTTAGCTTTTGTTAGCACAAAACAATAGCTTGTCAGCTTTGTGGCACAGTTAATTCCCCTGTTGCAGTACTTTGGAGTTATAGCAGAGACCAAAGCAAAGTCAGTTGAATGTCTGTGCAGTAAACATCACCGTAAACAAGTAATAACCAGAACCCTCAGCTGACACTTTAAGGCTGTTGTATGATATTTCTAAGTCTATATGGTAATTCTCCCTCCCAGCACAATTATTGTATAAACTGAACAGAATGTATTGAATAAATATGCCAACTTCACCTTCTTGTTCTAGAGCTGTAACAGTGAAATTTCAGTAGATTTGAGATTATGTTAATTGAGAAGATGCTATTTCATTCTTAATTGACTCTCATAGCACTCTTTTGTGATTCAGGAAGATATATATGCATATATCTTCCACCGGAAAATAGTTTATACCCAGGTCTGGAGAAACCTATGTATTAATGCTTACTGATGGTTATAGCCTAACAACAACAGGCTGCCTACTTGGTATCCAGGAGAAACACACAGGAATTGGATTTTTCTACGGGTTAGCACAGAATATTGCAGCTTTGCAACCTGGGCAACAAACTGGAAAATTCCTTCCTGTTTAGATCAGTTATTTAGCAGAATCCATGCCAGTTTGCCCATGTGTGAAATCAAGTGGTTTTCCACCTTCCTGTTTTGATGATATTGGAGCTAGCAACTGAAACAGGATTAGTGCACTTTGAGGAACTGGATGATTTCAGAGGCTTGCAAATAGTTTTCTGGCTCACAAAGTGTCACATATTCACAAATATTTTTATGTATCTTTTCCCAAAAAACCTCCCATAATCATGATGTTTGAGATTTTCATAATGCCTTAAGATTCAGATGCATTTTTCTTCTAATTTAAAAGCAATCCCTCTTGTAAGCAGCCCAAACATCTAAAATGGTCAAAGTAGGCAGAAAGACATCAATGCTGCCAGCTGAGCCTCTGTTCCAGTTTGGTTGTAGGCAATAGCCAGTCTGTAAAGGCCACCCCTGACAGTCAAATATTGCACCAAGCAGTGGGAATGGAGGGCAGCAAATATGGTGTTTTCTAATTAATCCAGCTTCCCTTAAGTAAATTAAACCTTTATATAGTACCTTGAATGCTTACACTTGCATCATCCAAGTGATATTGTTCTCTCTAAGAAGCCTAACCTGTCAGAATAATTTCGTGACTTGCCACAAAATATAAAAAATTTTTGCCTGCCTTCATTTCCCAAATGTTAGCCTGCATGCTTTTTTTCTGTAGGGAAGAATCCTTCAATTCTCAAGGCCTGATGAAAATGGGATCCTGCTCCATAGTTTGTTATTGAGTAGAGAGTTGTTTCGATGTGTGCCATCTTTTTTTCTCTCTAGAAATAGCAGAGGTATATCTAGAGATATATCTCTAGAATTCATATCAGCACTTTTCTTAAAATTTTATCTGGAAGGTAATCCTACAAGAAACCCAAATGTATTGTAGTGCATGTTTTCCTGATGACTAGCAAGAGTTAATAGTAATTAGCTACTTGCTGTGAATGTAAAATGCTTAAGGATAGAGAAATCTCAAGCCAAGGATTCTTCAATGTACTGAGGAGTGTTTCATGTTTTACATTAACCAAACTGTTATCTCCAATACCTCCGGACATAATTTGGCATCATTGCTGGATTTTGGGTTTTTTCTTTGCCTGAAAGCACTCTGAACAGAGAAAGTACTGAAAAGTGAAATACCCTTTCATTTCATCTAAGTGTATTGCCCTCCAGACCTGAGCAAGGATGTATTTCAGCAGCAGCAAAGCATGCACTGATGCATCCACTGATGCCATTATTAAACTGATGTGTAGTTTAATAATGGCAATTAAGCATTGCACTTTTTTCATGAGAACGTAACTTGCAATTAATAAGCTGTAGTTTAATTAAATTGCAGGGAGAGAAGGGAAAGTAGTGTCCTCTGTCATATTCTTTTCCATTAGTGTGTTCCACTTAGCAAATTGACAGGAATATTTAGGTAGAGGCAAAAGTTTATTAAAATTTCCAATTAATAGTATGGACAATTGAAAAAAATATCTAGTTAATTGGGATGGACATATTTTATCAAGTTTTCCTTTAAAAATGCTCTTTAGGTAGTCCATTGCAGTGTCCTGGAGAACAATGATCTCCCTTTACTTGAACTGATTGAAATTTAGATTGACAGGGAACTGGTCCTGCACAATTCACAATGGGATTTGGCCTTTCATCTCTGTACTTTGCATGTATTTGTTTTTCATCAAGAAATGTCATAGTACAACTGATAATGCTCATCACGTGGTCATTTACATATGGACAGTCAGAGGAAACTGCTTGGCTCATGGTGCCGGTGTCAGATGCTGTAGAGCAGGCATTCCTGGAGAGGTCTGGGGTAGGAGTCTCTGGAATTGCTGGTATTCTTCAGACATTGGCAGAAGCACTCCAGTCCTGTGCTCCAGTGCTTCTAAGATGAACTGAACTGTGTCTCTAATTCTGGAACCTGGTTTTATCCCATTCAGTGTTGGCATTAGCGTAAGAGGTGTATAATTCCTTCACAGGATGAGTGCCTCTGCAATAAGATCCAAAATTTTTCATGCAGATGAATGTTTCTCTTATCAATGAGCTGGCTCTCGAATGTTTTATGTTTTTTTGGAAAAAAAGTTAGGCTTTGAGTTTTGCATGTTGAAGGCCTTTGAAGAAATTCACACGCGCGCACACACACACACACACACACACATATATCCAGCTATACTTCTGATACCATCTTAGCAATGGAACTGTGACTCAATAGGACTGTAGAATAGTGGGTGAGTATTCTGCCTACTCAGGTGTTGTGCATGATACATGCTTGGTCATGGAATATTTTTATATACACACAAGATGCATGAAGGAGGTTTATTATCTGAGGCTGCTGCTTAGCTTTAACATCCTAAGTATAGTTTCTGTCATGTGCTCTTCATGTGCTTTGTTTCCATGGAAGTCAGCCTACCTGTGTTGTGTCAAGAAGCAGAATTTCAGTAGTGGTGCCACTAGAGGAGCAGTTAAACATGTAGTTCATAAATCAGGGACAGTCTGGTTAACTCTGACAGCTGACCCCTCTACTGAGTGCAGGTTACACAGAGCAGCTGCCATAACCTTATAGTGGGAGCATTGCTGGCAAAAGCAAAACCAGCCCCCTTTCCAGACAGCCGTCTAAAAGTTCTCCTGCTCTCTGTGTGCTTAGAACTACAGCATAAACTGACATTTCAGCTTTTACTGCCTATGTTTCACAAACTACTTTAAAAAGTTTGATTTCAGACATTGACTTTATAAATTGGCCTTTTTGTCTGCTAAGAGTTTTGCTGCTTGGTACAGATTTCAAAAAAATTTGGGATGGTGTAATTTGAGACTATGATGTATCTAAAATGGTGTGGAACTACTTCATAATTCACTGTGATGTATCTAAAATATGGTTAGTTTTATACAGTTTCATAATCCTTTCATGAATTTATTACTCTGATCTCCTAGTAGCTGTGGTACTATCTCGTATAATTATGCAAATAACTAAGCAAATTTAATCTTTTGAGCTGGTTCTAGAACATATATAAATTACAGAGGAGAAAATAAAAACCTAAGCGCAACTATTGCATAGATGGTAAAATGAAGATGAAATGCCAGCAGAGTCAACAAGAATATTTAAAATTGATTCCCCATACAACAGTTCAGTAAGTGAAAGAAATATAGGCTTATGTAGAATAATGTGTACATGTATTCATTGCTTGAGGTCACTTAAAAATAAGAAATCTAGAACAGCATGAAAAATGGTGAGAAAACAGTTTAATGTAATACACAAAGAAACAGTGATCCTGGAAACAGGAGTGTTTTTCAGTGCTTAGGCCTGTTGTTACTAAGAAAAATGTATGCAATTATCTTTACTGGGCAGTATTTTTTACAATTCTTATGCAAAAATGAGGGCATAATTTAATATGTCACTAGAGTGTGAGTTAAAAATGCACTAAGCATAGTGATTCTTCAGTTTGCCTCTCAAAAATAAAGAGAAATGAGAAATAAGAGAATATAAGAAAATAAGAAAAAAGATAAATAAGGGGAATATCTTGACTGGAGACACCAGAGCTGTGATGGTTCCACTGCAGCCAGAGTTGATAGCAGAGGCTGTGAGCTCTATGCCTCTTAACTGCTTCCAGAACCTGACAGTGATCACCAGTGCAAGGGAGGGGTCACATCTCCTCTTGCTTGTGGCAGAAATCCAGTCAGCAAAAAACTGCCACTGTAAAACACATCTTTCTCCTGCTTATTTGTGGGGTTTGGCAGCTTCTTTTGGCTGCTTGTCACTCATCAGTGATGTGTATTTGCTGGTGAGGTGTGTTCACCTCTGAGTACAGGTTCTGGGGGAAATGCTCAGCTGGGTGTGGAGCTCAGCATAGGCTGGCTGCATGGACTCATACAGTGACATTTTCTCTTTTTGGGGAATGAGCCTCCAGAAAAATTGAAATATCAGATTTTCTATTTTTGAGCAGTTTCATGTTGTACATAGTCCCATCCCAGTCCCTCACAGATCTGTTCTGATTGCATGCCCTTCTGCATTGTTCCTTATTTCAGCCTTGAAATATCCTCTTTTCCTGTTTCTTCTTTTAACTTTTTCACCTTCTCTGCCCTACTCATCTTTTCCTCGCAGCATGTGTCCTCCTCAACTTTCATTGCCTGTTTAAAAGTAGGACAATGAGAAACATCCTGCAGCCTTTCCCTGGCTCCTCTCCTAGCACAGCTGAGGTAGTTAAGTAATTGCTAGCAGTCCATCCAGCCTCAGCAACAGCATGAAAGGACAGCAAGTTTGTTGCTGGAGAAGTTCCTTGGGTCCATCCTGAGAGCAGACACTGCATTTCTGCAAGTCTGAGAGTGATGTGTGATCTCAGAGGAGGCTGCTGGGTTTGCTGCTGTGGTTTGTGTACCTGAGTTGGTTTACAAATAAAAATCTAGAGAAATAGGTGAAAACTAAAAGAGAAAAGCAAAATAGAGCTTGTCAAGGATATTTAACAGTTGGGAGAGGTTCTTATTACTTTTTCATTAATTATATATTGCCTCCGTTGCAGTTTCAGACTGTGCATGTAAACTGTAGCTCAGGTTAGTCCTTCAAGGTTCCCTGGTTTCTTTGTTAGTTGCTGGTCTTCTCATGACCTGGATGTGCATTGCTAACACTCACTCAGCTTTTGCCATCATGAGCTCCAGGGTAAAGCCAAATCTTCACTTTGAGGTGGGATGTGCTCGTCTGTGTTGCCAAATCTTCTGGAAAAAGTCAGGAATGATGGATAAGATTTCTGGAACCTTTCAGAGCTGTTCCTGTGTGTTGTGAAGTTGATGATGTGAATTGTGTCAACAGGCTCACAGAAGGCTGGGAATCACTGGCTCGAGACAGTCCTCTGAAAGGGGGGCGGTCCTCCTGCTTCTCCTCATGGGTCTGTGGGCCCTTTCATCCCACAGCCACCTACCATTGCCAGCAAGCAGGGAGATTCTGATAGCACAAAGATAGCAGCACCTTCACATGAACAAGAAGAACTGAACTAAGGGGAGAATGTTGAAGGAATTATAGCTGGTTTTGTTATGACGGAAAAATTGATACTATGTCAGGACAAGTGTTCATCTACTAGTTATTCCCCTGTGCTCACATAACAAGGAAATGGTAGCTGGAGAGCTGAGTTCTTGATGCCCTGCTCCCTAGGTAGCACCAATAGAAAAGCATCCAAATTTCTGTGTTATCCAAACTAACTAAGGAGATATTTGTGGTTCATCTATTCTTATACTGAATGTACCACTACTGACAAAAATAATAAGTAGTAATTAGCCAGGACTTAAAAAATATATTCTAGCCGGTAAATAACTGCTGGGAAATACCAGTGTGATATGAAATCCAATTAATTTGCAGGCAGAGGGGTCAGGCTGAAATTGTAGTGGTGCAAATGGGCAGGGACCTGAGCTCACTGGCACTGAATGGCTGTGGAGATTTTTTGGACTTGCTCTAAATCATCAGTTACTTAAATACCAAACTTCTAAATTTACTCACAGCTTTTCTTTTTAAAATTGTAGTCAATAGTTATCAATAAGTGATTTTCCCAACACACAATTTGCAGAGGACACAAATTCTTTGGTGCTAGTGAGATCCAGAGAAATCTGAGAAATATGGATGGGGCTTAATCACCTGGCATGAACAGGACAGAGAAATGACTAGTGACCAAGGAAAACTGATAAAAATCCTTCAATTTAAGCAGTAAATATCATTGCTTGGGACTAGGTAAGTTAAAGTCAGTCATGAGAAAGGCCTAATTTTCATTTTGGTTTGAATAACTTTAAATCAAAATAGCAAAAGAACCTGCTAACTTCATGTACACACAAAAGAACTCATTAGATAAATAGGTATGGAATAGTAAGTTCATACTCTTGATGCTGCCATGCTGTGAATGATTTCATTATGCCTCTTCTGAAACAATACAGAAGTGGAAGGGCTTCAGAAATCTGCAATGGGAATAAGTTTATGGACAGCAGCCATGTGAGAAGACCATTCAGGACTGCTGAGTGTCAGAAGATCCATTAACAGAGCTGTTCTGGGGATGGATGAAATGTACTCTACAAGAAGAATCATTCAGATGTTCCTGTTTCTTCTGTATCATAACACAACATCAAAGGAATAGTTCAGCAAAATGACAAAAATCTAATATTTAGAGTTTTAAACCAGGCAAATCACAGAATACCACCAAGTTTTCTTAAAGGTATTGGTATTGAGAACATGTCATCCTGTATTTGTATTATGCAAGATGAGGAGAAAAACCCTCCTATTCAAAAGTGTAAACCTGTTCCAAATAGCTTGGTCATTGGAAAAGCTTCTGCTGAGAGGAATACTAGTCTCCATTTTTGCTGTGAATTTTTCACCTTTGTTTGATGCATTATTTCCTCCCAACCACTTTTAAGAGCTGATTATAGATTACGTAAATAATTTATATGATTCATCATAGCAATTCTTTTATTACCAGAAAATACTTTTCGTTACATGTTTTTTTTGATTGATCTTTATGAAGTTCCCACTTACATTGTCAGAGTGCACATGTTGTGCATAACTTTTATGCAGCTAATTGAGGCATTCAACTCCTTTTGCTGCATATGAGAGGTGTGTACAGTAGGCACTAGCAGGAACATCTAGCTCTATTATCACAACATCTGGTATTTTAACATTAGGCATTTTACATCCTTATTCTTTAAGATTTGGTAAAAACAAAGCTTACTGCTTCATTGGTGAGCTTAACTGTCTTGTCTGTATATAACTAGAAAAATGTTCTTCCAGCTGCTCTTCTGCAAAATCTGTTGATCAGTGTCTACAGTAGAAAACCAGGCCGTTTAGTTTGTGCGGTTTATTCCACATGTGATTCTAGGTAAAATTGTAGTCCTTTGAGCTGCCTACCTTCTCTGAGGATGACAGTGTGAGAAACGCTCCTCACTTTCAAAATTTTAAAAGGTTTATTAAAAACCATATCAAAAATTACAACAGAAGACTGAATAAAGAAAATGAAACACGGTACTGGGAGCGAGGTATTACCCACCATGTGCTCGACCTCAAAATGCCTTTCTGCCTTTTTAACCCTTTTGCCCTTCCCAAAGTTCTGTCCATCGACTCCTTCTTCGCTGTCCAGTGGTGGAGATCACTTCCTGACATCTGGATTGGAGGTCAGATGTTGCCATAGTAATGAGCTGACCTTCCCAAATGCCCCAGCTTCCCAGGCCATCCTGTGAGAACAATGCAGGGGGGAAATATATCTATAAAACTTCTCTTAGCATATACATAATATTTGCTCTTTAATTGTGACAGTCAACTATTTCAATACTCATTTATCACAGCAGCATGTATTTTGAAGCAGATTAGAAATGTTTGGGAGGCATGAATCCAAAACCTGAATATGCAGCATGGTTTTTAGATTCTAGAGTTCTATAGAAATTTAAAAAAATAAAAGTCACACACAGTATTTATTTGGCATTGGTTTGGGTTTTTCCTCAGTGCTTCAGAAGCGACCCAAATAAAATACCTAATAATATCTTGATTAATATTTCTGCCTCTTTTTAAGAGTTGATGATCCTCTATTTTTCTGCAGATTTCTACTGGAGAATTTAGGATAGCCTTCCTTTGGTTTAAATGACAGAACCAATCTCTCTCATTAGCTCAATACTACAGTAAAGAATGAGAATGGCTGTAGGGAATGGGCCCAGCTGTTGAGGAAAGATCTATCCCTTACTGAAATTAATTCTTATGATGGGGAAAACACATAGGTATTTGGGTCCATAGGATTTGCCTCCCATGATGCATCTGTGCATCAGCTGTGCTGTGCATCAGCTTTTCAGTCAGTCATCGCTGATGATTTGAACGCTTAAGGAACAGCTGAAAGCTGATTTGGGTTAATCATAAACCATCAGAGTAGGTCAGTATGTGGCTTCCAAGCTGGATGGTTGGATGGATGGGGGGACTTGGTACTCTGCATGTCAGGCAACTTAACAGCATTTTCCATAAAAAGTTAGCACAGCATGACCCCGACATGTGCCCAAAATAAGGAATCCCTGTTCTTGGGGCAGAAACAAGAAGGTGAACAATGAACCAAGTGACAATTTTGAGTAGTTTTAGGAAGTGGGAGAGAAAAAGCAGCATCCATGAGGAACTGCCAGCACCAGGGTAATCCCAAAGCAGCTTAAAGATCCTGAATGGGAAAATTCTCATTCAACATCCCCTCCAAGCTTGTTTGAAAACTGACACAACCTCAGAAAAACCATGATTTGGCCTTGACAGCATTGGATATATTGTTAAATGCATTCTGAGCTTCTGGCATGTACAAATTCTTCAAGCAGTGAGCACTTGAGGGAACAAAACTGCATGTTCTTTTGGAGCTGCTTGTATCAGGAACACCTAAAGCATCAAACATGTTGGATTTGGCATAAATTGCAGTAACACAAACAGTGGAACTCACACTTTGCTGTGTCCTTCCCCCTTCTCTTGCTGAGGTGCTGCTGCAGGGCTTTAGGAGCTGAGGAGTTAAGATATTAGGTTGCGAGAACCAATTGCAAGACACACCTTTGGGGAGCCAGGTGCTTTGAGTTGCATTACTCATTTTAGCATAATTACTCATTATAGCATCATTCCCCTTTTTTTAGTGATAATTGGATTAAGCAGGTTTGTGCATTGCCAGGAAGAAACTTTGTTACTAAATGTATCTGTAAGTAAACTAAGTGCATGGGAAGAAGCGCGTGAAGTGGGCTATGATTCTGTCTGCTCTTTATAATCTGTCAATTTAAGGAGCCTAAGAAAACAGTGCAAAGCCCACAAGACAGCCAGTAAATCTGACAAACATTCCTTCCATAGACAGGAAAGAATCTATTTTTGTAGTGAATATTCCTGTCCAAAATTCATGTGATGGAGGGTGTGATTTTTTTTGTTAATTAGGGGGTTTTGTGTAGTAGTAGTTGGGTTTTTTAATGGGAACAGGACATGGTAAACCAAGGAATTATCTAAATGTTTTGAGGTCTGCTTATCATATTACTCTTTCAAATTCTTCTCTCTTTATCTGAGAGAGATTTGGCAGTACAGTGATTTCAGATCCTTGAAAGTTTTAAAGCTGGATGTGTTAATCTGGGAGATATGAAACATGATGTGGTATTGTAGGCAGTCGTACAGCCAGGGCAATAAAAACCTAATGTGGCAGATGCTACAGAGCACTAAGAAGTCCTTTGGTCTAAAGTATTCATCAGGAGAAGTGGCTTTGATATGATGCCACTGAGCTCTGGGAAGGTGGATGTCCATGGCAGAGAACTCTTATAACACATTTGCTAGTGCGTTCTCCTCCTTGGCCACCTGCATACAGAAACAAAGCTCAAATTCAATTAAACTGCTCATTGCTTGTTGACTTGATCATTCAAGTGTGTGTGAGTACTCTGCACCTCTAACCTGGCCTCACTATGAGCATCTCTCAGCAATTCAAGTGCAGTATTTAGTAACTGTGATACACAAAATCCTGTTGAGATTCTGGACCTGATGTTGGTGTTCCACAGCAGTTTAAGGCAGAGGCAGCACCAGGAGAGGCTGTGGACCAGTGTGGTGGGTGAAAGGCAGCCTGCCCTGCTCACTGGGAGTTGCAGGGAAAGAGAACTACTGATTGCCTGGACTGGGCTGGAGTGTGGGGATGCAGCAGCCTCTGAGTCCAGTAAAATAAAAGGCATTGGTAAGCTCTGTTCTCCTGACCATCCTTAATGGGACTACCAGCATCTAATAGCACATTTGAAAAACCCAGCTTTTACTGGTGTTGCAATATTGCATCTGCCATCCTGATAAAACACTCACTCTGCCAAGTGTTTTCTCATGTGTGGTGAAAATGGGGAAATGCATAATCGGCTTGTGAGCAGTCCACAGTGCTGCCCAGTGCCATCAGCCTGGTGAAACACTGAGATGAAACAGTGGAAATGCCTCAGCTGCCTGCAAGGAGGGCTTGTTCAGTCAGCCTGCCCCACCCTGGTGTGGCTGCATTGGAGATGCTGGGGTGCACTTCTGTCTGTCCAGCTGTGTACCCCAGGGGAGCTGCTGACAGAACAGACAGAATTACTCTGCAGCTCCTGGGCTGGGTGTGGGTGCATACATGGATGTAGGAAGTATGATTTTGTTTATCTCAGCATGGTGTGGGTGAAGGGAGGCATTCAGAAAAGGAAAGCCCTTTCCTCCCCTACAATGTCCCTTATTCTCTTACGCAGTACAGGAGAGGCATTGAAAAAACATATCTGCGTTGGAAGAATTACTGAGAAAATCTCGAATGCAACTGGTATCACAGGTATTTTAAAAAAATTGTGTGAGATGTTGCTGAGGTTAGCAGCATGGTGCTCAGTTGTTCTGGAGCAGAGCAAACTCCTGAGAGAATTACCCTGAGGTGAAAGAAAGTGAGAACGTGAGGGGGGGGGAAGAGGTTGGGAAAAAGAGGAAGTGAGAGAGGGGGAGAGGGGAATGTGCTGTGCACTTAGCTGAGCAGCAGGAAGGAAAGCTTGAAACAGGATTTCTCAGCTTCTGATGCCTGGGAGTTCTTTCCAGGCACACCAGTGGTGTCTGTCTGGTGCCTTGCAGGATGTGGACTAAAGACGAGTCAGAGGGACTCCAGACTTTAGGGATTGTGGTGGTGGTATGCTCCTCCCTGAAACTTTTGCACTACCTCGGGCTAATTGACTTGTCAGATGGTAAGAGATCTCTAGTTTTGTAGCTCCTGTTTGCTTGTGTTTAAATGCATGTGAGTGTACCCAGTGTGGGTAGCAGATGGCTGTGGGAGGAAAGTAGTGTCTGTCAGTGCACGGGTTCTGAGTGTGGGCTTCATCTTCATTAAGAATCATACAGGCTGCAAAGAGGTAATTCTGGTTTATGCTTTCTTGAGGACTTTTGTTTGTTTTTGATATATTACCTTAGCCAGAGAGAATCTGAAGCTGTGATCTAACCTCATTAAACACAAGGTAACCTTATGAAACACAAGGTTTTTGCCTTGTGTATTATTTTTTAAGTTTTCCTAATTATTTTTTCTTACTGTTAATTCTTGCTTTTTACTGAAAATAAATTAGTACCAAACCTGAAAAAGGAAAGGCCCTTTTGGGATAATAGAACCAGAACTGATAAATAGGTGTATGATTTCATAGGGCTACAAGAGTTTTGTTGTGACATTTGCAGATCAAAGACATGATGGATGAATGTGAACAAAAAAAAAAACTTCACTGTAATTGCTGTTCAAGACACTTCAGCAAAATAACCTAAGAATAAATATTTCTGTTTTCATCAGCTAGAAGATTTGATCTCTCTTCGACTTATAGTGAATCAATATAATGAACTCAAATTAATGTAGTGAACTTTTTTTGTCTTAAAGGTTTTCCCGGATTAGTAAAGCATATGGGTTTTAACAAATAGTGTTTAACACAAAGTGTGCTTTAGGGTTCATCTTTTCATAAAGGGATGTAGGTATCACTGAATTTTTAAAGAAAATAACTTCTTGATTATGCAAGTGAGGTATTTTTTAAAACAAAGGGACCCCCAAGTCACTGACTGTATTCTTGCTTTGATCACTAACTGTGTCAAGTTTATCTACCAAAGGAAATAGTAAGGATATAATACTGGCATAAACCTATGTTTCTTTCTTCAGATTTCTTCAAGATATTGGTCAGTACAGGCTGGCAAAAGATTCCAAAAAAGTAAAGAAAATTTATATATTAAATCTGTTTTACTGGATCAAGAAAAGCAGATGGAACTTTAACCCTGCTACAGTAAAATCAATGCTGTCACATAATCCTAAAGACCCTCCTCCAGAATTAGGAAAAAATATTAAAAATTGCTTAATTAAGAGTTATTTATATTAAGAGATGTAAATTGGCATGTATTTGTTATTACATTCTTGATTTCCTTATTACAAAATTAATATCGTGGGAGCTTTTAGTTTACTCCTAAAACATCACTGGATTGCAATAACATAATTACAAATAAATTGAGATCTCAAAAAATTACAACTGATGTCAAATAATGGCAGCAGAAATGCTCACCTTAAAAATAGGCTGCCCAGTCAAATATTGAGGCATTTGCATTGCTATTGCATTTGCCTTGCATTATCTGCAAGAATGTTTTTATATCTCCTTTGCAGACCTAATTATTATAATTCCAGTGTCTATTGTTCATGAAGCAATTGTTTTTCCTAGAAGAGTCTCCTCAGTCTTTCACCAGCAAAGTCAAGTATGTGACAGGTGAAAAAGGTGTCTGTGTGAAGGTGAAAGGAGTAAAAGTGAGCAAATAGCCCATGTTGTATTCATGGAACAGCTCTCCCTGTGCTTGTTCATGGTCAGCAGTCAGTGACTGCTCCATCCATGCAGGTGCAGGAGGGAGTGACATTTATCTCGGTAAGGGATCGCAGTTACTGGTACACAGAGCTCTGATTGCATGGACTGCCTAACAACATGTAGGAACACAGTACTATAAACCTGATCAGATTTGAATAGTTTTTATTGGAATTCTGTGTTTCTGCCTGCAAAATAGTTCTCTTAGAAACCAAGATATATTTATTTGGTATTTATTATATGAGCTTGTGATTTTCCCTTTTGACTCTGTTCCTGTGCTAAGAATTATTTATATGTGAAATTAGAACATTAATATAATGTGGGTGGTTGTGAATATCATGCAATACAGATTTCAATAAGCCAGAGATCTTTAAAGGTGACATTAAGTTGTTTTCTTTGACGTGCTGGTGGCAGCAATGGAAAAGGCAAAGTGGATGCTTACATTGCAATGTAAGTATTTCTAACATCTTTTCTCACTAGAAATGATCACTACTTTTACTTATTAAAAGTAAAAACCTTATTAAACACCTAGAAATTCCAGCTGTGTTCTCTTAGCTGTGCGTAATAACACTAAAATAAGACACTGCAATTGGCTATGTATATTTCTTTTAGAACTGTTCTCTTCTGAAGGTGGAACAGGCATAAACAGTGTTCCTTTGTTCTGTTTAAGTAAAAAAAATTCTAATAATTAAAAACCCCCCATACAGAGAAAAAACTGTCTGGCAAAGCCTATTCCTATGAGTACTTCTGGGCAAGTCCTTGCTGTCTTTGCAGCCTCTTGAGTAATTTTTGTTCAGCTCCTGACCCAGGATCATGTGCAGATCTCCCTAAACCAGGACACACCTGTACCTGTGTGCTTTGCTCTGTTGTCAAACTTGTAGCCCTTTCCATCTGTCTTTACTGAAATCCATGACTAGGAATCTTCAGAACTTTTCTCAATCCTTCCTTGCTGTCAAGTCAGTTTCCATCTGACTCACAGTCCTTTCATAGACCGTTCTTTTCCCCAGCTTCCAGGAGTGAATCCTATGTAAGACAGGGCCAAAAAGCATTACTGGGATGGAGATGTAATGCATTCTCTGTTTCTCTCCTCTGCACAAGGATGCACTCTGACAAACATTCTTCAGCAGTTCTGGCCATTCAGTGACCATGCATCATTGATTGTTTAAGTACTTCCCAAGAACCGAAGTGAAAGGTGAAAAAAATTACATAGTCCTGTATTCCTCCCTCTCTTTTAGCTGTGTCTCCCTTACTGGAGAAAATAGAAGGACCTGTCTTTGCTCTCCCAGTTCCCTAAAGGTAGGGAAAACAGAGTGATCACCAGTCCTGGGAAGCTAGGAATGAAAACAGGATGAGAATATCATGGGACACATTCCACACAGACTCATGTTTAGGATTGTCTTACAGAGGTTCTGGTTGAGGAACTGTTCCCTTCTTACCCTTCTTTTTCTGTGTGGTGCGAAGCTCTTGGTGCAGTATCAGCTCCCCATAGGCAGCACATGACAGGGCAGGAACAGCTGCAGGAACAGCTGCCTTAGACCCCCTTGCTTTGGGTTGATTACAGTGAGTTACTAATGCTCTGTAAGGAATTTGAAAGTAGGGGGTGTCATCTGACTGACTTCTTTGGCAATGCCCTCCCCCACGCTTCCTCAGGTCATGTTCTTTAATTGCTGGTATGGGAGTTATCATGACTGGGAGTACAGAAGTACCCTCCTTGAAATTCTGGCACATATGGCCATGAGAAGAAAGGGATGTGATTTTAGTGGGATGGGCAGTGTGCTGAGGGGAAGATTAAAAGTGCACTAGTGTGTGAAGTAGAACTTATTGTGCTTATTGTGCTTTATGTGTCAGTGTTTGAAGAACTTGGGTGCTGAGCTAACTTAGAAGTTTGGTACTGGTTTGAAAAATGCAAACCTTTGTAATAGTGATGCAACAGCTAGATAACAATCTTGATAAGGTATTTTATTAAGCACAACTTCAAAAGGGCCTTTCTTAAAGAACATGGTAGACGTGCAAAAAGGATATACCAATATGCCACAGCAAAACTTCTAACATATCCCACACCGTATTCCATGACTGCTGTGCTTCTGTTCATTTTCTGTGTATATAAAAATGCAACAGCACATGAGTTTTGTACCTGCACACATTTCTTCCCTTGCATCTTGCCTCTATCCCTTCAGACTTCCTCCCTACATGCATCACTTTATCTGCTGGGCAGAAAGTTATTAGAAGCACTTAATATTCTGTAGACTATTTTAAAATAAAATTAATTGAACCATATAAAGCTTGATGGAAATCCTCAGTTTTATTTCAAGAATTTTTGTTTGGCTTCAGTTTTTTTCCAAGATAAAATGTACTGATGATAAGCTGGTCTAACATATTTCTGAAGAGGAGGAGTTTATGCTTTACCCATTTTCTAGAGCTGCAAGAGAGACTGTGGACTGTAATTGCTGCCTAAAATCCACCTTGCACACTTGCAGGCTCCAGGTGGCCATGCATGTCAGAAGTGCAGCTCTGAGCCAGGATGTGGTGCTAGATGCTGCTCTCATCCATGGAGATCCATATCCCATCCAGCTGCGGCAGGGGTAAAGGCATCAGGTAGCCAGAGGGGAGAAGGGTGCAAGCTCTGGGACCTGTACTGCCTGCAAGGCAGGGGTCAGTTTTAAGGAAAGCTAATATGGTGCAAGAAAAACACATGCACAACATTTCAACATTTTCTAAACTGAATGGCAGCATCACCAAAGCTGAGTTTGTCCTTGTACAGAGCTTGTAGCTGTCAAAGTTATTCTTAATTTATAGCCATGGAAGTGTTGGCTGTGGAGGGTAGAAATTCCTCAATGCTCTTGAACCAGCTGTCAGGCTACTTGATAGATGTTACAGTGTCTGTGATTGATGGTTACAGACCGAACTCTGGATACCTGATGAGTCTGGCTTTCTGTTCTCTCACTGTTTATTGTCTCTTCCCTTGCAAGACTTTTCTCTGATGTACTTTGGAAAGGAGGAGCTGTTGGATGATGAGGGATTCAGGCAGAATTGTACATCAGTCCCATGCAGGTTACTTTGTCTAGCAGAGAGAGTGTTTCCAAAACAAGGTAATAAAAAAAACAACCCCACCTGCTGAAGACTGAAACAGAATTCTGAAGTGTAATCTGGAGGGATTTAATTTTCACAGGAAGATTATTTTTCTTTCCACTAGTGGGAAATACAGACAATATCTAATAAAAAATGCACACAGTAAGGATAATACCTTACTTAAGGAATTGGTATCCCTGCCTGCCCTCCTCAGCCAGGCAAGAGTGATGCCCCCATGTGCTGTCCCCGTGTGCTATCTCTGTGTGCAGTCTGGAGTACACAAGTCCTGAACATCTCCCCACATTCTGTCTTTTGTCTCTTTAGTCCTGCCATTGCATTACAAGTGTATTTCTAGGTGTTTCTGGAATTATTTTCCTGAGTGAAGCTGCACAAGGTGGGCTCAACATGTAACTATAAGATTGTGTGTGTTTAAAAACCTGACCCCTCCTGAGTGTGGTGGCCCTCAAAAGTCTCTAAAATAGGAATGTAATAATCTGACACTCAGGAAGAAATTATCATCAGACATAATTGCTCTTTGTCAAGAGGTAAAATGTTAGCAAGTGTGGAAAAGAAAATATTCTTTCCATGTATACTCTTAAATGTAGCCATGAGAGGAAAACTTGTCTTTTTTTTTTTTTTTCAAATAAGAGAATTTAGCAGAAAGAACAGAAAGTATTTTGTAATTTACCAAAAAAAAATCTTTCTTTTTCTCCTTGCTTCTTCCCCCTTCTTTTTAGTATTTCCACAGTGATACTATGGTGCTCTTTAAACGAATTTTATTACAGTTAATTCCCCCTCTCCTCAGGCAAGCTGCAGCTTTATGTACCAGATTTTTATTATACCCAGAAGCTTTCTGCCTGCTAATAAATAATGGTGGTAAATTTTATATGAAATAAATGTGGTTTCTTATTGCAGCAGAAAGAAAAATAAGTGTGGAGTTTTTTCCCGCTTGACATACATGTTTAAATTATGGAAGTTAAATAGTGCAAAAACGGCATTCACTTTAAAGAGACATGGCCAGGTTAAAAAATATTTTTTTGGCTTGTACCATTAAAGATAACTTAGATCATCATTACACAAAAGGTGTTTGAAATCTTGCAGACAAATGTGTTTAGTAATTTTTCATCTGGCCTGTGAGGAGCACTCAGCTATGGTTTCTGATCTCATTGCTGCCGTGAGCTCCTGTGAGCATTGCCAGCCTCAGTGTCCTGAGAGCAGGTGAACAGCCCCAAAACAGCATGTCCAGCAAGGGCAGGAGATTCTTGTCTCCCTGCAGGAGAAGGGAGGGAAGGGAAGGGGGCACTGAGGTGGAAGGAATGAGATGTGTGTGACCTGAAGCTGACTGTGTGAACTCTGGAAGAGCCCATCAGGGTTTGGAGGACACCTCCTTCCACGAACCCCATGGCAGTGTCTGAGATGGCTTCGCTCTAGTGAGATGTTAAAAATTGCTTATCTTTTTCACTGATTTGCCAAAGTATCATGGACACACTGTTATTAGTAAATCTGAAAATGAGAGTTGTGCTTCAGCTTCCCCCATTGATACTGAACCCATTCTCACTGTATATAGATGAGTGACGCTTCACATCACTCATCTATATACAGACCTGCCTGTGCTTTCGTGGTTGTCTCCTTGTTTTTGGAAACATTCAAGAACTACAAGAAAGCTATTTGAAAGTGTCATGTTTTGAAATCTGCAATAATTTCACTTGGCTTGATAAATTTATGGTTTTAGGGGGAGAGATTTATTTTGACTGAAGAGGATCCTCAAGAATTTCAGGATAAGGCTGCTTTTCTTGAAGGAATTGAGTTAGATGTGCTTATAACTGGAAAGGGATAGCTATATAAATAGTCAATATAAATGGAATATAATTAACATTACTTTAAACCCTCTTCTGGTATTCTTAAACCCACACATGGGAACCTTGAATTGAGGATGCATATCCAAATGTATCTTAATTAAGTCCTAAGTTAATTCTTTCTCTCTTAAAAGGAGGTTTCAAACAGTTGAAAGAATATAACATTTAATTTGTCCATTTTATGTGTACTACCCTTCCTGACAGCAGTGCTGTGGCCGTCCCCAACTCCCTGCAGCAGCCGCATGCCTGTGGCAGTGCCAGTGCTGGGGTCTGTCACTGCACTTGGTGCGAGGAGCTGCTGCAGCTGAGTGTGCCTGACAGCACTGGGGTTTGTTATAGATGAGTAATGCGATGGTTGGCTCTCACAATTAAGGGATGAATATTATGTGTATGCTAAGGGAAGTTTTATTGCTGTATAGTTATGTTATTGGGATTTGTTGTTTGGACATCCTTTGTTCTCCCCATAGTCCCCTTTCCCCTGTATGGTTGCCAAGGGACGGCCTTGGCCATGTCCTGGTAGTCAGGACATGTGGAGAGGGGGTGCGTACCTACGCCCCTTACATGAGACATTTGGGAAGAACGAAGGCTGCCGCACTAGGAGGTGCGGCATGGCAACACCTGACCTCTAATCAAGTTGCAAGGAAGCAGACTCCGTCAATGTGGTGAAGAAGAGTTGATTGGCAGACCTTGGGAGGGGCCAGGGTTGCCTGATACAACACTAAAGGTATAAAAGGCGGAGCAGCCAATTTGTGGGTGAGCACATGGCGGTTTAGTTCCATGCTCCCACTGCTGTAATTTTTTCTTCCTAATATTTCCTTTGTTGTATTTTTTTAAAGTTTAATAAACCTTTGAAATTTTAAAAGTGAGCATCATTTCTCACAGGTTTAGGCACAAAAGGTCCTGTACTGAAGGTGGAGCTGCCAGACCTGTCCCTAGGGCCGGAGGGGTAGCAGTGCCCTGTGCCCACACCTCAGGGCTGCTCTGGCTGCCCCAGGGCAGGAGTGAGGGCTCCCAGGTGCCAGATTCTCTTCAAACCAGGACTGGAAGCTCACAGAGACTCCCTTTGTGTGTCTTTGCATGTATAGTGCTCTAGCTCTCCATTGTCATATCATTCTGGGATTAGGCCAAAACTTAATTAAATTTCATGTAGATGAATAAAAGGAGTATTGACATCGCAAGATGAAACTTGAAGCATTCTGAAAACGAAATTTTTCTTCTTTGTTCTTCACATACACGGTTTAAAATATTTCAAGCTAAATATTTCTTCCTCCCTAAAATAAATAGGACTGTGCACCTTTAGACTGGTCAGGCTTCCCTAGGTTGATCCTAGACCAGAAGTTCCCATCACAGGTTGTGGGTCTTGGTTGCTTTTTCTCTTTGGTGGTCCTCACCCAGATGTCAGAGCCCAGAGCAAAAGGGAAGGAGCCAAAGGGCTCCTCTGTGCAAGGTTCAGCTCTGAGATAAGCTTACCCATGATGGCACATTCATCTCAACCTGTTCCTTGTGCCTCTTGCTCTTTGGCAGATTTCCTCCTATGGATTGCATTAGAGCTGGTACATGACTTCCTTAAAACAGAATGGAACAATCAGAATTATGAAATCTAATATATTCAAATGTTTTCATGGTGTCTTTAAAATCAACTGACTGGTAAGAGCAATCAGTGCACGTGTGCAACATTTGCTCCAACAACTCTTTTCTAAATCTGCTCCAGTATTGCCAGCCATTTCCCAGTACTCATGGGCACTCTATCTCCTCATCCTGGTTTAACATCTGTACTGCTAAATGAAAGTAATCAGAGTCAGCATGAAAATTTAATAAGCTGCATTCTGGCATTGGTCATGTTCCTAATTGTGTGTTTGTTTTCTGTCCGCAGACATTGTCAGCCAGAACACCTCCAGTGTTTACAAGCACTGGTGTTTATTAGTCTCAAATCACTCTCTGTTGGTGGTATTTCAAAAACAGAACAGATCTCTGAATGCTTTTAAAGTGACTGATCAAAGCCAGACCCCAGCCTGGGAAGATCTAAACCTCATGGCCTTCCTCTCCTAGTTAGAGAATTACTGAGTTTTAGGAGCAGAAAGATCCTTAGACAGATTAGTGGAATCTAAATCTTCTAACCCTGAGCATGGTAAAGTTTTAAAAAACTAAATATTTTGGCTTCACGGCAACTCACCAAGCATGTAGTTGGTTGCATTTGCATTCTAGTTGAGTGTCCTACAGTCGTTGTCCCTATTGGCCTTCCAGGAGAAGCAGAATAAGGACATGGAAGTATGGAAGGAAGTTTTGTGCTTGTCCCAAATAATCTTTTGCCACAGGAATAAAGTTGTAAGGTTCCCAGCACCACTAGCTGGGCCAAGTTTAGGAAATTGTTAAGCTGTTGTCTGTTTCCTGAAAATCTTCTGTCTTGTCTGTTGGACTTTCAGCTCCCTGTTTGTTTGCCTGGCTGGAACAGCTGGTGGTTTGGCTTTTGCATGGGAGTTCAGGGAGGTCTCAGTTTCACCCCTGCTCTGGTGCTGCCACTGAAACACTCCAGACCATGTGCTACTCATTCACTTCCTCTCTCCTGCTCCAATGGGATGGAGAGGAGAATTGAGGAGTGTAGTGGTTTTGGTTTGCCAATTTGAGATTTCGCCGATTTTGAGATTTCCCAGCCAATGCACCAATGAGTGTGGTGGGTTCAGTGCTGGCCAATCACCAGTGCACTCACTTCCTGCTGTGAGATAGAACTAGGAGAAAGGCAAAGCAAGCTCAAAATTTTAAAAGGTTATAAAGAAAAATTTATTAATAGTAACTAAAAGAAAGAGAAATAAGAATCAGAACAAAACCTTCATAACACTTCTCTTCCCCCCACAACCTTTTCTTCCCACTGTCAATGTAAAGAAACAAAACCTAAAATTTCAGTCAGTTTACCACCTCTAGAATAGTCGTCAGTTCACCTAGGGAGAGAAGTCCCTCTTGTTAATGTTATGGAGATTCTCCACAAGGAAAAAACCAGTTCTCTTGTGGCTCTCAATTTCCTCATGAATAGCAGCTGCCCAGGGAAATCTGGAATTGTGAAATCACTCCCATTTTCCACAAGCTTTTCCCACAGCTGTGTTTATGGGCCATGTTAATTTATGGGGTACTGTTTTAAAGATGAGCTGTTCAAAGGCAAAAGTGCTCATTATCTATCTCTAAAATCATAATCTCTGGGAACAGAGATCTTCTTCCTGGGAGCACAGGATCACTCTTCTCTCCTTCTCTGTTCAAACTTCTCATTGGATCAAACTACTTTAATATCTGCTTACTTTAGCATGGAGGCCTTTGCTCAATATCAATTTGAACCCTTCATCTCCCCATGGTTTCATGTGTTATAGGGAAAAAGAGTCTTTTCTCCATCGCTTTATGAGAGGATTTCTGTTCCAAAATCAAGTCATCTCCTCATCCCTCCCATCTGGGACTTAACTTCTTCTTCATTGACCTCAATGTCTTCCTGTTGCTCCTTTACATGCTTGCCTCTTGTTCCTTTTCTCTCACTCATCTCTCACCCAGGGCCTGCAGATGGTCACCGGCCAGCTCGGTGCTTGCAGTGGGAGCTGTGGCTTGGGGCCGTGTCAGAATCGGCTGCATGGCTGGTCTTTGGTTTTTGCTGCGTTCAATTCCAGCTGCAGGGCTACTCTGTGCAGGCTGCAGGGCTGCCTCTGGTCTCAGTCGCATTATATTGTGCGGCAGCCATGCTGGGGGGAGCAGACCTGGCGGCAAGATGTTAATAGCTGAGGCCCCGCCCTGTCTCTGCCCGGGCCAGGGCCCCGCAGCCTCCCTGCCCCCTGCCTGGCAGCTGCTGGGGCCTGGCCCGGCTGGGACAGGGCCTGGCTGGCTTCCCAGAAAGGGGGCCCGGCCCCATGGCAGAGCCTGCCCGTCCTGGCCTGGCTGAGACAGGGGCCACGCCGGCCTTGTTACCTGTTCTCAGGCTGGAAGGAAAAGAAGAAGTTCCCAGGTTTCTTTCGTCTTTAACATGTGTTTTTCACAGAGGTGTGTACAGCTTCGCAGTGGCTGGAAGTTTTGCATTGCTTCCATAAATACCTCCCATGAAAAACCACCACAAGGAGACAGAAAGGTAAAGATCATGGGTTGAGATAAGAACAATTCACTAGAAATAGCAATTAAATAAGAAAACAAACAGAACAACAAAACTGATAGCAGAGTGTACAGGAAAGGCAAACAATTCCCACCCCTCTGACCACTCAGTCCCTTCCCGAGGGAATAACCCCAGGGTCCAGGTGTGCCCCTCCTGGCTGCTGCAAAAGTTAACCCTCTCCTAGCCAGGACCAAGACATCGGGGGAAGCTCAGGGGTGAAGGATGGGGAAGGATTTGTGGCTGAGGCAGTTGGCTGAAACAGCTGTTCTTGGGAGCATCACCACAAGCCAAGTATGGCCCTGGGGAAAGGGCAAAGGAATTCCTTGTAAGGAATAAACTGTTGGAAATCTTGAAACAGCTTGCTACTTTCACACTTGATTCTTACTAACACCAAAGAATATAGTGTATTGGATGGGGTTTCCTATTTCTTTTTTAATTGCGCTCAGGAGCCGATGTTTATTTGGATGAAAAGTTTCAGCAAGCAAATGCTCTCACCCTGGGCAGTGGTGTGTATATATAAAAACCAGTACTTGATTTATAGTTGCCTGCATTCAAAATGCTCTGTGAGAGAAGAATATGAGTGAATACAGGTACCAAAGCAGCTTTATCTGAGTCAGGAGTCATCTATTCTGTACTTAAAGGAACATTGATCGGAGCAGGGTGGTTCAGGCACTCTCCTTTTATCGTAGTGTCCTGAAGCCTCCCTTCTGGTTCTGCTTCTTGGCAAACCAAAAACTGGGACATAAATGTCTTTATGGAGAAGACATCCATTGGTTGCCTGAGATCAGGATCCATTTAAATTCCCAAAGTGAGGGAGCTGCCCATACAAGCATATCTCCAGAACACAGTCCATGCCCAGCGAGTGACCCTGAGCTGCCCCCAGTCTGTCCCCACCCTGCTAGACATGCACCATCTGTCAGCAGAGAGCTTGCTTACAGCACCACATGCATTTAAGGACATTTTCTCTTACTGAAACATCTGGATCTGTATTGAAACAATACTTTTTTGAGCACTTTATTCTGTGCAAATAGAGCTTAATTGGTCCTTGTGTTCTGCTTAATTATGCTTCACGTTTTGGAGCTATCTGTTCAACTTGAACAGTTCTGTGAAGTGGGAAAAGTGATCTTCTGGGAAGTACTGGCTCATTTCTATGGGATCTGCAGAGTGCTCATTTATGGTGGTATTTCTCTCCTCAATTCTGCCTCGACCAAACCAATTTGTTCTTCTTCTAGTCTTTACACAGGTGGATTGCCATAATGCAGTGGTCCACCTGCTGTAAGAGGAAAATTGCTCCCACATTACACTGCCACTGTTGCTTTATATTTCTCTGGCAAGTTCTGTTTTATACACTGCTGTTTCTAAAGGAAGTGTATGCTAACAGACACATGAATTTCCTTAATAAATATGAACAAACCCACACATGTTTTCAGCTTGGGAAAATAAATATTTCTGGTTTAAAAACCCTAACCGAAGCTTTATTTAAAAAACCAACAACAACAAAATCCAAACAAACTGATCATAAATTGATACTTAATGTCAAAGTTGAAAAAACAGCTAATTGTTTTTTTAAAGATCCATAGCATGAAATTGCTGTTGTGCGGAATTCCGGTGTAGGTTATGAGCCTGGATGTATTACAGCTCTGCTTGTTTTCTGCATAACTCCCCAGTAAAGAAGTAAAATTTTATGGAACTGGGTAACTTCAGAGTGAAAAAGCTGCAAAGACCTGCTGTGCTGTCAGTAGACTTTGACAAACTGACCACATACGTAGTGCGGGGGGGAGATGGCTTCTGGATGTATCACAGTCCGTGAACATTTGTTAGGAATAAAATTTGAAAGAGTGCTCTGGCTATCCCCACCTGGGGCTGCTCCTGCATCTCCCCAGATCTGCTTTTGGTGTTCCCCCGGCTCAGGGTGCCTTGGGGAGAGCACAGCCAGGCCCTCAGTGGAAAGGGAAGGCACATAGACTTAGAAGCACAAGTTCTCTGTCTCCAGGTGAAAAGTCCCAATCAAGAATAAAATCTCAGGGGAGGCTACAGCTTTGTGATCCACTGCAATTGTGCCCTCAAACACTGTACATGATTGAGAGTGCCCTTACAAGAGGTTTATGTGGTTTAACTTGTGTTTGTCCCTGTGCCATTACCTGTTCACCTTCTTTTTCTGAATGTTTTATAAGTTCTCTTGTCAAATCTGCAGCCAGTGCCAAGTGTGTGTAATCCCACCTGTTCAAAAAAGGTGCCTCTGAGGGGGAAGGGGGAAAAAACCTCTTAGGTTTTACATTGTAGTTAAAAGCTGCCTGAATGTACAAATACACAGTTCTAATTTTCCCATGATAACTCAGGGATAAAATGTCCTTGAATTAGGCACTGAACTAATAAATATTTTTGATTGCTTGATTTCACCCTATTATAGATATTCATTGATTATTGTTCTTCCAAAACCTGTTTCCTAACTCAAAATAGAGAAAACCAGTTTAAATGGAAATTGATGCAGTCATAAATCAAGGACTTGAAGTGTCTGATTTGCTTTTTAATGACAATTTTAAAAATCCACAGCAATTATTCACAGAGAGAATAAGTCCATTTGTAATGCATTGTCTTGGCTCATCACTGTTTTTTTTTTTTAATAAATTACCTCTTACATAAAAAGAAAAAAATTAAATTCACTTACCTAATTCATAATTCAGAAGTCTCTTAGGACTATTTCATGAAGTGCCCTCTGAGGAGTTTCTGATATTTCTTCTAAAGAAGCACCATGTTTGATTGCTTGAGATTCTCATGGTTTTTCTTTTCCCTTGCTGCTTTGGAATCATAATCTTGCCTTGGTTCCAGCTCAATCTGCTTTTCCCATCTAGGAAACCAGTTTAAGGCCAGTGGCCAGTGGCTCCTGCCTGCATGTCCTTTATGTGCACTGGAAGTACACATTGCAATCTCCTCCTCTGGGAATGATCACAACAAAAACAGTTCTAATGACAGGTGAACTTCATTGAATGTCTGCAGAAACATCTGAATTCAAATTTGACATTGCATATTTCATGTTCAAACCATTGTACCTCATTTAACTGTGTTCCAGAAAGATATTTGGGAGGTACCTCAAAATTCCGATGCCTCCAAAACTCCAGAGAATTATGTTGGTCTTGCATCCCTGTGTACAAGCTGTGAAACTAATTAAAGGAGAGGCAGAGGACAGTATTTATACATTGTGAATAGATCATTGTAAATATTAGGGGAGAAATCTAAATAATCTATTTTTTAGTAATTATATTTGTTATTATTAGCTATTTTTATCCTGGCATTTTATACGCTGTTAGGTTTTCAGGTATCTTCTCTCAGCAAGTGATGGTGTTGCAGGTTCACACAGGCAGAGCAACCCTGATAAGCTTGGCTGTTTGTGAAATTGATTTGGTGTTACTGGTTTAGTGGTGAAAATCACAGAATATTCTGAGTTGGAAAAGATCACAAGTGCCATCAAATCTAACTCAAAATAGACCTGAAAGAGTCAAAAAGTCATATCAGAAAAAAGGGACTGGATAAGGAGACACCACTCTCTTTTTGGTTTTGTCAGGAAAATTAATGCACAAACATCAGAGGTTTATGTCCAAAAAGGAGACAGAGGAGTCCTTTTTACTTTATTCTAAAAAAGGGAGAGGCCATGGGTCATTCCCCTAGGGTCTCTCTCAAATTTTTGGAGGACACAGGCTCCTTTTTATCCTAATTTCCTGTCTGCATTTCTTTCTCCTGGCCTTCTCTCTTTTCCCATTGGCTGAGGTACTTGAGAGGTACAGACTTCCCAGAATGCCTGATCCCATCTAATGTATAACCCTCCTTTTTAGTTTTTCATTCTTATGGAATTTTAGGGGTTTTCCCCATTGTTTCTTTCATCTTTCAATATCCAGTTTTATTTATCAGCAACCCTGCAGTTTGTTTGTAAAGGCAAATATCTTTCTCCATTTATCAATCCGTGGAATCCTTCCCATTGTTTCTTTTATCTCTCAGTGCTAGTTTTATCTACTAGCAGACCCACAGTTTGTTTGTAAAGACAAGTCCATCATTCCTCTCAGTTTATTGCCTGGAGAGAGTCCCTTTTGGAAACTGATCTCTCCAGCCAGGCAGTATAATATTAATAATTATTTTTAATAGTAATAATAATGGGTGTTCAACTTTAATTGTGTTTAATATTTGATATATTAATAGGTACCTCTGTGTCACTTTTTAACTGCTATTTGCCATGAGCAGATTTTCCTTGCCCCTTTTTTGGGATCACAGCTTAGTCTGAGCTGCCACTTCTGTCCCTGCGCGGCTCCAGGGGTGTGCGGGATGTGCCAGGTGGGGTCGTTTAAAAGCTGGGACACGGTATCCCCAGGCTGGGGCAATGCTGACAATGGGGGCGAGCAGATGGCACAGCACAGGAATGTGCTGCCGGACAGTGGGGCCAGGGGTCGGGAGGCTCCGAGCTCCAGGGACATCCCAAAGCTCTCACCCAGCTCCTGCCCTAATGAGCACTTATGCACTCAGGCATTGAGTTATTTCTCTTCATGAAATTTCCAAATATTTACAATTGATCTCCCACAGGCAAGACCTATTTCCTGCGAGACCTACCCAAGAGCACATTCTGTATGGAGATTAATTTCAAGTATACAGTGGGTAAACTAGAGTTAATTTTTACTTCAGGTCCTTGCTCCTAAAAGATAGCTAATTTTTTTTTTAATAAAAGCAAGATACAGTCTAATAATTCTTGCACATAATTTAATCCCCTTCAGCTATATTTGTAAAATTACCCATTTCATCTAATGCCTGTCAGTTTTACAATTAACACTGGGCACGTTAGCTGCACTTTACGCCTTGACTTTTTTCCTTAACAAAAAGTGAATTTATTATAAGCAACTTGTTTTCAAAGTCCTCCCATGAACCAAGGAGGCTGATGTTTTGCATTTTCACCTTGCAGCCTTCAGATGCAGGAGACAGGATCATTTACATCTTTATTAAAATCATCATTTACACCCTCTAAACTGTTTTAGGCTCTGGGTTGTCCTTGGCCAGCCCTAGCACTGTATGAGGCTTCACTATTGCTCATTTGGCAGGCATGTGGGCTGGAAATGCTGCAGGAAAGAAGGTACCTGAGGAAGGTGTTAGGTGCTGTTTGATGCTTGTTTCTCCAGCCTGTGTGGCCCAGCAAACCCAGCCCTGGGCAAGGTCCATGGGTGCAGGGACGGCTGCTAGCGCCAGCAAAGATGGGCAGGCTCAGAATCGTGGCTGCCCAATTCCAGAGCCAAGGCAGCAGATGGGGAATAACACACAATTGTTTTATGGTGCACAAATGGGCTTTGGATTGGTGGCAGGGGGTTGGAACTGGATGACCTTTAAGGTCCCTTCGAATCCAAACCGTTGTCTGAAATGCAGGGCCATCTGCAGGCATTCTGAGTATGGAACTTCCCAAATTGTAAAGATAACAAAAGCTAAAATTGGAACAAATATAAAACATGAATAAAGCAAGCCTCATTAAGTAACTTCCAAAAATGTATTCTGTTAAAACATCGATTTGCCCTAAGGAAAATTCACTCTCTGCTCTTGAGCAAGGAGCAGTGAAGTGAAAGAATCTCTTTCATTAGCAACAATCTGAAATATGCATGTAACTTGCAAATGTGTCAAGATTATTTTGCTCTGTAAAATGAAGTCACTGTTTGGTTTTCATTATGAAAGGAAATATGCATATCCTATGCAAATACAGATGCTATTTTGCACAAAAATACAAATCTAAGTGATTATTTTAACCTGAGCCTACACTGGAGTAAGATTACCACAGATGATTCTACCAGATGCAAACCTCATACCCTGTATTAAAGCAGCCACAAAAATATGGGCAGAAATAAATCCAAACTCAGGAAATGCTACATCCCATTCTTCCATTTTTAAACACATTCTAAGGAAAACAGCTAAGTGAATGTTCTGTACTGGCTAAACAATCTTCAGCCTAGGACACGACTCACTGCAGCCATTGGGTGTGCAAGGAATTCATCCCGGAATGATTTCAACAAGTGTCTGGAATAAAAACAGGAAAAAAAAATTACCATTTATCAGTATGTGTAAGCAGAAGAGGACTTCTACATTAGTTACTGCTTCCACCTGATTAGTGAGCACAGATAACCCGACAAAAAAAAAAAAAAAAAAAAAAAAAAAAAACCCCCCCACCCACAAAAAAA
>VWZP01000217.1:50278-61142 GCA_013396995.1 Dicaeum eximium
AAAAAAAAAAAAAAGCAGCTTTGTTAAGGTTCAAGCTCTTCAAGCTCTCACTGAGCAGCGGGATGGTGCCCAGCCCCTGACTGCATGTCTCCATCTGCAGGGCAGGGATGTCCTGCCAGCTTGGAAAGGATAAAGAAGCACCAGGCAGGTACAGGTGTCACTTAGCTGTGGAGGTGACCAGACTTGCCCCTCATAGTGGGTGCAGTCAGTCCCAAGGTCTGTTCATGCATCGATGAATTGAAGAAGAAAATGAACTTTAAACCAGAAGCAAGGTTGTTTCCTACACTCAAATCTCTCAGGACCAAACTGTAAACAAGGCAAAACTGAGGAAGAATGTGGTATTAGATAAAATATCTTAACATCATCCCTATCAAAGGTTTAAATTTGCATATGTTTATGTATTTACACTTCTGCTTGCACTCAACACCCTACAGTGAGCTTCAGTTGAATAAAACTGTAGTGGTTATAAATGCAAGAGCTCATATTTCATACAGTGACATCTCTGAAGAGCTGGAGGGACTAAGCCAGCATGATAATGAATAATGCAAATAAAAGGAAATACAATGCCCATCATAAAAAGTGAGGGCAGAGGAGGAAGTGCCAGTATCCTGGTTTGCCACTGAAGTTTCTGTGGTTAATTTATAGAGTATCAGGGAATGGAAGAAACAGGTTGAAAAGAGCTGACTTGAGAGCAAGCACTGAAAGGAAACAAGTAACAAAAAACCCCAAATCTTTGTGGAGGGCGAGGACTACTGAGGTGGATTTTCTCTCCTTTTTTCAACCACTAATTTTGCATCCCTTATTTTAAAGAATTTCTTCCCCACACTTTTCTCTCTTTAGGGCTTCTGCATTCCTTTGTTCTGTCGCATTAATTCTCTTGCAAAGAAAATGGCTTTCCCCCCTTATTTCAAATTACTTTTTCCTGTAGCAGACATCCTTTTACATCTCCTTTCTTCTAACAGGAGCTGTAATTTCTAGACTCTTCATTTTCCCTTTGTGTGGAGAAGGTGTGTCCTTCAGGCTTCTTTTGGCCCCTTGCCAGCCTTCAGTCCCTTTCTCTGCACCATGAACAGCTGATACTCTGCTTCTGTCCTGTGCTGTTATAGGCTCCCGCCTTTATTCCCCTGCTGTGCAAGGGACCTTCAGAACAGCATTTAGGAGTACATTTTATCTGTTCAAGGCCTACAAATGCTGACTGTGATGATGCAGATGTGGTGGATTAAGAGGATGGCTGAATTCACCAATATTTGGAACCAATTTCTTAATACTGAGAAAATGAACCAATGTTAGTTAGCCATTAGCATTTACTCACATGTGCCCTCCCTTAATAATGTTCAATTTAATATGTGTATATGTGTGTATATATGTGTGTGTATATCTCTGCAGAATTAATTAGCTTATGAAAATACACCTTTGGGCTGGTCTGTTCTTTCACTGAGCCAGTCTGCTCTGAATTCATGCCTTTCCTCTATTCAGAGTAACTCTATTTCTATTTCAAATTCTATTTGAAGTGTTGGCTTACAGCAGAAATTACTATATTATGCTTGAGCCAAATAACCTAAAATGTTTTTACAAGACATGAATTGTGCAGTTTTGACAATAAGGGCAGTGTTTGCTTTTATGCCAAGCAACTTTTGGATGTGGGTTGGATTTTCATGACAACAGAAGGCTGGATCTGGTCCTTGAAGTTTAGAGAATCTCAAACTAAGTATACATATAAGATAGTCTAAGTAACTATATATTTGGGCATTGCATACACTGCTGGGGGATGGGCTTGACAGGGGAAAACATGCATCAAAAATGAAGTGAGGTTATGGTAATTCAGGATGTGATACCATTTTTCTTCCTTGTAGAAGAACACTCTCTTGAATAAAATGCATAGAAATGTTTTTCATTTTTTATCTCTTTTCCCAAAAAGTCCTTTTAAATTCAGGCTTAATTAATTCCAGATTCTGCAACTGTGGACAAAAATTTGAATTTCTCCTAGGACTAAAGTGACCTTCAATGTCTCTAGAGCAAGCTTTTTGGTTAGCACACAGAGGAATTTCCCTCACTGTTTAACCTCAGTATAAGGTCGTTGTCTGATATGCCTGAGCATGTCTGCTCTCTCAGGTATATTTGCACAGCTTTCTCTAAAGCCAGTACTTTGGAAGTGCCATTCCTCCATGCTGTCACAATATTTAGATATGAAATGTCTGTGGTTGCCTTTTGGAGCAATGTGTCTGCTGCTGCCCTACTGCTCTTGCCACCATTTTGGCTTTGTGAATGGGCAGCTAATTGGCAGCCTAGGGAGAAGTGTGAGGCTATTGCTTTACTCCTGTGGCTTTTATTTTGCTTTCAAGATGTTGAAAACTGTTACACAGATCAGTTCTGTTGGTGATTTCTTTTTGATCTGTTGCTCTTGAAATCCAGTCTGTCCTATCCATCATGTTGAAAGAGCAAAGGTAACAACCAAACCAAGTATTTTCCTGTCTTCTCTTTCAGATAAAATTGAAGATGAATTAGAAATGACGACAGTGTGCCATAGACCCGAGGGACTGGAACAGCTTGAAGCACAAACCAATTTCACTAAAAGAGAACTTCAAGTTCTTTACAGAGGATTTAAAAATGTAAGAACAGTACTGCAATGAACAGAGTCTAATATGTATATCCTCACCAGCCTCAACTGCTCAGCTCGATTTTGTATTATTCTCCTGCTAAGCATTAGTAGTATTGTATTAGATCTCCCTTACCACAGCAAAATGAACACAATCTGCCTCTTCATCTAATATTTATGACACTGCAATCTGTCTAAAACTGGTTTTGGATGAATATTCAGCACATAATGGTCTCATTAAACTTGTTCCCCAAACGTCAGCAAGCACACTTCAATTTCCTCAGCTGTGCCAGTACTTGAAGATAACCTGAAAATGTTTTTATGGCTACTTATTTAAGCCTTGTTGTCATCTCCTCATGTTCAAATGTAAGTGGCACTATTCACTCGTGATTAGCTGCCCACGATGGAGATTTTATCCTTTCTCTAGCTGAAGAAATCTTACTCATGTAGTAGGATCTTTGTAGAGTACTTTAGGACTTTAAGGTCCTGCATAAATAGAGAATAAGGCTGGAGTGGCAGGAGCCAAAGAGAAATTAAGAGTTGAATATGTGTTAAGACTGAGGAGACCAGAGCGAGGCTGCAGATTTCTGGGCAAGCGGCAGCAGTGCCAGCAGGCTTGACTGGGTGTCCAGAGCAGCTCCGTGCCCAGCCTTGTGAGCCACTATTCCTGCCAGGCTCCCTGGGAGCCCAGAGTCTGCAGATCCCAAGCCTCAGCCTGGCTCTGCTGCTGCCTCTCAGGGGCTCCTCACAATCAGGAGAAATGGATGGGGAATGTTGAGGCTACATGGAGCAGATGCTTTATGGACCTTGAAGAATGAGTACTCATTACATCCTAACCCTGCCTGAGGGTCAGGATTTAGTCACCCAGGTGGTTTGTGCCAGCTGATGTTTTAATGATGATTAACAGGTCAGAAACAAACTGTCTCAATAAACACAGAATGGTTTTTATATTCTCTTGCAGGACAGCTCCAGCATTCAGAAACCATTACAGCAAAATGCTGACATTTCTCAGTCAAGTCTATTGGGTAAAAACTTGTCAAAAGAAGGCTGAGCTACCTTAAATATGGGCAGTTCTGAGGAACCTGCAGGACTTTGAGAAGGGCCTTTCTTTTTGACAGATGTTTGAAATTTGATCAAATCACATTTCCAGTGTATATTTGACTTTTCCAAGGAGTCTGGTGGTTTCACCCTTTATTTCACTGCTCACCTAAGTGGGCCAAAGCACAGCTCAGCTTTCTGTATTTTTGTTGGTGCGTGTGGCATATTTCTGCAGCCTTTGCTGCACGCAGGAGGTCATTTCATGTGTTAAGTTGCCTAACTGAACACTGATATCTCTTTATGCTTTTGCCAGCCACAGGAAATCACAGGCTTTTGAGACAGGGCTTGGCAGGTTAACATCCTGATAAGACATGACTGTCTACAGAGCGAGGTTAAACCCAGTTTTGCTAAGATCTCTACAGTGCCTTCTGTATCACTGTCATGTGGGAATCCTGTGTGGGAGAGCTCTGCTCTGTGCTGAGGGAATTTGCAGCTGCAGATGCAAACCAGTGAGGCAGACCTGGAGCACTCTTAGCCCATAGGACATTTACCTCTGCCTTTCCCAATTGTGCTAGCACTTTGCAATACAGAGGCATTAAGTCCCAGGGCAATAGTGGCAGATGAGGGCATTTAACTAGTGACCTAAACCTAGGACATCACTGAGGGTCTTGGTATTAATTGGCAGTGATGGCAAGGTCTTGGTTTATATCTGGATATGAGGACAAAGCAGGCTGTTTTTATACAGCTGATCTGCACACAGTATATACAAAATAACATATCTAAGGTTTAAATTGGTGTGAAAGTAGAGATTTAACACTGCTAGCCTGCAAATCCTGGTTTCAATGGAATGAGTAATTATGAACAGGATGCAAACTGGCTCATCTGTTACCATATTTGCTATTGTACCAAACTGTCTGTTCCTTGGGATGATGTTACAGTGCCATCTGGAGATTCAGAATTCCTGTGGGAATACAATAATTTTCCTCCCTGGCTTGTACTTACTGCTTGCTCTCAGTGATTATTGCACAGGTCCTGTTTAATCACAGGGCAACACCTGGGTAATCACAGAGCCATTTGCAGGAACTTGTGTTGGGCAGAGAGGGATTGAGGTCCTAGCTGCAGAGGATTTGGTGTGCAGAAGTACACCTGCAGGAGCAGGGATGGTGTTCCAACAAAGGCAGCTCAGCACAGCCTGCGCTGGCCTCTGGACTAGTGCTTGTCTGACCAGGGTCCTGGTTAGTACCTTTAAACCTGTTCTTTCTTTAAACCTGCTCTTTCTTTGTCTCTGAATTCTGTTCCCCTCCCTGCTTCCAAATCCTCTTAGTCTTTACCTAGGGTGTCACTAGTCTGGTCTGGTGTTTTTGCCCCAGACTGATAGAGGCTGCCAATAAATTCATCTCCAGGGAAGCTGAGCACACTAACCAGACCTGTATTATTGCTGCCTGGCTAAATATCCCATCTCTTTGCCTTCAGCTTGCTTTTCCAGTTGTGAGAGGGTACCACCCTCCTGTATCTCTTGGTTCCAGGACCAACAGTTCACGTTTATCTTAGCAGTTACCTCTGCCCGCAGGATTCTGCATTATGTGAATGGTCTCCTTTGCACTTCTCTGTTAGCTGCGGTAAGACTGGAGCCAGACTAACATGAGGTGTTTGGTCCTGTCTCTTTGGTTGGGATTCTACAAAAGCAAAGTTACAGGCAAACCCAGCAGAGCCTCTGGTGGGTCTTGGCTTGGTACAACTTAACAAAAGAAAATGCCACACCTTCTGTCTACAAAACCACCAGAATTGTTTGAACTAAACAGCAATATTGGCACAGGAACAGAATGGCCATGAATAGGCATAGGCTAGAATTAGAAGAAAGTTTATGCCCCCACAGAGGTGTAAAGTTTGGTGAGCAGTTATGGAATTGCAGGGAGGAGAGCAAGGAAGTATTTTTATTATTAAAATTGGTAATTTGATCTCTAATGAAGTGACCAACAATACAGAGATTTGAGCTTGGTAGTTCAGGATCTTCCACTTAGGCCGTATTTATAATGGCTTGCATTCTTTGGAATCAAGTACACGGATTTAAAACAACTGGGGGTTTTGTGGGTGTTTTTGCTCAGTTTGGGGGGGCATTTGTGCTGCTAGGGGAAGTACTTGTTAGCTACAAGGGATAATTTCTTAATACTAAATCAGGAAACAGACAACCCAGATAACTGAGGGGCTGCTGGAGACATCCTTACCTTGCTTTAGTGTGTTTTAGCAAATCTGTAATGGAGATGTATGAGATGTAATTGTAACAAAGCAGGATTATGGAGGTTAAAGTGAGCACTACAAGAAAGGGAGAAATGTTCTGATACTTTAATAATCCCCAAAACATTTGCAAAGTGGGAGACCATAGAGCAACAAACTACATGGGATGTGTGAGTGCTTAGACATGCAGATCTGGATTGTCTGCTTGCCTCTGGTCAGCTAACTTACTACCTCTAATTAAGCAAAACATGACCCCATGGTACTTGTCCTCATGTTCTGGCCAGGTGAACTGAAGGGGGTCTGACAGGCAGGGCATGCTCAGCTCCCCTGTGGTCCTTGCATCTCTGTGTTTTGGTTTGAAAAGACACAAAGCACGTGTGTGCTAAGGAAGGCAGGAGCCTTTTCTGAAAGGGAAAAGGTATACCCCCTCTCTCTGAATTGCCACAATTTTGAAATTAAAAGGCTCTCAGGCAAAGATATGGGAATAAGAATAACAGTTCTTTACTAGGAAAACTGAAACATACAAACGTAATTAGTACAAACAAAACCACTGACAGAGTCAGAATATGACTTGATACCCTAGGGGTCAGGTGTTGGTAACAGTCTAGTTGCTCTTCCTGCAGTGACAGATGTAGTTCTGCTGAAGCGGTGATCCTGTAGAAGGGTGTAGGTTTCCTCTGAAGATCCAATGGTGGTGTAGATGGGCCTGGTCTTCCTCTGGGAATCCAGTGGAGAAGGGGTTACTTCAGTGTCCTAAAATCTCTGATTATATGAGAGGTAGAAATGCTTGGCTTCTCCCCCTGGGCAGACCATCTCACAATAGAGTGATATAATTTTATCAGTCATGCAGTGAGGCTCAGTGGCCCATTAACAGAAGATATCTCCCTGGAAGGAGAGGTTGGTTGTGGAGGAGATAAGAAAACTGCCCAATTAACAGAAGATAACTTTAACAGATGGCAAATAGAATACATGCTTATCTTAGAATCCAGGACACACTGTTTTGCACATCTCTGAAAGCAATCAGTGGAGTTTATTTCTGATTTCAGTAGAGGAAAAATGCAACTGCTGTTTTTTTTTCCTTTTGGTTTTGTGGGTTGGTGTGTTTGGTTTTTATGTGGATTCAGCTCCTTTGTGGTTTAGTGATTTAAAAGAAGAGGGTAAATTTGTGCTGCTAGAACTTGATAGTCAGCCCTGGGAAAATGAGCGTTTGTTCTGCTTGATGACAATACAAAAAAAAAAGTTCACTCTTTGGCATTTTTAAAGAATTAATAGGTTAAGGAAATGAAAAGTGTTAACCTAAAACCCTGCTATCAAAGGAAAGCCTTATGAATACTACCGTGAAGGACTGTGTTTTTCTTACTGACAAGAATTTTTTCTGGAATGAGTGAATCTTTATTAACTTCAGTGGAATTTAAATTGACATTAAGCTCACCTGCTCTGTTTCACAAGAGAGATTTCTTTTGAGTCAGCAGAATTAAGTAGTACTATAGCACTAATGAGGCCTCTTGAGCATTATTTGGCTATTACAAAACAAAAATTGTGATCAATTAACTGCAAATAAATTGGTAGTAGCATATGTGTCTGAAAGCAATCCAGTTATAGAGAGCTAAATGGGCTGATCAACATCAGCACTGCCTCTCCCCGGCACTCCTAGAGCTGTGATGCAAACTTTCATTTAGCTTCCAGATGGAGAATCAGAAGCAATAAGGATCATACGGAAATTCAGAAAATTAAGCAGGCCCAATGGCTAAAACTGCCAGGGTAGCCATTGCCCCTGTGAGAGAGTACAGGCAGCAGCAGCAGCAGCAGCAGCCATGTGCCTATCTCTGGTAAAAGACAGAGCGAAGGGACCTCAGGGTCTGCAGTTGTGGGAAGCATAGAGAAAAGAATGATCAGTCCCTCATCTACAAACCATCTTTCAGCAGGTGAAGTTGTGGCTCTTAGAGAACGTAACAGTTGTGTTATCATGAGGAGAGGAGGAAATAAATCTTGGTGTAGCACTGTGCTGGAAAGGATGGGCCAGTTGTGCCAGGCATGGTTTGAAAAAGAATGACAATATGGTGAAATACTCTGCAAGGGCCCTGTGTGATCTTGTAGCGACAGCTACAAGACCAGTGACCAAGGAGACCAAGTGACAGGAGAACACTACTACCCAAGAGTGGCTGTGGATAGAGTTCTGGGTCTGATCAATGATTAAAAGATACCATAAGTAAATATCAGATGATTTATTTAATGTATGTTAGCTTACAAGCTTCAGAAAACATGAATGTTTAGGAAATATTTGGGCAAATCTCTTATGCTTAGCTTCTATTTAATTATCTTCCTTTGATGATTTCTGCTTTACAGATTAAAAAGGAACCATTTTTCTTGTGAAAAGGAAACCAGGCAATGTTTTATGAGGAGCTTTGGAATAGTTTGAGAATACTCATCTAACTAGGAATGTTGCAACCTACAAAATCACAGGTGGCACTTAGAAAAGTTGTCTGATTGACTGTTTGCTCACTCTGTCTAAACAGCAATTCAGGACTATCAGGCAAGGTAGTAGGAGTCAGGTTCCAAGAATGGAAAGTTGGTGGTTCCTTGTGCAACAGGTTATATTTTGTGAAGTTCCCAGATGAAGCACCTGTGTTAAAGTGAGGCAGGGTTCACAGCATGACACAGAGAGGGATGCATGGAGTGAGTATAGCGCCAGGAACAGAGGAACTTTCTTGATCCCAAGTGTGCCCTTCAGCTCAGTATAAGCATCAAGCCAGGCTATACATGCTAGTTCTGTGAGTTTTGTGAGGGAGAGTTAGCCTGATCAGATAATCCATGTCCAGCATGTCTTACCAGCAGGGACAGAGCTCTTGCTCCCTCCTTCCTCCCTGATGTGAGCTTGGTGAATTAAATGGCTGAGTGGCGTCAGTGCTGCAGCAGGGCAAAGGCCTCAGGGTCTGTATTCATCAGTGGCTCAGAGTGTGGAAGGAAGCTGACTTTTCTGTGTCTGTAATTCTGTGCTCTGTGAAAAAGGTTGAATGCTGTCATTATTTTATTGGTTTGCTCTGGTTTAATTTTCAAAATTGTTGATAGGCAAATTTGAAGAATAGTGCCATCAACTGGGAAGTATTTTCTCTAACTGAAAACATCATATGGTTGGGTAGCAGTGCCCAAGGCTCTCTAATGAATGTTATATCAGCACTGAGCTGGTGGGGATGTGTTTATTATTGAGGTTTGTTTGTAAGGACTTACTAGTGTGCTATGGACTGTTCACCTGGCTACAGCCTGCTGCTGAGGATTAATGGGTTCATATCTGTGAAGGCATTAGACAGGGAGGTGTTAACTGGCATTAACCTTATTTGTAATTATTAGATGAAAGCTTCATATGACAGAAGGCATGAGCTACCTTTCTAGGTCATTCGATAAAACAGCAATGAAACTGCTGAAAACTGTTAGAAGTGTTAATAATGGTGAACCATTTTTGTGAGATGCTTAAGATGAAACTGCAGTCTGAATTACTTTAATTTCTTCAGCTGCACAGCCTGTCCATCAGAGCACTATGAGAACAGGAAGGCGATTTGTTCCATTGCTCTCTTTCGGCTTGTAGAGTTTTGCAAATGAACCTTTACAAACCTGTGTTTTTCTTGATTCTCTTTCTCTCTTTTTTTCCTTTTGTTTTCCAACAGGAATGTCCTAGTGGGGTTGTTAATGAAGAAACATTCAAACAGATCTATGCACAGTTTTTTCCTCATGGAGGTAAGCGGAGTGCTTTGTGCCTGTCAGGGTTCTTGAAGCCCTAACTTTGCCTACTGGCAGCTGGCTGCAAAACTGCTGCAGGTCATCTATGCGAGAAATGGGAATCAAGCTGAAGCTTTGAGAATGTCCTAGGGTGATTTTATGATGCTTGTATCCCCAGTCATCTGTTCTGTTTATGCTGGGAGGAGCCGTGTGGGTTTGCTTTCTGGGGGGTGGGGCCCTTTTGGAGATTTTCTTCCAAATTTGCCCTAAACCAGGACAAAAATTTGGCGCCCAAAATAATGTGGCGCCCAATGCATGGCTCGAGAGAGAGTGGAAAAAACCCTATTCTGATTGTATTGTGGTTGCAATTACTCTATATAAAGCAGTTAATAGCCATGTTGTTTGAATTCATAATGTCTCTTGGGGTGGAGGCCTTCATGTGTTTCTGGTCCCTAGGTTTTTTTGAGGTCTTAATACCTCTATGGTCCCTAGGTTTATTTTCCTATCCAGATACAGCTCTGGTATTGTCCCTAATACGTAGTTTTTGCAGTACAGGGGCACTGACTAGAATAGTTATTGGGCTGGGCCTGGTGGTAATGACTTGTAGGAAGTTTATAAAGGTGCTGGAGTCTGTTCCAGGTATGTCTGGTTCATGGTTATGGTTATGCACCCAGTTTGTTAGAGGAGGAGCAGGCGATGAGGCTTTTCAGCCTTTGCTTTCCTTCTTCTCCTCTGAATCTGTTACCTCACTATGGGAGAATGTTCAGTTTCCCCTGAGTGTTAAAGAGACCATCTTTCTGGTATTTAATCTGGTAAGCTTCCTCTATACAGTCTGCAGCTTCTCTAGAATGAGGGCTGAGATTTCTAGAGGGGCTGATGAGACCCCTGACCCAGGAGTAGACCCAGGCGTGGAAAATCCTGAGTGGTGTGGGAAATGGGAGGATATAGGCCAAATCTTGAAGGAATTTTCTGACCCTAAAGTCTGGGACTTTCCACGTGAACAAATTCAGAACCCAGCTGAGGTGGGGAAATACCTGAAAGAGAAGTGCCATGCTGACCCTAAGGAGAAAAAGATCATTGCAGTAAGCTGGGCCCTGGCCTATGCTTATCGCACACTGCTAGATACTGTAGGGCAGCAGAGAGAGGAAGGGGGCAGGGAGATAAATCAACAGATATCGCAGTCACTCAGGCTGCAGCCAACACCCCAGTTATGAAGCCATCAGGTAAACACAGTAAGCCTCAACCAATGGCTGTAGTGACTAGCACGAGAAGTGGAAAGTG
>VWZP01000218.1:0-42821 GCA_013396995.1 Dicaeum eximium
ATGAAATTGCAGAGCTCCCAGGAAACCCATCTCTAAATCAGTGAAGTCCCACTGGTGCATGTTGGAAGTGTGTCATTTCCCATGTGTACATTGTCTTGTGTGCTTCCCCTCCTCAGCAGAGCCTGTCACTTGCCTGGCCCAGGGGGAGAGGAGAGATGAATTTAATGAATTGTGGGTAGTCTGGGGCTCTTGTGCTCATCAGTGGCTTTCCAGAGGAGTGTAGAAAGCAAGGAAGACAGCCTCAGGAAGGCACAGTGTCTGGCATACAGACAGAGCATAGTCTTGCTTTTCCTTGGGATCCAGCCACCTGCTCATCGTGCTGGTCCATCCTGTAGCCCTTACCCACAGAGGAACAGGCAGTGGTCAGGTGTAAATGGTCAGCTGCAAAGGCACTGTGAAATGGATGAAAAACAGCTGACTTCAAGCACTTCCTCAGGCTGCTTCAAGTGACATTCTGGGAGCCTTAATGCCTATAGGAATTAGGATAGTACTAAACATACCCACCTGTGCTGTTGTGGGTGTTAAAGAATGGAAAGTCAGCAGTGTTGCTCTGGGTTAAAATGGCAAACACTGGGTCTTTTACAGACCCTAGGGCAGGTGTAGGCAGTGGAAGTGTGCTGGTTTCAGATTGCTCTGGAATTAAATCGGTGCACGGTCCTGTGGAGAGAACAGACAAAGACCTTAGCAAATGATGCAAAAGGTGAGAGTTGCTGTTGGAGTGGCCTCTAATATGTGTTTCTGTTGTGGCATCTTCCTGTAGGCTGGAAGACCTCTCCCCTGCTGTTTGAGGATGTAAGGAGTTTTGATTCCCTGTTTCAGTCGTTGTTTACAGCCCTTATTCAGGAGCTGCAAAGTTTAGAATGGTAGAGTGTCTTGGACGGAGCACAAAGGCAAAAGGCAGCGATATGGCCATAGCTAAGAGTGTGCACTAAGTTCTTCATCCGGTATTGTTCTCCACCCTTTGTCAGTCAGTGTTTCCAGTAAGGCAACAGTGAGGAAGTGCAAGGGTTGTGCAAACTCTCTGTCCCTTCTGTTTTGGTTTAGGGACTGTTGGAGGGACTGGACTTCCCCTGTAAAAACAGGTCTGGGTGTCAGCCCCTCCAGCTGCCAAAGCCTCCCCTTTTCCCAAGTCCTTGGTAGACTGGGAAATCCTGCAGAAGCATGGATTTGTGTAACACAGTCTCTGAAAAGCTCAGGACAGCTGTCTTCTCACAGACCTCCAGAGAACGCGGAAGAATTCCTGTGTGTCCCATGAGAAGCTGGGCAGAGGATATTGTGAAGACAAGTGTCAAAGGGACCAAAAGTGCTCCCTGGTTACTTAGTGAGGAAATGCAATCAATGCCTTTGGTAGCCACTCCCAGAGAGCTGCTTGCTGTCTGGTTAAAGGGCTGCTCTGTCTTCCTGTGCCATCATGACTGCTTTTATCAGACACTTCATGGCAGACAGGTGGCTGCCCATGGCATGGTGTTGGTTTTGAAATCAGCCTTTTCCTGGAAATGTCATGCCTGTTCTTAGACAAAGGCAACAAAGTGCTCCTGATGCAGAAGAGTTTGTGCAGTGCATCTGGCCCAGCTTGCTGTGTGATCCCTGAACAGTCATGTCATGCACCAGTGTTCACTCCTTTCCTGAAAGCACTTTTTCAGGGGTGTGTTCTGCCCCGTGTGACTGGAGGCATCTTTTGCAGAGACCACAGTCTCAAAACCACCACCATTTCATTCTGTCTGCACTTGAGCTCTGCAAGTCTAAATGTCACTGGAGAAACTCAGATTTGTCTCCTTTGCTGTCCAAGTCTTGTATCCTGTGAAGGGTTGGCCCCAGCTAGCAGCTAAGGCTCCATCTGGTCAACCCACTCAGTTCCCCACAGCAGAATCAAGGAGAGAATCAGAAGTGCTGAAGAAAGAAAAACTTGCAGGTTGAGAAAAAGCTGAAAAAGAGAATGAAACTGAAAAAGCCTGCAAGAGGTAATACAGGGACAAATGCTTGCCATGTTCTACCATGCAGACAGATGCAGTCCTTGAACAATGCCTATCTGGAAAAACTGGAAAAACTTCCCTCTGCCCCTAGTTTTATTCCTGAGTGTGATGTTTTATGGCACAGAATATCCTTTTGGTCAGTTTGGGTCATCTGTCTCAGCTGTGGTCACAAACCTAAAAGACATCACCGTAAGGGCTGCTGGGAAGAAAAGTAAGTCCATCCCAGTCAGACCAAGTTCACCTTCCCACCACCACAATTCAGCTCTTGCCCTGTACAACTGACACTGACTCTGGCTAGAAAGACAGCATGGGCTGTGGTTGTTTTGTTCACTGGCTCTGACCTGGTAGGAAGTCTCACAGTATTTGTATGGTCTTCCTTTTCAAAACAAGCACGAAAGATTAAAAATATTTTCTGAGATGCTTTTCTAAAAAATGCTTCTCCTTCACACACAGGCAATGTTAATCACAAAGAACTCTTGAAAACAGAACTGGATAAAAAATTCTATTGGAAATTACTGGTTGCGTTTGATTTTAATTTTTTTCATTTATCTTTAACCATAATTCCCATCTTCATTTTTGTGCAGAAAGAAGCATCTTCTGCAGAAGTTGTAGCCCTTGACAAGATGCCTGTTTTGGCTCTTAAATTATCCAGGTGTGAACCTTCAGAAATTAGTGTATTATAGCAAAGAAATCTCCAGGTTTATCTCTGCTCTTGTACTGTTGAAACATAATTGGAGCAATTCTGATTTAAGAACTTGCATTTAATTATTTGGTTTATTTCCCTTTTCTTTTCTGTCCAAAATTACACACGAATATTCAGAAAGTCTTAATTATTTTCATTTTCTGTACTGCATGTGTCCATCAGTGCCCACTGTCCTGACCACAGCCCCACTGTTTCTGCATGCACGGGGTAGTTTTGGTTGCTAACAGAAATACTGAATGATTTTTGCAAAAGTAGGCAACATGTCAAGCCTAAGGTAGACATATAAGAGGAGAACTTACTAATTTATCCTGTGTTTAACCAAGTAAGAGTATCTAAATACATGAACAGTCCAATAAGAGGCTACTGTTGTTTCCCCTTGAAGGACTGGTTATGTTCTGAGTTGCCAAAGAAGATGGATACAGGGAGGTTTGGCCAAGCAATGGGTCAAAAACCCAGACCCTCGAAAAAAATTCTTGCAAAGAACATCGAGTTACATCTTAGATGGGAGAAAATTTGGTTTGCTGAATACTTGTAACTCTGTGAGTCCAAATAAAGGTAACTTAATTTCTCATTTCTCTAAGTTTTAACAAAGCTGCACTTTTGGCAACATCAGAGATTCTTGTAATGAAGGTGTAGCCCTGAAATATGTCTTTCCAGGTTTCTATATTTTGGCTGCTTTAAGAGAAAGCTCTTGAGCATTAGCTGCTATCTACAGTGTCACTTTAAGCTAGAAGAGGTCTACGTGCTGGTAGGACTATCAGACACTTCCATGTCATTCAAGCAAAGCAGCTCCTGAGCTGCTACAGTGACTTATTTAGGGATGACATTTGTCACAGGCCAATGAGTCTGCTGTGCTCTAGAGGGCATTTGGACAGTTTCCCCTCAGAAACCAGAACTTGTAATAACCATAAGTTACAAGAACATCTATGCATGAATGGAGTTCCTTATCTCAAAACTGAATGACCTTCCCAAAGTTCGCTTCACCTTTTTGCAGTTTAAGACAGGATTTCTCTTGAAATGTATGAGCAGGTAACACAGCGCTCCTGTCCTTGCCCTCACTCTCCTCCTTTCACAAATGCCAGCATTAGGCACACAGAAAAAGAAATTGCCTAATGACTGGTAGTCAGCTTAAAAGTATGTGTCAGCAGCATCTAGGGCACTTTATGAAGAGAGAGAAGTGCAACATAGCACTGAGTAATACTAAAACTTAAAAAAATAATACCACATATTCTGATAGCAGGCTCTGCAAGAGAGGTAGTCAGTGTTTCCTGATAACACTCTACCTCCTTAACTTTGACTTTCTAGGAGGAGCAAAACTGCAGAGAAATCTGTGCACTGACACCTGCTCTTGCTTGGAGAGCAAACATAAAAGTAAGAACTTTTCCTGAGTTACAAGGAAAGATGAAGGAAAAGATAGAAGTGTAAACTAAATACTCTGTGTAAGACTCTGAACTGGTAGTTTTCCTCAAACACAACTTTTCATGTGGTAGTGACCATGATTTCTTTCTTCATTTCTTTCTTTCTAGGATTTGACTGGGTAAAGAGCCCCTTCCAAAATTAAACCTCACTGGGAAACTTCTTCCTATTTTCTATCAGTTAGGCATTAGAAACATTCAGAATTACTTGCCTCCTAACAGATGGGTTTTTTCCAACCCTGCAAAACTTTGAAAGTAAAATATATTCTGGGCTGGAAAGAGGAGGCTTAATTCTCTGTGAGCCCTCAGGATCTGATTGTTTACATTCTCCATCAAAACCAGAAAGACAGTCTGGCAAAACTTCTGAGCTATTCTGCAGTTAAATAGACTCAGTCCAGGGGTCTCAAGACAAAACAAGTAGGATATGTTCTTACCTAAACAAATATACATAAGCACTGAAAATAAACATTCTTGAGACAGGTATTAAATATCTTTCTCCAAATCATGAGTATATGTATACATGGGCTCTTCTCTTATGTAAGCTAACTTCTGGACTAGTATGTGTGTTAGGTCTTTTTGTTGTGGTTTGGGTTGGGTTTTTTTTTCAGTATCTGATAAAACATTGACTTTGGAGTAGTTCAAGCAGCAGTTACAGTCACAACCATTCTGAGGATGAACTCAAGTACGAAATGGAAGGCTAATAGCTTGGAGTGGAGATTGCCAGCACATGCCATAGGATCATGTGATGTCCTGTTATTGCTCCAAGGGTCTCTACACTGAGAGGTTCAAGCCCCCTCTTCTGTTTGCTGTCAACTGTTCCAGGCAAATGACAGTGCAATTCTCCCAAGAATGTAAAAAAAAAAGAAAAATAATTTGCAGGCTATTGTAGCTTTTTAGCTAATATACAAAAGGCAAATTGCATTTATCCTAGCAGAGGATCTTACCTTTTATTGTGTGTGAGAAGAAAAATTCCAGTGTAGTACTGATGATTTTTATTCATGTAAAACCTCATTAACAAAAACTGCCATCTGGGTACAAAACTGATATCTCGTTGAGATGTAGCTGAGGTATGGAGTAAAGACTTTTTAGTGTGATGACTCAGAGACATCACATTAAAAAGAGGACCCTGTCCCAATATCCCTTTAAAACATGATAATGAAATAACACTTTTAACAGATTAAATGTTTGAATAAAACAGAGAAACCATGTGATAGGATAGGGATGGAGAACACCTGCCAACTGCATCTGACAGTGCAAGGTGTAACTTAGAACTGGAGAGTTTAGGTTAAGCATGAAGGATTCCATGTCTGACCAATTTTTATCCTCAGCAGAATGCAACTTCAAGCTATCGATCTCCTGGAACTGCTTCAAAACCAAAACCCAGTAAGTTTTTGGTACAAAAACAGATTATCATTTTCTACACCAATTGTCCAGTTGAATTCTCTACTTTCAGTTTAGCCTTATCCCAAGCTAGTTACAAGGCCCAATTGCTCCCAAAAGTGCCTCTGTCATTGGGCACATCTATTCCCCACTTAGTGAATTTCTCATATATATACGCACATTTAGATAGAAAGATAAGGAAAAAAATCAGCTACTCACTGTTTCATCAAGCTGGTCTAACTGTGGGTTCTTCTTCTTTGTGAACTAAGATATATCTGAAAATAGGAAACAGCACTTCCTGTGATATATTGCAAAAGGAGGTAAGTTTCTTTTTCTCTGAAAAAGCTGGGTTTCCAGGGTGACATAAGAACTGGTGGATGAAGACTTTATGGGTGCCAACTTGTTCTGCTCCAGCTGGAACTAGAGCAGTCAGTTTCTGAACTACTCCATCTCTACAGGGTTAAGACTGGCTGTTCAATAAAATCCCATTCTCAGGTCAATAATTATTTCTACCTGCTCTGGAAACTTCTAATGTCAATTTACTCTCTTCCAGTTTGAACCCATTGCACCTTGTTCTGTCACCCCATGCCCTTGTAAAAGGTTCCTCTCCTTTCTTGGAGGCTCTCTTCAGATACTGGAAGGCTGCAATTAAATCGCCCTGAAGTCTTCTCTTTTTCAGGCTGAACAAACCAGATTTCCTCAGACTTTTCTCACAAGAAAAGTCCTCCATCCCTCTAGTTGTCTTGCTGGCCTCCTCTGGACTTGCTTCAACAGTTTGATACCCGTCCTGTGCTGGGGTGCAGATTCCAGGTGGGTTCTCACCAGAGCAGAGCAGAAGGGCAGAATCCCTTCCCTTGGGATGCTGCCCACGCTGCTCTGGATGCAGCCCAGGACACATTTGGCTTTCTGGGCAGCAAATGCACACTGCTTGGTCATGTCCAGCCTCTCATCCATGACCTCCCCCAAGTCCTTCTCCTCAGGGCTGTTCTCTATCAGTCCATCCCCCAGTCTGTGCTGATACCAGGGGTTGCCCTAACCCAGGTGCAGCACCTTGCACTTGGACTTGTTAAATCTCACAGGGTTCCCATGGACCCACTTCTCAAGCTTGTCCAGGCCCCCAAGATGGCATACTGTCTTTCAGGTGTGTCAACAGCCTCACTCAGCTTGGTGTCCTCTGCAAATTTGCTGAGGATCCACTCAATCCCTTTGATAATAAAGATATTAAACAGCACTTGGTCCCAGTACAGACCTCAGGGGGACACCACTTGTCACTGATGTCCATTGAGACTCTGAGCCATTGACAGCTTCCCTCCAGACAGAGCGGTCCAACCACTTGCTAATCTAACAATTCACCCATGGAATCCATCTCTCTCCAACTTAGAGAGAAGGATGTTGTGGGGACTTTTCAGGAAGTCCAGATAAACAATGTCCATAGCTCTTCCCTTGCCCACTCTTGTAGTCACTCCATCACAGGAGGCCACAGGGCTGGTCAGGCAGGATTTGCCCTTGGTGAAGCAGTGCTGGCTGTCCTGAATCACCCCTCTGCCCTCCACATGCCCTAGCACAGCTCCCAGGAGGATCTGTTCCATGTTCTTCCCAGGCACAGAGGTGAAGCTGACAGGTCAGTAGTTCCCAGGGTCACCCTTTCTACCCTTTTTAAAGATGAGTATTATGTTTCTCCTTTTCCAGTCACCTGGGACTTCTCCTAACTTCCATGACTTTTCAAGTATCATGGAGAGGGGCTTGGCAACTACTGTCAACCAATTCCCTCAGGACTCTGAGATGCATCTCACTGGGTCCCATAGATTATTATAAAACAGGACTGATGAATAATATGGCCACTTTTCTGCTCCCTATGGAGTATTTTTTAATTTTATAGCAAGGCTACATTTTTCAAATTTGCACTCTTTTGGCAGCAGCTCTTGACCATTCTCTCTAAGACTGCAGGGTGTTTTCCTATAGTATTCCTGAAAAGCTATAAGACTGTCTTGTGCTACAATTAAAGCTGGATTTTTTAATTTCCTAAAAAATTTATTTCAATAAACAAAGGGATATATAATCTGATCACACATATTACAGGGAGCATAAAAGAGACTCATAAAGCTGTTTCAGAAAGAGTGCCTAAGCAAGGCTATAGGAAGAGGGATGTGATGGCTGGAATCACATAAGGGAAGGGGCTGGGTAGATTTGCTGTAAGTACACACAGCAAACCATTAAAAACTTTCAAGCCTGAGCAGAAAGTGCCTTCCCTACAATGACACAGTGGGTAACAGGGAGATCCAAGACACATTTTCATTCTATACCATTTCCCTCTGAGTTGCTTTCTGAATTTGATATTCTTTTTTACTGCTCAGGACATCTCTTCCTACTCAATGTACAGGCTGCTAGTTCAGAAGACTTGTTTGCATGTTTCGTCTTTCGTGAACTACTATTCCTGGTAGAGAAATGCATTGGGCTTTCAGGATCAAAAATCCTGCCTAAAGAACTTCGTTTTCACTGCCCCATGAAAAGGAAGGGTGTCACCTGGAAAAGGGGCTTATCTCAGCTCTTAAGGGAGAAACTCCTTTGGAATCCATCATCCAGGGTCTTTGTGTGGGTGTAATCTTCTGGGAATAGCAGAGGTAGTCCTTGGCCTCTTCTCTCCCTGTCTTATGAAACTGGGGCTTCTTTCTGCCTTGCTCGGGGTCTTTCTGGCCTTACCAAGTGCCCAACCAGCTCTAGGAAAAATCACAGAAGAAGTCTTCCTTGGAAGACCTCTGTGCTATTTTCATAACCTGGGGGGTAAACAGCAGTTTTGAATTTGGCATAATGGGTTTGGTGGACCCTTGTGGTGGTGAATGAGTCACTCCTGACCAACCAGTGTATTCTAACTTGAGAACAAAAGAGGAGTTTTGCACACATTGTTCAGAAAGAATTTTAATTCTTTGTGCCTCCAACATGGATGCTTAGACTGAAGACAAGTGCACAGTGTTTTCAGGCTGCCTGAGTCCCAGTTGCTCCAAGCTTTGAAATTCAGGAATGGTCTCTTTCCAAAATGGTAATGCAAATAATCTGAAGCTTCAAAAAGTTTGAACAAGACTAAAACTCAGGAGAAAAAAGAACACATATTCAAAGGAAAGGAAACATTTCATATCAGGCACTTAATTTTAAGCACCTGTGACTACATTTTGAACTCTAGCCAAATTACTATAATCTTATAGAGGATAGAGCCTCTTACAAAAGCCAGAACCCCCTGAAAATGTCTTTTTCAGCCATGTTGAGACTCTGAAGAAATCCAGGGGAAAGAAATTGTGGTCATTGGCTTGTGAGAAGTGATTGCAAAAGGACTAGAGGATCTCTCAGACTTAATTTCTATGATTTTACTCATAGTATCTTTCCTGTATGGGTTTAATGGGCTTTATAAACATTAACTAATTCATATAACTGCTAGGAGATAGAAGCAGAGGAAGCAATGGGAGAAAAGTCTCCCAAAGTCAGAGGCATTGCCAGGAGAAGATTGCCATTTAAAATTAGGTTCTCCATCTCCATAAAAAATTAAAAGGAACAGTAAGAAAAGAGTACAGAAACTTCAGCATGCTAAACCATTGAAATTCTATAAATAGAGAAGTATTGCTTGACCAAAGAGAAGAATCAAAAAATAATTAAGGACTTCTACAACAAAATTTTCTACAAGCTGTCACAACCACTGAGAGAACTAAAGCAGGAGAATCAAACCATCATGTGCTTCTTTTACTCCATCAGTTGCTGAATGTAAGAGAAAACTAGCTTTTTGTGACAATAATACAATGTTATGAGCATACTGAAGTCAGGCTGTGGGGATACACTTAAAAGCACGGAAATAATATTCCTCCTTTCTTGAAGAAGTATCTTTTTCTGTCCATTTTGCAAGCATCCACTAATTTGTGGAACCTGGTTTGTAAACTGTTTTTCTCCAAAGGAAAGTACTGTGCTGGGACAGGGTTCTCATCTGTTGTAGCTGCTGGTTCTTGATCTTCACATTGATTCTTGGAACATGAGGATCACAACAGCAGAGGCTATCTATGAAAATCTTAGTGTAAGTAGAAAGGGAAGGTGCTTAATTTCTGTGCTAGAATCAGTCACTCTAGGGTGAGTAGGATAAAATAATCTCTCAGTGTCTCACTCCCTTGATGAAACTCGTGCCTGTCCTGTGATAAGCTTGCAGATTCCAGTATTATTTGTGGCACAGGACTTGGCATCTCTGAAATGCAAGTCTTCCTTCATTTTGCTTCTCAGATGTCTGCAGGACTGCTCACTGAAACTGAACCCAAAAGACACAAATGGCTCCAAACAGTCTTCAGCCTTCTCAGAGGCTGGCCTCACACTCCTGTGCACCTACCTGGGAGACCCTGCTGTGTTTCTGAGAAAACACTCCATGGAGAGCCCAGCAGCTTGAAGTCAGCTTGGTAGCCCCACTGTACCAACTTACACACATAATGAATCTGATGTGAATCATCTTCTGATATGTTTTATTTATGGATGGAGACACCACTTCCTTTGTAAGCTCTATAGAGAAAACAGAAGAATACACAGGGCTTCAGATAAGTCATCAAATCTTTTTCACAGTTCACAATAAACTAACCACACACAGAGTCTGTGGTACTACAGACTTCAAATTCTTCTCCATCCTCAGCAAAAGAGGATGACTGTGGTATTTTCTGTACTGTGGTAGATTAAATTCATTGCATCCTCTTGATCTCTTTTATTTTTAAAATTATTTTAAGGCACTACTAATTGCTGTCTTGTAATGGGAATGGAAGAGACACTTTACAGCTTTGTCACAAAGGAGATACTTCTCACCTGCTCTGTCAGTGGGATGGTTTTAGATAGGTTGTTTGTGCCACTGTGCAAAACAGTCTCAGCAAGAGTGATAGGAAGCCAAGTCTGTCTGTATTTGTAAAGCTCTCAGATCACATTGCAGGAGTTGTTTTGCATTTAGCACATGCAAACTAGCTTGTCGTTCTTCTTGGAAAGATTGTGTAAGTGTTAAGATGAAAGCAAGCCACAAGTAAGTGACAAAAATAACTTCAATGAAAGAGCTGTGTGAGCAAGATAATTTAAAGGAAAACTGATACTTCTGCCTCAGTTGTACTAAGTATGCTGAGATAAATGCCTACATAAAGACTTATATGAATCCTAGGGAAAAAAATGTATCTGCATTGCCTAAAGTGCACTTGGTTTCACCTGAAATCTCAAAATCTAACTATCACTGGCATATTTATTTGGGGAGTTAGCCTTGTACACTGGTGCTCCATTTTATGAGACTTCATCAAGTCACACTATATTTTCAATACTATTGGATATTGGAGAAGTTCACTATTTTCCACACTGTCCAGGGACTATTTCTTGTCCCCTAGTTGTTCATATGTTAAATGCATTAAACATTAAATGCTTACACAGTGCTCACCTCTGGCACTTCCAACTTCCCTCCCTCTACACATTTCACTGAAAAGACTATCAGGGAAGTATAGCCCCCACCCCCAACCCCAGCCTGTGTTTTTTAAATCTGAAATCAGGGGGTCTCTCCTGAGGTATAACCTAACATTTTCTCTGCCTGAGAAAGAAGCTTAAAAAATTTAGGGCCAAAGGCTCTGGAGGTGAGCCACAACCTGGAGAAGCTGTGCCAGAACGCTGTGATGAGTTTGTCAGCTAGCTTGAGAGTCAGTGTGAAGGAAGAGAAAAGATTGAGTCACTGGGGGAGAGACAGACTGACCAGTGCACTGGGATGGATGAGAGAGAACACCTGATTATCTTCTTCAGGCCAGGAGAAGGAAAGGAACTGCTGACAGAGAAAGAGAGAGAGCAAAAAGTTGGGCACAGGAGTCATCTAAGGGCCACCAGAGTGGTGAGCAGACCTCTGAGATTTTCGAGTTCTTAAAGAAAGTTAAAATTAGGCATGCTTCAGAACTTAGTGGTGTTATGAGGTCATTTCAGCAGAAATTGCAAACCACAGGAAGTTTTGTATCTCACTTCTGGGTTAATTTATTAATGCATTCGGGGTTTGCACTGGATAATGTATTTTGGTTATAACGTATTTCTAATTAAGAAGAGCAAAACCCACACAAGGTATGAGGCAGAAGATGGAGTGAGGCGTATTTCTGTAGCCAAGATTCTAGTGTAAGGACTAGAAATAGTTATAATGTGTGGCCATGAATGAGCAATGTCATCAATTTTGGCCATTCCAACTATCCCTCTTATAACAAGCTTAAATAAGAGAAGGAGGTAATACATACCTCTTACCTGGATCTTTTTAGCTCTGATGTCAAGCTCCAGGAAATATTATGGAAATTCCCAATGAGTGCTTTATCCTGCCATACTGAATGCAGTGGTGGATCTCAAACATGTGACACGTTTCTCATGACCCTAGCCTGGGGGTGGGCCAAATGGAGGACATCTGAAATTCAGTGTCACGCCTTCTTAAGTTTGGGCTATCCCATGGTAGTCAACAGAACTGAGGAATACTGTGAAAACTCTGAACTTGGCAATCATAGGCTAGAAAAAAGGCAGAAGGAATCACAAACAGCACCACACTATTTTTCCCAATTATTATTTTGCTTTTCTGTCAGCGCTCCTTTCCTGTGTTTTGTACAGTATTAATACTTCACTTACTTTAAAGGTCTGGGAGGCGTTTTTGAGGATGTGCACACTTGGCCAAGAGGCCTTGGAGTAGAGTAAGGTCAGACCTGAATAAGGCCACAGTGCCACAGGCATTATGCTACAAAAGGACAGAGAAACACGAGACAGAAAGGTCGGTGATACATGTTAGATGAAAATCAATAGCTAGAAAGTTCAAGCCCTTCAGAACACACACAGTTCAGAACCAGGCAGGGAAATGTTACTAAATGTGAAAAGTGGCATTCAGTAGTTTAACTGACAATATGATATCAATGGTTTCAATACAGCTTGGTCTCCAGAGAAGCAATAATTGCTTTAGATATGCAACATCTCTTTAGAAGATCTGTTCTACAAACAGCAATAATTTCCTTATTCCATCCTCTTCTGAACAGTGATCACGTTTCCACTAATTTAGTGGAACAAGACTGAGCTATATATTTTGGCATATATATTCACAGTATCAGACTGAGCCCCAGGAAATCCAGATGACATTAAACCTGACTGTTACTTGGCGTTTTTGCAGTGGTATTTTCAGCACATGAAAACTAACTGATCTGGTTATGAGTAGGTTGCAAAATTTATTTTACCAATTTTACTTTATGTCAGAACCCTTGAAACTGAGGAAATAGTGCATCTACTACCTGCTTTATTCCAAGATTAATACACATGCAGAGAAAAGTAGATTGTCGCTGACAGGTTTCTGCCTAAAAAAAGGTATAATTGAAGAAATTATTATTATTATTATCCTGTGAATGTAGTGCTCTTTTCCAGAACCATTTCAGTGCATACAAGTGCAAAAATTTTTGAACATTGTTTAGTGTCTCCATAGATTCTTTCCACAGCATATAAGTGTAGCATAAAGTCTTGTGATCCAAACCATTAAAAAAAAATTTCATGTTTAGAGAAGAGGCACAATGCTTCTGGGTGCTCTGCTGTGTACAAGTACTTTGGGGTGATGATGGGTGTATTTGTGTCTCTGTTCTGGTAATTCTTACAATAAAAGGGGCAAAATACCTACATTTATTTTTCCTTTTTGCAGCCACATTATACAGAGGAGGGGCCTGCTGAAGGGAAAAGTGTCCTCAGAATCTGCAGTCTGGCTCTGTGAGAGATTGCCTGTGCTTGGGCAGAGAATGTGAGGCTTGGATCTACACTCCCAAATTCTTAAACACCAGTGGAAGATGAGGGTGGGAAGAACTCTTCAGTGAGCCCAGCAAAGCACATTTTTTACTCTTTGGTCAAGGCTTCACATATCATTTGGGCTAAATTCTGCTACTGCACACACACACACACACAGAGAGCATTATATAGCCGTACCAAAGCTGTACAAAAACATAAATGAAACCAGAGTTTCAACCTTGTCTTGTAACCTGGAGAGAATCTTACTGCTCATTGGGAAAGTGCCAGTGGGTGAGGGCTGGTCAGACAACATTTCCATTATCCCTTCTTCTCAAAATACCAGTTAAAACAGAATATATAGATATAAGTTCTGTTTCTTGTCCCTTCCTGATCTAAAATAACAACAGGTAAAATTATGGTAAGTGTCACAGAATACTTTAAACAGAAATACTTTTATTCAAACTCCAAAATATGGCCACAGAGAGAAGATACCTGATCTGAGATGCTAACCCACGTTTCTTTTCATGCAGTCCAAAAAACCCCACAGAAATGCACAAGCAGAGAGTTTTATTTCTAAATAGAAGTTTTCTGAGAAGTAAAACAATATAATAATTGAGTTGCAGGGCATTTCTTATCCGTTGGGGAATAAAACCTAGAAATGTTACTTATGCTATCTGTAATAGAAGGAAGAAGTGTTTTCTATACCATATAGTTAATAGCAAGAATATTTTGGCACCAAGGTTATTTTTTTTTTTTTTAGGAAGGATAAAAACATGAAATAATATTTTCAGAAGAAAAGGTAGAATTAGGGAAGTATTCAAAAATTTATTACCTTAAAACATAAAATCTTTGACAATATCCAGGCTGTGTTTTCCCTGATTTCAGGTGTTCTCTTGATTAACTTTTAAAAATGTGTTTTCAGTAATACTGCCTCAATATAAATGTTATTTTTCCCTGTGAATTTTTACTGGGATTTGGAGAACAAAGCTTTCTCAGCAGAAAAGTGGAGATAAGACTTATTTTGATGAAGAGCTTCAGGGTGCCTCTCAGTTCCATCAGATACATTTTATGTGATACCTACTCAAAAATAAGCAAACTCAAAGTTTCCTTATCCTAGTTGAGGCTTGTGAGTCATTAGGCAGACTATCAAGAACCAAGACAAAAAAGGTGTAGCTGATGTTTATTCAAAGAAAGCATTTTTAAAACGGCAGAAAATAAAGATAATTGGGAAAAGAGATTGAGCCTAAAATGATGGATGGTCATTTTATGATGATTACATTTAGCAGCAAGCACTGGAGGCACAGAGTTGGAGCTCCCACAGCTCCAGAGGGGATGCAGAGCCCCCACCTGCTCTGAGGACAACGTTTTCAAGTGTAGGAGCCTCCACGAGTGACCAGTAGAGGGGACACCTGGAGCCATTGCTTTGTTATTTTTGGAGGCATCACTACCAAAGGCTGCTCTGGGTGGCAGCAGTTCCAAGGATTCCAGGGCTGTGCCCCTGGGACCATCCCACAACAAGGAGGGTCCTGAGCTGAGGGGGTTTTTTGTCTGGGAGCTGAGGCAAAGGGGAAACTGTGAAAGTGTCTGAGGGGATTCCCTCTTTGCAATATGAGGCAATCCCATGCCTGTCCTCTTCCCCACTTTCCAGAGGGGTGTCACACACTTGTCCCAGGGGTGTAGGGATTCAGCTCCCAAAAGGCAGAGCATACTTGGGGGTGAGGCAGAAGAGATGCTTTTGTCAGAGGAGAAATTAGATACTAGAGGAAGCAGCCTGTGTGCTGAAGTGTGTTAGTGGAACCTCTAAAACGTAATTAAAAATTATTCAGTGGCAATGTATGGTCACCATTTTACAAATGCACTGGTTCCCTTGGGAAATCAATGTCACAAGTTTCTTATGTGGCAGTTCACAGCATACCCCAACAGGAGGCACAGGCACACTGCATCTCCCAGGGGATGCTGCAGGCATGGTACAATCTCCAGCACCACAGCAGACCTTCGGCCAGCCCCTGGCACCAGCAGAAGGTGGCTCAGGTGTGCTCACAGGGCCCCTGCACTGTCAGACCAGCCAGAGAGCTGGGTGGGTGCTGAAAGCGACTGTCCAGCCCCGGCACCTCCGGCAGGGCTGGAGAGGACACGGCCACAGGACTGAAGGAGTCCTTTGAGATGGGCCTTGAATGTGACGCCGGCGAAGGCGTAGATGATGGGGTTCAGGCAGCAGTGGATGAAGGAGATGGTTTCTGTCAGCTGCAGGGCCAGCGCTATCTGGGAGCTGGCCTGGCAGTCGTTGATGATGTGCAGGCTCTGCAGAGAGTCGAGGAACAGCGTGACGTTGAAAGGAGTCCAGAAAAGGAAGAAAACGATGACGATGATGAAGATCATCTTGATCGCCTTGACCTTGTTCCGGTTTTTGCATTTTTGCAGGTTTTTCAGTATCTGAGTGTAGCAGCAAACGAGGATGCTAAAGGGAATCAAGAGGCCCAAGATATTGGCTGCAAACTGAGAAGCAACCTTCCAGGTGTTGTCACCTGGGGGGTACGTGGGGACACACTGCAAGGCCTGCTCGATCTCCAGCTCCTGGCTGAACATGATGTTGGGTACAGAAGCCAGGCCAGCCACCAGCCACAGGATCAAGCTGATAACTATGCCACAAGTGGCTGTCCGTATCCTCATGGCGTAGACAGCATGGACAATTGCTATGTACCTGTCTACACTCATGAGGGTTATAAAGAAAATGCTGCTATAAAAACCTGTGTAGTAAATTCCAGCCATTATCTTACACATGGCATTGCCAAAAACCCACTGGTCTGAAGCGTAGTGGGCTTGGAAAGGGAGGGGCAAAACGAAGAGGAGATCAGAGGCTGCAAGGTTCAGCAGGCAGATGTCAGTCATTGTTGTCAGCCTTTTCCTGGTCAGGAGAACCCAGAGGACCAGGGAGTTTCCCAGCAGGCAGAAGACAAACACAAGGCAGTAAAGAATTGGCAGAAAGAGGGATTTAAACCTGCGAAAGTTGTTTCCTTCATTACACGGAGCAGTGTTTTCATCGTATCCATAGTCATATTCGGTTGTGCCAAGGAATTGGCTGGTGGGATTCATCTCAGATACCTGTGCAGGAAAGAGAAAGGATTAGAAATGTCTGGCTGTCCTGGCACAGCACTCCCACTTCTGCTTTTGTCTAGGCTGTGTTGAGCCTGTGGTCAGCAGAGGGGGACTACAAAATGCAGTCTTAGTCTCACTGGCTGGATGAGAACAGCTGTACCAAAGGCACCCAAAAGGCTGCTCTGCAGCCTGCTGATTGCTCCTATACATGTGTAAGTGTGAGCACTGGGATGCTCTCTGTTTCCCTGAAGCTGCTTTAGTGCCAGTGGATCAGCCCCCCATCATTACAATGACAGGGAAAAAATTCAGGTCTCTGAATAGTCATAATGATAAAAAAAAAAAAAACCCAAATCCTGCATCTGATCTAAGGATCTCAATTTTCCTGTGCTCCCTGTGGTGGGGAAGCTTTTTGCCTGTAGCATAAAGACGCTGATAAAAGCGTTTTGCCTGACGAAGCCGTCATCAAGCAGCATAACCTCATTTTTAGCAGAGCTGATCAGGGCTAGATACTGGCACAGAGTGCAGAGACATGCAAGCTGCTTTTCTATGGGTGGGTTCAGGATTGCATACAAAAAGCTCTGCAGCAACAGGGAGTTCACAGGGCTGCACAGCAACACTTGCAGTGCCAAGCTCTGAGCTGCTACTGACCTCCAGGGCAGCTGGTGAGCAGCTTGGCTGTGCCTTTTGCCACAACACAGCAGCTCAGTGCTCCCACATGTTCTGTCCAACTTCAGTTTTCTAGCATAGAGAAAACCAAAACATCAGCGGGGTTGGCTCCTTTCATTTCCGAAGAATTGCAGTGAAGGCAGCCTCAAAATAGTAAAATAATCTGACATGTTCTCTGAAAGTGAGCCAGTGCTTTAGCAACCTTTTTTATTGTTTCAGACGTCAGTTCATGACCCCTATAAAAGCGGATCAGGTTTCCAGACTTAAGTGTTCACATTGTAAGAAGTGATGATTCTTTCAAAAGAGTTTGGTTTTTCACTGCTGAGGCATTTGAAAGCTTAGGCTGTGCTGCATCTGTGTTGCACCTGCTTACAGGCTGACCACATCTTGAAAGAGCTTCAAAGACACAGAGTTTCCTGGAAGGAAGAATATTTGTGTAATTTGTAATAATCATTGCTGTTAAGATGAAGCAATAACATGAATGGAAGTGATTAATTCCATAGAAGTAGATGATGTGCTCTCCTGAACTAAAGATTACTGCCTCGAGATACAAAAAGAGAGAAAACAGTGACAAATTTTTGTATTGATAGGAAGGAATCACAGTTCACCCCTTCTTGCCTGGCTGTGCCACCTGTAGGGGGAACAGAATGATCTGTATGTACAGCCCAGAGGAGTGCCAGTATCCATCCCCTGCTCCAGGTATGGATGCTACTCATGCCTCACTGACCTGCCTCAACTTTCCTTGGGGCACCAGAACCGTTTCAATTGTGTGAAAAATGCATATTATATGATTGGCTCTTCACAAATATTAGAATGATAGACTATATGTGTTATGTTGGAAAGTTATGTTGTAATAATTTTTGTAGTGCTGTATTAATCTTTTAAATGTAGGGTTTTTGGCTAAAGCCTAATATTAAAATAGAAACTATGTGATGTAAGATACTTTTTGTAACTAGGTCAAAGAACAGATAAGACAACCAAGAAATTCTTTGCACAAAGGTATCAACAAGAAGACATCAAAATCCTGAGAAAAGAGTTATTGCCTCCTTATTGTACTTTTCCTAGACTCTCAGGAGCCAATAAATTGATTTACGCGATGAGACGGGGAGCAGAAATTAAACAGAAGACACCCTTTGTTTGAGAGGAATGTTTGAATCATGTATGAAAAAATATGGATATGCAACAGGCTGTTATTTTTAAGAGTTAATCCCTTATTAGTCCATGTGCTTTTCCTGAGAGAGAAGCACCTGGACATCCATAATTCTTTGCTTTTTATTGTCTCTTATTGTCCTAACCTTGGTTGTCCAAATTCGTATTGCCTTAAATTGTTTTACTATTAAACTTTTAAAATTTTAAACACAAGTGAATGGCGTTTTTCACAATTGGTAAGTGCAATGCAGAGAAAACCATTGCATTCAACAGCATGCAACCCCACAGAACATTCAACCCCACAGAACTCCTTGCACAGAAATAACAAATAATGGGAGAAAAGCCATGCTGCAACCCACATTGACAGCGTAATTCTCTACTATATTGAGCTCTTAGCTGTAGCTAGGACATCTGCATAATTAATTTTAACTTTGTATAAGGCATAAATCTTCAAATATTTAGTTGGTGAGTCACTAGATAATGGCTCTTGTTGGAGCAACAGATAAAGGTAGAAAATATTTCCTGCTAATGCTTTTGATGTGTGAAACCGACGCTCTGTGACTCAGAGATGTGGCACTGGCTCTCATTTCTTAATTGTCTGTCAAGGACCTCTTAAAAGCAGTTCATAGATTCAACTACCAAAACTAAAAAATAGTCAAACAATAATGAATACTGTGTTATAGATATATAGATCTATAAATAAGCGGATAGATATGTAAAGATACCTAAATCTAGATGCTTTCATAAAGCATCTACTTCCATCAAAATTCAAGTGTTTTTCCTGGGCTGAACAGAGATTGGAAATGCTCTACTTCAGACCACCCTTACACCATTAATGCCTTCAACAGCTTCCAACCAGGCCACAGGATTTTCCATTTCCCCCGCTCTCCACATCACTCAGCAGAGCAGCCCAGCTGGAAAAGCAGTTTTACAGAAGGTAACGAGGGAGAGGTGGCTGCAGGTCCCCTGGTTGCCACAGTCAGCCCAGCAATAGCACACTGAACCTGGATGGACTTTACCTTTGAGAGAAGAAGCCTCTTCTCTCTCAGATGGCCCTGGCCCCCTTCTCCTCGTGTCCTGCTGCTTGGGCTCAGGCGTTTCCAGGAGGTTTACCCCACCTTCACTTCGCTTGTGCAGAGGGCTGAGATTTGGTGATATGTGGCTGTCGAGTGGGCAGCTGCCAGGTACAGGATAGGCTTGGGGACAAACAGAAGATTTTCTATCTGTGGTAAACAGGAAAAGAGTGAGGGGGATATCAAGCACCTTCCGCAAAACAAAGACCAAATACATCTCTTCTTTAACACAGTAATAGGTAGCACTCCTTTTAAAGTGTTTGCTAAACCCCCCTTCTTCACAGCCTCCACTGATTTAGGTGAAAAATTTAAAAGTTCACATGTCTCCATCATAGGAGACACCCTAATAAATTTGCAGCTTTTTACAGAAGCTGATATATAATTTCCAGGTCGCATTATTTTAATTTTTAATTTTCTTCAGCTAGTAACAACTTGTATACTGCAGTCTGTTTGTATCCCTCTCCATTAAAAACTCATTAGCATTTTGAGCAAATAAGAACTCACAGCTACTGGTACCACTTTGTCATAATTTTTTAATCAGTTCTTATTTAATGAGGATATTTCAGTTTCTTTGCTACCTTAGGGTTTTTTCAAGTTTATTTTAGTGACTTGAGGATGGAAATGGACAAAATATTGAACAAAGACAGTCTTGAAATTTTGTATTTTATTCAATTTCTTTAAATTATTTATGTTTAGTGGAACATTAAAATTGTAAATTGTGGTGCTTTATAAGTCAGACAAATTATATGCTTTTTATGCATTAATCTCAACAGGCACAATTTTCCTGACTTTTCAGAGCACAGGGAATACCAGAGGTTCACTCAAGAGGTCCCAAACGATTATGTGGCAGATCCAAAACATGTTTTTTACTGAAGTTATTCACGTGTTCTTTGGTTGCAGTTCCAGCCTGAAGTACCTTTGCAGGTTGCTGATTGTTGGTGCATAAGTGAGTAGTGAAAGAGTCTCAAAGAGAAGAAAAGCTAAATACTGCAGGCAGAAGGAAAAAGAAAGTGAGAAAACAAGCTGGAGGAAAAAAGGAGCAACATAATGAAGGACCTGGCACTAGTTGGTAGCACAGTCAGAAAAAACCTGTCCCATGAGGTATTCAAAATACTAACAGTGACCAGGGCATCATCCTGCCTCCAAGTACCCAGCTGGTCTTATTACACAAGACAGACCAGCTCCTCTTATTCTGTTTACATTTTTTCAGAACTAATTTTTGAGAATTGTTGCAACAGAGCTTTATTTTATTGTATTCTCTAGATGCTACTTATATGATTAATAATATGTCAGTAGTATGTCTTGGTGTTACAGACACACAGTACGACATAATGTCACTTTTCTCTATTTAGGTTTATTTATATTTGTTTAGAAATCAATAAGATTGGCTTTCATTATTTCTTAGGAACAAAACATTAATAAATTAAAGAGGCTTCCTCTTCCTTCATATGCTTTTTTTGCATTAGTTTGGTTGATAAGTTATTAACACATATTTTTAAAAAAACCAATAGTTTGACAAGAAACCAATAAAATAAAATATTTCTGCATTTTAAAACATTAGTACATATTCTAAAATTGAAAAAATCTTGTATTTTTTTCTGCTGCACAAATTATGATCTTGTGAAAATATTTCAGTTCATTCAAAATGCATATTTTTAATTGGGAAATCTCACAGCTGTGTACTTTCACCAGCCACAGTTCTGCACAGTCAGGCAAAGAAAGGCATGAAGCTGGGAGTGTGTCCTAGATTGTAAGATGTGTGTTCTATTTGCCATCTGTTAAAGGTGGGGTAGTTATCTTCTGTTAATTGTGCAGTTTTCTTATCTCTTCCACAACCAATGTCTCCCTCCGGGGAGGTATCTTCTGTTAATGGGCCATTGAGCCTCACTGCATGACTGATAAAATTACATCACCCCATTGTGAGATGCTCCGCCCAGGAGGAGGAGCCAAGCATTCCTACAGGCATATAATCAGAGATTTTGGGACACCAGAGCAGCTTTTCCACTGGATTCCCAGAGGAAGACCAAGCCCATCTACACCACCACCAGACCTTCAGAGAAAACCCCATCCTTCTACAGGATCACTGCTTCAGCAGAACCACATCTGTCACTGCAGGAGGAGCAGCCACCATTCAATGGGACTGTTACCAACACCCTGACCCACAGGATGTCAGGTCGTATTCTGACTCTGTCAGTGGTTTTTTTCTGTTTGTTTGTAGCATTGCATTTGTTTGGGTTTTTAAAAATTTTCCTAGTAAAAGAACTGTCATTCCTCTTCCCATAGCTTTGCCTGAGGCCATCTTAATTTCAAAATTATAATAATTTGGAGGGAGGGCGTTTACATTTTCCGTTTCAAGGGAGGAGCCTGCCTTCCTTAGCAGACACCTGTCTTTTCAAACCAAGACAGACAGGCAGTAGGGAAATGCTCTGTGAGTTGGAGAAAACTGGAGCAAGCAAGAAGATCCAGACGACCTAAAAAGTGAGGAAAAGAGCTTGAAATCAAAAGAACAAAAGCTAAAAGATAAGTGATCAGCCCTGGTGACTGATGGCTGGAGGATGTCTGGTCTGGCTGCTTGCACTTTGGGCAGACCAAGGCACATGGATAACAGCTTGGTAATAAGGAGAGTGAGGAAAGAATTGTGGTGGTGCCAGGGTTTTGGAGAAAACAGTAGAATTATGGAGTCTGATGTAACATTTTCAAGAGTATCTCTGCTGTGTTTTGGGAAGGGATATACAGGTGTGAGCCCTGGCCCTACCTGGCTTTCAGTAAGATTTATGTGCCTGCAACTGCTTCTGTGGTGGTTGGTGTTCCTACACACACAGCCAGAACCTGAGCTCTTCTCAGCAGAGAAAGAGAATTCACAAAAGAAGGAAGAGGATGTCACTTGTCAAAAGCAGTGAAAGGAATGGAGTAGAGATGAGTTTAGGAAATGTGCTGAGACGTGGGGTGCTGCAAGATGCAGGTGTGCTGAACTTCCCTTGCAAGCTGAGAGAAAGATTTCTGGTGGAGGGAGGAGAGGTACACATTTCCAAATTCCTTCTATGTGCTATGAGCCAGGCTGTAATGACTTGTATCCTTCCCAACAGTTTTTCAGCCTGTGACTAGCAAACACCAAGCCCTGAGTTACACAGGGGCTACACAGCCCAGCCTGAATTTTCTACCAAGCCAACACACAGCCCCTCGTAGTTCACGTGAGGAGGATAACAAGGAAAATGTGGTAAACCAGCAAGAGTGGTAAGATAGAAACGCAGAAGTTAAAGGTCGCCTGCATTCGAAAGTGCTAAACTCTGGCAGAAACAGGTGCAGAGAGGCTGCAAGGTGGCAGGACAAGCAGGCTCAGTGTGGTAAAGCAAGATCATGGAAAGGATATTTTTGCTACATACCGACCACCCTGTGAAGACATGGCCAGGGGAAAAGAGGATTGTCTCGCCTTAAAGGAGTACAGCCATTTGACAGCAATATTTACCCCCTTGGGCTCAAGTGAGTTTGCTGCTGGGGCACTGGGGCTGTGGAGCAGGCTTGCTGTGGGAGGAAAGACAGTCAGCTGGTGTAAAATGGTCCTTGGTTAAATGTCTGAAGGGGATGCATGACCCAGGGGCTTTCATAGCCAGGGATAAGGCAACAGGCACCAGGCAATCCACCCCCAGGGCTTCAGGATGTTCCCAAGGTGCCAGCTGGGAGCTGAGGAACAAGAAGTTCTCAAATCTGCTTGTTGAGAACCTAGCCAAAACCACCCCAGAGCTTCCTTCTCCAGGAGCCCTGGAGACTTCTGCCCTGCAGTGTCCCTCCAGCTCAATTTTAGCTGGTCCCTAATAGCAGGGCTAGCAATACTTTCCATTTTCCTGTGGGAAGAAATACCTTACAGCAAAACAGAGACAACTGGCTGTGGGTGTCTCTGGCACTCCAGCCTAGGGCCATTTTGGGTGCATGCACCCACTCAGTGCTGTGAGTACCAGAGGAAAGAGCCATGTGGCGTCACCACTTTGTGAAAAGGCTGGTGCAGGCAGTCCCCATTCAAGTTTAAAAACAGAGCAAAAATATCGCTGTATGAGGAGCTTTCTGTTTTGTCTGCACTCGTTTGGGCAGCGGCTGTCAGGGTCAGCAGCCACCACAGCCCCAGACAGATGGCAGGGCTGGGGAGTCTCCAGTGCCAGTGCCCCACACTGCTCACACTTCCCTTTTAGCTGCCACCTCAGGCACTTCTTTATTTGCACTCGAAGTTGCAGTTTCTGCTGTTTTATCTTTTGTCAGAAAAGCTGCTTCAGTGTGAAAAAAACTCCCATGGAAACCTTCATATAGGTGAAGACACTGTCAGCCCAAAAGTGATCATCACATCAGAGTAACGCAGACTTCCAAACTACTCAGAGCCCAAAGGTCAGGGAAGTGATGCTTCCCTGCAGCCCTTTCCATGTAACAACATGGAAAGACTGTGGAAAATGCTGCAATCGAAAGGAATCTTGCTGTGAGACAAACAGCATGGCCACATCTCCAGCTCCTACAGCCAGAAGTGTTCACTGACAGTGGAGACACCCGTGCACACCAGCTCAGCCTCTGCAATCAGCCCCAGAGGGTTTCCTTATCCTGTGCCATCCCTGCAGTTCCTCAGCCTGGGGGTGATGGTCAGCTGAGCTGCTGCAGAACCCCTATGCCTGCTCTTGTAGGAACTTCTTCTTTCTACAGATGGTCTAGACAAGTTGAGTTTGAACACAGAAAGGAAACTGTAGTTGCCACAGAAGACACCACCAGCAAGAGCTTGCTTTGGCCTCAGGAGCGCTGGCCACAAGCCCTGGTGTCGCTCTTGTTGTTCACTAAGGCAGGTGAGAGGCACCTTTCTGACACCACAGAACAGGCTCTCGTGTTGGGGTAGCAGCCATTAGGAAAATATGGCAAAAAAGGCAGAGTGGGAGAGCCTACCTGGCAGGGTATTTTCCAAGAAAAAGTTAAGTATTTCCTGGATCTGATTGCTATCATACCACCCATCGAGAAAGTGGAGGACACATTTACCTCAATGCAATGCTCAGCTCCCACCTATCTCAGAGCTGTGGTAACCAGCCAAGTCAGGTGCTGTTATCCAAGAAAATCACTTTCCTCTGCCTTTGCTCAACAGCAAACTAAAAGAAGTTTCTTAGCCAAAAGAAGGCCTTTCCCTTTCAGATCCACTCTCACTTTACGTCTCAGAGGGCTTACTGTGTCATATTGGAAGAGGGAAGAGATGACAGTTCAGCAGAGGAAAGCAAACAGGATTAACTGCAATAGGGTTATGGGATGTTCAGAGATGCTGTGTTGTTCAGCTAAAATGCCTTGCAAAATACCAGCAGTCATCACTGTTAGTGAGAAAGCAATGAGGACAGCTCAGTTTTGCAGGAGAAGGTAGCAGTGGGGGGTCAGGGTGAGCATGTCCTCTGCAGCGTGGGAGCAGCTTGGCAAATAGTGGTTTGATGACTGTCCCACCCCAGATTCCTCCTCCTGGCCATCTCTCTGTCCCAATAAACCTCTCCTAAGTGTCTCTGCTGCCTGCATGGACCAGCAATTGCCCTTCCCCAACTGCAGCACCCTCAGTGAATCCCTTGCACCCATCTTCCTTAGGGCAGCAGGGATGGGCAAGGGGGACACTGAGCCCTGGATGTCCAGGGCTGGCAGTCACCTGTGAGGTACAAGAGGAAATGCCACACAGGAGCTTTCATTTGAGGAATCCTTGCTTGCTTTAGTTATTTTCACAATATTTGGGTCTATCAGCATCAGCTATCAACACACCATCTTAGCAGGACCGCATTATCTTAATGAAAAATCATTTCATCAGACCACTGCTAGTGTAGAGGTAAAAAAATCTGTCATATGGCAGAATGGTTTGCTTCCTTTTCTTGGTGAGAATAACATATTTTTATGCCCATGTACAAAGAGGGGGGAGACTTTGTGACCAGGTAATATTCTAAGTGATGGGTTTTTTTGACATCAAAAAAGTATATTTTTGTTGACTAAAATACCTCTGAAAGTGCCAAGTTGTTTGGGGGAAGGATTTCCCCCCTCCAAACCAAGAGGAAAAAAAAGAACAATTGCAATACTTTATTCTGAGAAGTCCCAGACAGAACACTGCCATTTTTCATTTTCAAATGGGTAATTTTCAAATATAGCATTTCGTTTTATAAATAACCTCTTCTTCTAACCCTTCTTCCTCAAAAATAAGCAGACTTCAAAGCTTCAAAAACTTTCCAATAGAACTAAGATGTGTCTGTTCTGCTGATAGCAGGCAGAAATTTTTATTTTTCTTTTCAGCTTGATCAGCAAAAAAATTGACACCCTCCACTAAAATGTGGAGTTGTATTACCGTAACAAAGTTCTTGGGTATGCAGACATGTACAAATGTGCACCAGAAAACCTACTGGGCATTGTTCTGGCTCTCTCTCCTGCAGCAGATGCTCAGTGCAATAAAAAAGGCTGTGAGCCAGAGAATCCTCCAAAAAACATTGCTGAGTTCACATAGGAGCAGCAGCTGGAGGTATTTGGTGAGGCCTGGACCAGCTCACTCTGCTCCCTGCTCTGCTTTTGCTGCCGGCCCCGAAGCCACAAGGATTATGGCTCTGACAGCTGCAGCCTTGCACAATCGTTTGGTTTCGCCCAAGCAGAAATCAGTGCGTTGCAAAATTCCCAGCACAGTAACTCATTCATAGTAGTGTCAGCAGTAAGTGGAATTTTCTCACCCAAGTGTTACAACAGGGTAACTGTGGGACACAAAGGAGTAAACAAATACATCTCTTGCATATGCAGTCTTTGAGAACAAAAATCTTCTCCATTTGTCTCTTACTTGATGCTTTCTTTTCTCACCCTGGAGCACTTAGGTTTTTAAACCTTTGCTGTCCCAAACCTTTGGCTCACTGGTGCACAGGCACCTCTCAGATTTGCATCTGACAGTGCTTTGGCTGAAGGTGGAGAGCAGAGAAGGCTGCAAGCAAAAATCATTTAGAACAGAGAAATCACAGAGGACAGGGCTGCACGGGACGCTGGGTGATCGTGGAGTCCGTCCCCTGCCTTGAAGGCAGGGGCAGTGTCCCACTGTTATTCTTGCTATGCAGTTGTTCCACCTGCTCCTACAGCCCCTGCTTTTCCCCAGCTCCTCCTTATGAACCTCCTAGTTCTTCTCCGGATTCACTCCTGGTAAATTTGTCTTCACCCAGAACTCTCCTGGTATAATCTGAGCCAGTTATTTACCTTAGCCATGGAGGAACAATTATTTCTAGCTATTTTAATATAAGACAATGTTTTCCTTCAATCTTAACAGCTCACAATTCACATTTTTTCTCTGAAGTCATGCTTTCTAAATTGTTCATTGTAGTTGCTGTTCTTTTTTGGTGACTGTCCAATTTTTCTTCATCTTTTTTTGCATTGCAGTGTCCCAAATTGGCAAAGCAGACTGGAAGAGTCACCTGTCTGGGGTAGCTGTTTTCTTTTGCAGTCACGTAGCACTGGTGATTCACAGTTCTTTTGTGCAGAATTTCAGTGCCCAGATGCTTTCCCCAGAAGTGCTGCCTTCCCCATGCTGTGTTTGTGGCCTCAGCTGACCCTGCCCGTGGGGAGAAGTGGTCACTTGTCCTTAATACACTGCAGCCCATTGCTGCCAGGCTTTTTCATCTGTCAAGGGTAATTTAAACAGTCATCCTGTCCCCCAGTACATTTGTACCCCTTCCCAATATGATGGCATGTGTAAAAGTAGCAAAATCATGCACCAGAGCTTCATCCAGAGCAGCAAAATGGGGCAAATGCAGTTTGTGCAAGGGCAGGGTGCAGTCCTGGATGCAGGGTCCTTCTGGGAAGCTCTCCTGTCCAGTGGCAACCACTCAGGAGTTTGTCTGAGCACTTGTGCACCTGCATAAAGGATGTCTGAGGTGCTCAGAAAGCTTGCTAGCTCTGAGGCATGGGATACCATACCATAGCTGCCTCTTGGCAAATCTGTACCAGCCTCTACTACTTGCATCCTGCTTATTCCTTCTAGTGCTTTCCAGCAGCTGTAACTGCACTGACTGGCACATAAATTCCTTGTCTGGCGTAAGATGATGGCTCCCCACTGGATTATCAAGGGTCCCTGTGCTGACTGGCTGCCCAGAGCTCACCACCACACCCTGGCACTGGCCACACTGGCTCAGAGCAAAGGTGGCCCCTGGCCACCACCACCACTGCTGGGTAGCCCTGCACCAGGAGCACCCCACTGCAGTGCCCCACCCTGCCCTGCCCAGCCCAGCCAGGGCACAGCTCTGCTCCCAGCACTGAGCCAGGCAGTGCCTGTCAGAGACCACTGAAAAACACAAGTGGCTGCACCATTTCTGCCTCTCAGCTGGCCTCAGACCATGCCAGCCCTGTGGCTGTGAGGAACCAGGAGGCTTCAGGGTGTGAAACTCCCCATGTGGGTACCAGGGCCCATGTCTGTCTCCATTTCTGCTGCAGGACCATTCCTCTGGAAGAAACTCCTGACAACTATCAGATTTTTAAAAGAAAAGGGTAAAACACAAAATCATGCTCCTAAAACAGGGAAGTCTGTGTAGTTTAAAACAGGGTTGATGACTCAGGAGCCCTGGATTCAAACCTGCACCCTGCCACTGGCAGGCTGCTCTCAGCACAAAGTATCATGCACTGAAATCTGGGCATCTGGCATTCCCCATCTTGACCACAGTGGCTACAGTCTCGAAGCAGGCATCTGTGTGGCATTGTCCTGTCTCCTTCAGGCCTCTGCCCTTGCCAGGGGCAAGAAAAGAGGCTTTGGTGGGGTAGCACACATCTACGGTGCTGCAGTGTGAGCAGAGGTGTGTGGAGAGCTTGGCAACACCGCTGATAAATCTTTGTCTGAGTCGCTGGTAAACAGGAAGCTGATGAACAGCTTTACTATTTTTCTTAGTTTTTTAGGTTCTTTTGGTCTGATTTTCATAGCTATTCTTCTTCGCTTCCTTCATCTCAGGAAACACATTTTTCTGCCACCTCTTGCAGGAAATGTGCAAGATACCAAGTGCTGAAAACCTCAAGGTTCACTCAACCTCTCTACGAGAGGTGATGAGTCAAAGGGCCTGGCAATGAGGGCAGCAGCATGTCTTTGGCAAAAGCTGGAAGTGTAAGGGTCAAGCTCACAATGATAAACATAAGGCTAAAGCAGTTTGACAATGCAGAATGCAGACACACATTTTTGTGCCATGTTCAACGTGTGGGGGCTTTTCACCGATATCAGAGAGAAAATTTCAAACCTTTCTGGTCAAGACATCCAGGGACAAAGGTCTCTAGCAGGGTGTGGCACCAGGCTCTTGGAAACTTGTTTTCCACACCAAAGACCCACTCTGCTGTCCACACCAGGCACGTCCACCATCCACATCACTGCAAACAAGCAAAACAAGCCCAGCTGCTGTGCTGGATTTGTGAGCTGGAGCGTGCTGGGGGAGAGGAAAGGCCCTTGCACTCAGTGTCCAGACACACCATGAGCAAGCAGGGCAGACTGCTCTACTGTGCATCAGATACCCCTGTCTTGTCTTAAGCTGAAGGCAGCAGGGCAGGTGCAAAACGTGCAGGGATCAATGCTCACCACGTTTATAAACTCTCTCCTGATCTTGCACGGTGCTGCTCGAGAGAACAAGCAAATAATCAAGCCCCTGCTGCTTACAGGGAGGCATGCCAAGGTTTGCCAGCAGCACCCTGGGGCTGCAAATGTGACTTTGGCTGACCTTGCACTGATAAAAAGGAGTTTGCTTTTTGCATTCACCTTCTTACTCTCTCCTCACCACAGCAGTGAGGAAGATCCCTTGAGCTAGACAAGGTAAAACAGATTCCCACCACCTACACCATCCTCCTCTCGTGTGGGCTGGGGATGGACATGCACAGCTCAATGAAGATAATAGACACGGCCTAAAATGTTAAAAAAACAACAAAGCCAGCTAGAAGCTGGGTTGAATAAGAGAAGGACGAGTCACTTTCCAGTATGCAGATGTGTGGGTCAGGTTTCCTTCTTGATATCAAACTGCAGTTTTATTTTTTCTGGTGTGAGTTTCAAGTGAGTGGGATAAAACAGATGAACTTTTCCACTTCATAGTTAAAATCTCTATTTCCTTTTACAACACACAAATTTTCTTTTGCTGACTCTTTTCTGATAAGCTCAAGTCATTCCAAGGACCAATAATTCATTACTTCCTACCTTGTAAGTTGGTAGGCAGGAGAGTAAAGTGTCAAAAGTTTCATTAACCTTTTGAGGGTCTTTCTGACCAGGACCTAACTCAAGACCAGACCTAATTCACAGACAAGAAAAATGGTACTGTGTCTATATTTCTTGGACAGAGCAAAGGACATCTGAGAAATCCAAAAGTCAAGAGCTGAGTCACAGTGCTTTAGGCACTCTTTGAAGAAAAAGAAAGCTCTTGACTTAATCTCAAATAACGTTCAAAATAAAAAAAAAATGTGGCTTGGATGTTTATGTTTCCTTAATCCAAAATGCTGTCTGCTTGCTTTACCCTTATTCTACCAAGTATGTGCAAAGTGAGCGATTCCAAACTTGGAAAACTCTTCCAAGTGTCAGTTTTCCTTAAAGAAGAGCCCAGCGTGTAGGTGGGGGCAGTCAGCACTGGGAAACCTTTGCACCTCATTTTGTCAGCCATAGTTGCCATAAACTGGGATAAAGTAAGGTTGTCTTTTTGACTGTTTAGGACTTTTATCAGCAAAATGGGTCTGAAGATGGAACAAACCAACCCTTGTTTGCTCCTGCTGTGGCTCATTTCAGCTTGGAAAATTAAAAGCAAATTTAAAACAGGAGTTATTCTCTGTAACGTAATAAAATAGATCCACAGTCCAAGGCAACAAAGTGAAATCACATTATAAAAAAAAAAAAAGTATGCACATTTTGGGGTTTTCTTTGCTCATTGAAACAAGAATTGGTGTTGTGATAAGACCTTAAACAGCAGCTGACCACATAAACCAAGGGAGGTTAACAATGTACATCCCAATAAGGCATGCTATTCAAGAGTATGACTGTGCTCTCATCATTATTTCATTTATGCTCTTGGTGTTTAGGTTGGTATAAAACACACCTCTTTGTATAAAAGAAGGAAGTGACAGCACAGAAAAATTACACATTGGTCTCCAAACTTTCTAGAAACCTGTGACAAAATAGCAGCATTAAATCACTGGGGTTGTTAAAACCTCAGTCCTGGGAATATCAGCAAGTCTGCCATCCAGTCTTGCTTTCAATAGAAAGTTGGTTTTTAGTTAATCTTATGTCTAGAATCCTAAGCTATGGTCTGTCTTAAGGTGCTGGCAGCTAACAAGAGCACACAAATGGCCTTCAGGTGTTACACAACACTATCAGAAGTAGCATTCAGCACTCTCCATCCTGCTGATGGATCCTCCAAGAAACCCTTTGGTGAAAAAAATTCACTCAACCAATACAAAAATAATAGAGGAACCTCAAAAGGAATCGGGATTCAGAGGGGTTCGTCTAGCAAAACAGCCATAACTCCGCTTAGCACGGCTCCAGCTTCAGCGTGGCTGTGCTGTCCTGAAGCACTCCAAGGGGCACGGCAGGGAGGTCTGCCTGCTCTGGCTGAAAATCAATCTTATTCAAAAAGCAAGGGCATCCAATCTTCCAGGAAACAAAAAGTTTTCAGCAGCATCAGCAAAGTGACTGGCTCACTGTGCAGTGCAGAGCGAAGCCACAGGCTGTGGGGAAGTGGCAGCTGGGCAGGCAGCAGCTTCCCACTGCTGCCCTCACATCCCACTCTGGCTCCTTCCTTCGTGGCCACTGAGTGCACACTGCACTGGAAGGAGGAGGCTTACTTGTGGTGTGAGAACAGAGGGCAGGGAATTGCTGCATGCAGAGAGAAAATCCTGCCTGCCATAAAAAGCAGGCAACTCTGCTGGCAGCGAGGGACACATGGGTCTAACACTTCATTTGAAGTGTTTTCAGAGAACTACACAAGACAGAAAGGATCAGCCCTTTGGCCATCAGCAAAGTGTGAACACACAGCGCCTGAGCTGAAAACATCCCCAGCATGCTTGTGTTTCACATCCTCTCTCATCTCCAGCACAGTCACTATAGGGACTGGATTACCCAAGGTGAGAAGGCACTGCAGAGCTGACAGATGCACCAGGTTATCCAGAGCCATGGGTGCCAAAATACAGGGATCAGACAGGGAAGAAGGAGTGACCAGCTTTCAACACAGCCTCTTCCAAGACAGTGCAAAGGCAGCTGCAGGAGCAGCAATTAGGCTTCCTGGAGTCAAAAAAACCACCAAAAGACCAGAGGAGCATCAGAAAGAAAACAACAGGCTGTCCTAAAGATAAAATACCACCCCTGGTCAGCCGCCTTGTAGGAAAGTGCCAGGGTTTGGGAAAGTTTTCCTCAGTGCTTGGTAGGTAAAGCAAATTCCCATGCCTCTGAGCATTACCTACCTCTCAGCTTGGCTTTGCTTCAGCGTCCTCCTCCTCCTCCTGGGCCGACAGCGTGCGCTTTAGCAGGACCCGTGCGAGAGCCCGTGATGGAGCAGCTCTCAGTGCTGCGGTGTGCTCAGCAGTTGCTGGCTCCTGAGGCTGTAGGGATGCCCAGATGGGGTTGGAAGCTGGCATGGGGACAGCACTGGCTGCCTTTGGGCATTGAGGTTCCCCCCCTAAGCAAATAGTCAGACATAGTCCAGTTTTCTGGAAAGAGCGTTTCTGTATGTTTCAATATACGCGAGCTGTTGTCTCCCTGACTGCTGCAGCTGTTACCCAGCTCCTCTGTCTCTAATTGTGAATGTGGTCCTAGAGTGCCTACAGATTTCACGGTGAATGATTAAAATGGGCTAAATGCTCCATGTTGGAGCAACGCCGGGGTAGGAAGCATGGTGTGAGTTCTTCGGTTCAGACAACTACATGTTAGGGGTTTCTACACTTGCACAGCCTCTTTCCCTGTGTCCCACCTGCTCTGAGTAGTCCTTTCATCTCTGCTGGACCCCACCAGAGGACATTAGGGGCAGCCTCAAGCAGAGGATGGCAGGGGCATAAAGGCACTCATCAGGGAAGAGCCAAAGTAGGGATACAGACAGCTGTATGGCACCTGTTCTGGGGCTCACCAGCCCATGGCAAAATGCAGCCTGGTGGTGCCTCTGCTGCCCACAGCCCTCCAGCAAGGGACATCTCCACAACATGGGATGACAGTCCATTGAGTGCAGCCATTCCTGTGCCAGCCCCTCACTCCTGCAGGCTTGTCTGCCTTCGCTAGCGCAGATTCAGCAATGGAGAACAAGCCTGTGGCATGCTGAGGGGAGCTCTAGAGAGGCCACAGGCGGACAGGGACAGGGCAGAATGGTCAGTGCAGCACTGATAAGGAAAGAGAAAGCAGGCAATGAGGATGAACATCTTGCCAAGCTTCTTTTTTTGTGCCCTCAGATGCTGCAGTGCCTCTTCTTCTTCTGCTGCACCACACTGACCCAAGGAATCAAGCTCTGCTGCCTGCATCGCCAGCTGGATGTGGAGCTGTCCTTCTGAAACTGGCTAACCCTTAACTTTACCTGCTGTAAGAGAGAGTAGGATCTGGACCCCCAGCATGTGGTTGGTTCCCCTTTGTGCAAAGCCAGTTTGGCTGTGTGCCCAGGCTTCCACTTTTGGCATGGCAGCTGTGCAGCTGTCTGGCTCTGCACAGCTGGTGGCAGGACTCCCACACACCTTCTGCTCTACTACCAGCTCTGGTCAGCTCCTCCTCCCATGCCCTCCAGAAAACAGGACAAAACCACCAAAACACACATGCTTTCTCCCATTGCCCTGTGGCTCTCCAAACCTATGTGGGCAAAGCACTGTGAAGACCAGACCTGCTCATCAGAGGACAGGGAAACCTGAGCCAGGTCATGGTAACCAAGTGTGCAGACAATCCTGTAAGTTGCCAAACTCCCCCCATCCACCTTAGCCCAAGTTCTTTTCTTCCCACCTTGTACCTCACTCTCAACTGCTCATTCTGCAGTGTTATTTCTTGACACCCTTAAGACATGCTATTTTCTCAAAAAAAAAGTGAAAAGATAAAAAATTAGCTGAGGTGTCTCAGGAAGAGAGGAGTAGGGAAATCTTTACAGGAATTTTGCCTTCTGGTGACAGTTTCAGCTCACACCACTATCAGGATCCAGTCACAGCCCCAGAAATCAACAGGATATGGGAGCTCCAGCTGTGATCCTGGTGGTCCAAATTAACTAAAGAAGGAAGAGATGGGACAATCTGTATCACCTACAGTAAAGCTTGTGCTCTAGCATTACTCTCGTTTTGGAGAGTTTTCCAGAGAGCCAACAAAACTAGTTTTCTGATGTAATGTAGCTGGATTGGGAACCAGCATCTGGACCGAGGTCCTGACTCTGAAACTCACCATATTTACATATCCAGACTGTTCACCATCATGCATTAGACCCTGATTGTCATCACGGGGCTGTTTGTGTTGTGGCACACAGTGCAACAAGGAGCAGAGGTTGCAAAACAGCTTGCGGGAAAAAGAGGGCCAGAGCTAAAATTGCAAAGGGAGCACTGGGAAGAGGAAGATGCATGAAGGTCCAGATTGTCCCTGCCTAGATTTCCCCTGCCTGGTTTTAATTTTTCAAAAGTAACATTAAGAAAAAATATTTTTAATCATTATGATGGCTCCAATTCCACAGCAGAATGCCAGTTCACCCTTGCATATTTCTCTTCCCTTTTCATTTTTCATTTTTCCCAATGCAGCTGAGCAGGACGGTGACCCACAGGGCTCAATTTAGTCCCACAGGTGCAGTTCCACTGACCACAGAAGGGCTACAGCACTGGCTGAGGTGCTCCAGTGGTGTTTCATACTGACTTTGGTAAAAGTGCAGGAAGTAAACAAAAATGTACCAGTTCCTGCTCCAGGAACATGTGGTGATGCTTTGACTAAGTTTCTAGAAAAGATGAGTATGGTGTTTTATCATCAAGACAGTCTAAAAACAGGTTTTAGAGAAACCTGCATACAAAAGATTACACGGAAGCTGACATAAATGTGGCTTATGTTAATCCCGCTTCTTTGATTGGAGAAAGGCATGAAGCTGGTGCAGAAATACATAAATAGATGTAACTAGACTTAAACTGAGATTTCATTTGCGTGGTTTTGCAGTGCTTTAGCCAGATCAGCTCATGAACATCAATTTTGAGCCTGGTCAAACAAAGTTTCATAATTTCTTTTCTCAGCAGCTCAAATGCCCCCCTCCAGTCCCCTGTGCTAAAGCAACAAAACGGGGTGCTCAGTCATTGTTGGCAAAGGCAGGCACTAGTTTTAAACTCACTTTCCTTTAAACCTGTTTAAGCTGTCCCACCTGACTTTTGCACAACTGCATCAGAGGTGTGAGCATCTATTTCACCTCACCAGGGGATGCAAAACCTGCCCTATTGTTGTAGGCACACAGCTTGTCCATCTGAAGAGGCAGAGGCTTGTACCCTTTCTGGATGTGGCTCCACTGTCCCTCTGCCATAAGTGCTGGTGGTCTGCCATACCCTAGGGTTGGCCAAGACCAGTCTTTGGAGTGTTGCAGAAGCTGTTTTGGTGGTGTTTTCTTCAGGAAACTTTATTTTTTGCTTTATTTTTGGCTGGCTCTTTGTAGCAGAAGATGTAAAGCTGCTGCTATTTTAAGGGGTTTTTCAAGCTTGCTCACTCTCTGCCTCAGCTATACTGGGATTGACAAGTCTGGTTTTAGTAGGAGAGGTCTCTGACTCCCTAGAGTCAATGCTTTCCTCAGCTCTGAAGTGGAAATTAACTCAGAATTTTAACAAACATGTTTTGTTTGAAGTGTTCCTTTGCCATTTGAGGTAGAGAGATATTCAATAAATCAATCTACATTCAGGTAAACCACTTCCACAATTAGTCATATTTCATTTGCCAGGTATCAGATCTCCACACTAAGCTGTAGAGCACTTCAGGAAAACCAGAACAGTAAAATCTGTCGTTTGCAGTGACACAGGCAAGGTTTCTCCATCATTTTTGCCCATATTTAAATTTCTTTTGAATTTCCTTTACATCTGATAAGGATATACAAGCCAGGGTGCCAATTTTGTCACTTTTCCTCTTCTATCATTAAAAAAAGGATAGACATTTCTCTTTCAGCATAAAAGAACACAGTTATACCCTGTTGCTCAGACACCTCCAGGGACAGACTTATAAAATCCTAGATGTAGGGTTGAAACAAAAATACTTAAATTTCAGTTAGTGTTTTGTCTGCATTACAAATTCAGATCTGCCACTAGAGGTAACTGGAGGTTCACATAAAGTTTTTCATCAATTTGTCTAATCTCTCCTTCAGTTGAACTCGATTTGACTGTAGCATGGTAATTTATTTGTTATCTTGGAAGTACCACTGAAGCCAAGGGACTATCCTTACGTGGTAGAAAAAGCCTTAATGACTGCAGTTCTGATATAATCCTTTTGTCTCTTTCTGCTGTTTGCTGCATGCTGCTATCACCTGCCTTCCAGAGCTGTTTAAGACCATTTAAAAGAATAATTTAGGAATATGTTTAATAATTTTAAAGAATGTCTTAAGAATAATTTAGGGTTTTTATTATTAAAAAAATTGAGAGTATTTTAAGAATTTTAGTGTTAATCAGCAATGTGGATACACCCAGGTTGAAGCCAAGATAGGATAAAGTATGAGGGTATCTTTGAGAAAGGGAACATTGAAACCTATTTACCATGTTATCACATTATGGGATTTTTATCAGACAAAGTGGGAAAGCAGCTGTTGGTGGGAGAGCTGTATGAAAAAACATTCCATATTCTTATTTAAAATTCAAGCAAAACCACAACATTTTTGTCCATCAGACTTGGACATATGGTGCCTCTCATATGAGACTCCTTCTCTTTGGAAACACTAAGAAGCTTCAAGAAACAGTTTGTCATTCTTCTTGCCCAGGGGCAAGCTGGGGACCGGGACAGTGAGGCTCAAGGATGCATGGCCTGGATGCTGCAGCACCTTGCACCTCCCATGGGGCCAGGGTGGTCTTCACCTGCTCCAAAAAGGGGTCCCTGCCCTGGAGAGGTGCTAGGCCAGTGTGGGCAGGCAGAGGCGATGGGGCAGCGCCCAGCCTGAGTCAGCAGCATCTGCCACTGCCCAGCCACAGCTGTGCCCTGTTGGCCCTGTGCAGGCCTGAGTCATTTCCAGCAGCCTTTGGGAAGTGGGGACTATTTAGTGAACAGCCTCAGCTGGAAAAATGAAATAATAAATAGAAAAAGAAAAAAAAAAGAGAAAAATGTTGTGAAAAGTTGACATCCAAGACTTCATCTTCTAAATGCAAGGCTTGCCCCTCTTGATGTTCTGCCATTGTGGTTTTTCTTGAAAACGTTGCTTGCACTTTTAGAAACAAGAAAACCATTGGGTAATTAGAATGCCCTTCTGCCTCCAGCCATGAAATACTTGGTCCCAAACAGATGGGTGTTTTTCTTACTTTTTCACTAAGAACAAACCTCAAATATTTTCATTCCCTGTGTATCTGAAAATACACTACTGCTGCCAAGGTTTTAGTCTGCCTCACAAACTGAACTGTAAAAAAACTGTAAATTAAAGGTGAGGCAGCAATAAGATGGCCAGCTCCAGGCTGCTGTGATGGAGTTCCAGACTGGATGGGAGATTAAGTCCTCCAGAGGCTCACAGAGATTGATAGTGAGAGGGGAGTAGGGGAATGGAGAGGAAGACAAAAGAAAGATCTTGTCCTAACAGCATTGATGGACAGCACACCACCAGCACTCCAGTGCCCTGCAAACAGCACAAGGGACCTGGAGTCACCTGCAGCCACTTGCAAGATCTCATCAAATCTGGCTTCCCAGCAGCTCTGCTTATCAGCAGCTGATGGAGGTGTGGGTGTATCTGCCTGCTGAAGAGCAGATGTCCATCTAATCCTCCTTCTGGAGGAGAGCTATGTCTGTCAGGTCCCTTACTGGGGATCTCTCTGGCTGCCGAGGGAAGGCAGGAGTTTCCCTGTTCGAGCGTGCCACCTATAGCTAACCACGGCCAATGCACGCAGCCTGCGCCCTGCTTCCCTCCGCAGTCACTGCAGGAGCAATATGCCTGCAGCTCGTGCCAAATCTGCCGGTCCTAATGCAAAAACCAGACAAATCTCTACAGCCTTACTTATAGATCGAAAAAAACCAATAATATCTATAAATATGCAGTGGAACCTAAGCAGGTACACACCCTTAACCTGGATAGAGAAGTGCAGTGCTGCTGCTGAAGGGCATGAGCAGGGTGGGCTGCTGCCGAGCAGGATGGCTACCAAAGCTAACATCCCAATAACCATTCTGGATCTTAGGGTGCCTCCCACAACGTGCACGTGCTCTAGGGAACTGTGTTAAACCCGAAGTCATAGAATCATAGAATGGTTTGAGGGGAAAAGACCATCTAGTTCCAACCCCCCTGCCATGGACAGGGACACCTCCCACTTGACCAAGTTACTCACAGCCTCCTCCAGCCTGGCCTTGAACACTGCCAGGGATGCGGCATCCATAGCTTCTCTGGACAACCTGTTTCAGTGCCCCAACATGTCTGTACTGAAGAATTTCTTCCTAATATCTGAATCAGGCAGACTTTACCTGCAGCAAGAGGTTATATCTTTTGCTGGAACAAGAGATATTGGTGAGACAAGTGACAATGGGGTGGATGAAGCTGAGACATTTGATATCTCAATCACAGAACAAAACGTGAAAGGGAGGGACTTGCTGAGGCTTCTCTACCAGCAGACAAACTCTCCAAGCATCTTGGTTTTTCTTTCTGTGTCATGTCTGGTCTTTAAAAACCTCCTTCTGCAAACCTCACTTTGGTCACATCAACCACAGAGTGCTACTGACAATTTTATACACCATGGGTGGCAGCATCTTGCGTAGGGCTCAGCAGAAGTTGGCCTTTTTGGTGTTGTGGGAAATTCCAAAGCAAGGGAGAATCGTGTTTTGTTTCAGAAAAAGAAGAGGTAGTTTGTGACAAAAAGGAACAAAACACAGACGTTACTCTGAAATAATGCAGGTTTCAATTTTGGTTGAGATGGGAATGCACAGTTAGAGCTGGGATCTACACTTCAGTGGTCTCAGGCATTCAGAGCTGAACAGGGAGTTTTGAGGTGCAGGGTCCTGGTTAGGGCAGAGTTACACAAGAACTGACATGAAGCTCAGGAGCTCAGTTCACAAAGTCTGCTTGCTGCATTTCACACAGCCATGACTACACAAGGCTCTGGCTAGTCCTTCCAAGACAGACAGGCTGCTGCAGAGCCCCAGGACCACATGCTTTGCATTGCCCACATCCTTTGTGCTTGGCTGGCTCTTGCCAAGTGAAGAAGCAGCCTCAGCAGGCACACCACGTGGTTTTACAAAGGCATGCTGGATTCCACTGCACTGCACAGCCCCACAAGTGCCTGCTGGAAGATCAGGACTGAAGATTTGCTCTTTGCACCTCAGTCAGCTCAGCTGCTGTAGAAGAGGTACTGACATGTACAGAAGTAGCTCTGGTCACTTGGGATGGTGGCTAAAATGCGTAGCAGAATTCAAAAGTTTTGTCTCTGAGTCTTAAAGACTTTGAACTTGAAAGCCTTGTGCTCCCTGGCCCTGAGACACCATGGGGCTGCTTCTTTGGACTGGGAGGGGATAGGTGGGATCACATCCCAGTTTTGAAGAAGGAAATGTGTTTGTTAATTCTATGTCCTGTGTGGATTCTTCATGTCATCCATGATTAACTACCCTGAATTTCCTTATCATACACAAATGTATTTGAAGTCTGTTTTAAGTAAGGAATAATTTGAAAAGGGAAAGTGTCCAAGGAGACCACTTTTCTAAATTATTTCACCTTTATGCAGGCCTGAAGACTCATAGTAACAGCTCCTAATTGCATTACTGCCTTCAGCTTCTTGCCTTTTGGTTTTCTGCCCCTTAATTTGTGGGAAGGAGCTGGCCACGATTCCCAGCTCACAAACTTGATTTTCCTTGAAAGACACAACAGTGGCTGTTTAACATGATTTGAGCATAATATCACTAAAGAAGAAGAATATGCCTCTGAAGGTGGATTGAACAGGACAGGTGGCCTGAGTGACTGGAGCTATCTTGGGGTAAGCATGGCGCAATCTAGGAGCCAGGGAAGTTTTGGGAAGAGCATGCCAGCCCTTGTTGCACAAAGTGTTGTTTGCCCTCACTGCACTTACCACAAGATCTTGCCAAAGGACAGATGGCCTGAGATGTTATGAAATGGCTCAGGAACTGGAATATTAAGATTTTGTCTTGGTTCACCAATGCTTGACACACAGAGCCTCTGATGTTACTCCCTGCTGGGGAATGTGGGCTACAGCTGACTTTCTGCTAAAGAGCCCCTTATCTGGGTGGACTGGCTGCTGCTGGCCACCTGCTTGCTCGTACTCTGGTGCTGAAATATGTGTGTACAAGCAACATGGCGTGGCAGATGGGAATGTGCAGATGTCTTCTGCAAAGTGGTAAAGCACTTTGAGATGCCTCTTGTAACAACAGTGAATCTTCAACATAAACAAATGAGCAAAATGCTACAGAAAAGGATGTGGGAGTGTGAAACCAAGACACATCTAGCGGGATCTTAAGAATTTCTGGGCTCAGACAGGATGTTTCAGCCAGCAGTATTTCAGCCCAAACCTTTGAAAAGAACAGCTGTGCTCACAGGGGTAGCCAAATGAAAGGATTTCTCTGAAAAGCCTATTGAGAGGAAAGCATGCACTGACTCTGTCTGCCAGGAGATGGATTTCACTTGGTGGCACAGACCAAATGCAGTCCAGGGCTGTCTGAACTGCAGTCACTGCAGGATCAGCTTGAGAAGTCCTTGCTGATACAGTTGTTCTGGGGGAGCTGGGGGAAGATATTTGAAGAGATGCACCATGCCTGGGCTGTGCCTCTAGCCTGTGAGCAGGCATGGTACATCAGGAGGAAGTGCTGGGGTTTGGGGAAGTGGTGACTGAAACAGGACAGGAATGTTCTCCATTGTGGTCAGTTGTTTCTGGTGCAAGCTATTAATTGCCTCATTGCTAACGTAAACAGGGCTCTGAACATAGTATGTTTTGGGGTTGTTTTATCAAACATTATTTATTTTCCTTTGACTCATCAGACAAAAGTGTTGGGAAACTGGCTGTGCTCTGGAAATGTCCTTGCACAAGGAAATACCTCCAACTCTGTCTTCTGTAGAAAATATAATTTTAATTATGAAAAGCTTTGTTTTCCCCAGTCAGTTCTGTTTTCCCAAAGTCTGACTGAGCCACTCCCCCCCCAATGAGCTACTTCCTGACCACCATTTGAGATGCCATCAGGTTATCAACCCAATAAAGCCTCAGGCCATTCTCCCTTGCAATCTTTTGCTTCTCTCTTGCAAAAATTTTTTTAAAAGCTGCTATGGTCCTGACCACCCTGCATCCTGTACCTCTTTTCTCTGACTCTAAATTTAACCCAAAGAGCAGCCCCCGCCTTTGGTTCTCTCCAGAAGCAGATGGCCACCAGGGGCAAAGAGAACATATATATACTATATATATGCAATCTGTATATTTTCTCCAAAACTCGCAGGAAGTGAGTGGTCAGTGGTGAGCAGAGTGGTTTCTTTTGTCTTCCTTTATTGTTTCATCTGGTTTTCTAGCATCACCCTCTTCACAGGCTGCAATGCAGAGTGGCAGATTTGGGAGCCAAGTAACTCAGATGTGTGGCAGCAGAACAACAGCGAGGTGTGCTCAGATGTCCTGTACCCCCATGGCAGTGGCAGCTCTTCAGGTCTTCAGCGCCAAAGAGATCTGTGCCAAAGATTGCCTCATCCAAACCTCTGTTAGAACACAGAGCAGCCGCCACTCTGAGAAAAAGCAAGGACAACAGAGCAGCCAAGAAATTTTTCCTGGTGGTAGGCAAATGCCATACTGTGAGTTGCCTCATGTGAGGCACATTGTCCCTCTGGGCACAGGAGGATGCTCGTAAATCAGGTTTTAGTCTTTGTGAGAGCTGCAGCATGTCCATTCAAGAGAGCAGGTAGCAATTCACACCAGCAGAGGAGGGACCATCATACTGCCAGCAGAGAGGGGGATTCAGAGGTGCTTCATACATTGACCTGGCTGCAGCCCTTTGTTCTTCAGTCTTGCTTTTGCACCCACATCAAAAGGCTGCCTCAGCTGAATTCCACACTGAGGGGACTGTGCAAGGGCTCCCAGCCTGGCCAGGGCAGTCCACTGGGAGCAGTGGAGGCACACAGGGTGCTACCCAGCCAGGTCTGGGTGCCAAGGAGCCATCCAGGATCAGGGCAGGGAGTAGCTGATGCCAGTAAGTATAGGTGGGGTGAATAAGGCAAACTCAAACTCTCTGATGTTCTGCAAAGCATAATGGATGTGATGAAGGGAAAGCAAAACAAAACTGGTTAGAAGGTGCTGAGAAGACAGCAGTGATATATACAGTTCTGTGAGGGTTGATGAAAAACTCAACATGAACCAACAGTGTGTACTCACAGCCCAGAAAGCCAAACGAATCCTGGGCTGCATCAAAAGGAGTGTGGCCAGCAGGTCAAGAAAGGTGATTCTGTCCGTCTACTCTGCTCTTGTGAGGCCCCACTTGGACTGCTGAGTACAGTTCTGGTGTCCCTGACAAAAGAAGGACATGGAAGGGTTGGAGCAAATCCAGGAGGCCACAAAATCGATAAGGGGACTTGAGCAGCTGCCCTATGAAGACAGGCTGAGAAAGTTGGGGCTGTTCAGCCTGGAGAAGAGAAGGTTGTGTGGAGACTTCATAGCAACATTCCAGTATCTGGAGGGGGCCTATAGGGAAGCCAGAGAGGGACTCCTCATCGGGAACTGCAGTGATAGGACAAGGAATGGGGACAAATTGAAAGAGGGGAAATTTAGGTTAGATATTGGGAAGCAATTTTTTACTCTGAAAGGGATGAGATACTGGCACAGGTTGCCCAGGGAGGTTGTGGATGCCCCAATCCTCATAGTGTTCAAAGACAGGTTGGATGGGGCATTGAGTAACCTGGTCTAGTGAGAGGTGTCCCTGCTCAAGGCAGGAGGTTTGAGACTAGATGATCTTTAAGGTCCTTTCCAACCCCTTAACATTCTGTGATTCTATCTTGTTTGCTTCCTTACACTATGCCCAGCCTTTCACTTTGTGCAAGCATGGCTCAGTGGGTAGGATTTTCTCTTTCTCTTCTTTGTCCCTTTGGCTAAAGCCTTGCAAGTCTCTGGGACTTCAGCATCAGAATGGCTTCATGAGTGGGAATGGTCTGACATGAGTGAGCCCATTTAAAAGTCAATAAAAACAGATTGTGCCTGCACTGCCAGGGATGAGGACAGACTCTGCGACAAAGCTGGGCTCCTTGCAGTGACACTGCTAATCCATCTCTCCAGAAAACACACCTCCCTCTGCCTGCACACACAGATGCTGAGGCTCCCCCTCATCATCTCTCCCCTGGACACATCCCAGACCTGCAGTCAGGAGCCTCAGGAGCAGAGCAGCACCCCCCCTGTACATACTGGTCACATCAATGGCTGTCAGCACAGTTTACATCTATCTCAGCATCATTCCTGCAGCAATGGGCCCAGCAAGAACACTGGAAATCCCACCTGAAATGTAGTACACAAATTCTTCAGACATATGGCTTATAATCCTCCTGGGGAAAAAAAAAAAAAA
>VWZP01000218.1:42844-54341 GCA_013396995.1 Dicaeum eximium
AAAAAAAAAAAAAAAAAGGATGATATACCTAAAATACACCAGTAGAATGGAATTTTGTAGAAAAATACAACCCTATTCTCCATGTTGTCTCTGAGACATAAAAATTAGTTCATGAACTTTATGTGGAAGCTTGAATTTTGCTAAGCTTTAGAGAAAGACATGACATTATTTCTCCCAAAACTGTGAGGTGCTCCTTTGTCTTAATAATCATCTTTGTTTTTTGCCTATAAGAACCTTATAGGTTCAGCTCTAAGATTGCTATTTAAATATAGTGCAGTGGCTGGTGAGATCTCTCACAGACAGCCCAAACTTCCAGCATATCGCAGGAGGATATGTGTACATCTGCACACAGAGAAAGGGAGGGGTCAACATTTTGTTGGCAGCAGAAATCTGCAGATATGTTCTGCTTTACCAGGAAAAATAAGAAGTGGTTTTGCTTGGTTTCAACTACCAAGAAGCCCAGCTACTACGAAACAAAGTGATGCTCTTTTTCATGGCCAAATAATGGAGCGTTTATGTTCTCTATGGAGCAGATGGAAAAGTGGTATGCCATGTCACTGCTGTCTGGCAAAGAGAAAGGGGCTGGTATTCTGGGCCTGGCAGGAGTGCTGCCATTCAGAAAAATCGGAATTACATGTCAGACACAGAGATCGATGCAAGCTCTTCACTTGCAAGAAATGCATTTAAACTCTCACTTGTCTACACTGTAGAAACAAATTGACAATTTCTCCACTCTAGAAAGCAATTTCTCCACTCCAATCCTAGAAAGCTCCTGTTTTCTGTTTCCTCACAGCCAACTATTACCAAAAGGACTACTTCTGATCATCCTGCAGAATTGCTTACTCATCCCATCCCTGCATGAACTACTAGGAAAACCATGGCCAAACCCTGCCTGGCTGCTAGCAGGGAGCAATGCTCTGCTTTGCACCATCCTGCCAAATTACGGGGCTAGATTTCTCCTTGCCCTTGCCTAGGGGAGAATAGAGAATACCCAGAGCTGCAATCCTGCTGGCACAAAGCCTGTTGCAGGAAACCGCAGGCAGGATACCAAACACTTCCACTTCCACACAAACCTCTTTGGCCAAGGCTGCTCCTGCCTGTGCTCTGTTGGACAGCTGCTGCCCAGCTGCTGGGACCATGTCCTTTCTGACCAGCCTTAGCACAACAAAACTGCAAATTTGCTAATGGTAGACCGAATCTTCTCACCCATCAATAAAGATATTGAACAGGACTGGGTCCAGCACAGATCCCTGGGGGACACCACTAGTGACTGGGTGTGGCACCATTCACCATGACTCTCTGGGCCCGGCCATCCAGCCAGTTCTTAACCCAGCAAAGGGTGCACCTGTCCAAGCTGTGGGCTGCCAACTTAGTATGGAAATTTGAACTCAAATCTGTGTTTCAGGATGGCTTCCAGACTCTTCATTTAGGATGTTTCTGTTTACATCGATTGTGGTTATCACAGGGATGATGGCCAGGACTGAGAGGCAGAGCTGAGAGGGAACAGGAGACCACCAAGATTCTGGGCTGACTGTGAAACCCATGGGGCACAAATGGAAGCTCTGGTCTCAGAAAATGATCCCAACCCAACAGAATGTTTTGCTTTAAAAATAGGGTAAGAGATTCCTTGATGAGCTGGGCTTCTTGAGGCTTTGCAAAACTGAATCGGACAAGAGAATTCCTACTGACTTTTCACTTTACCTTGACCTTTTGCTTCATCCATGTCCTGGAAGAGTTTGTTACCATGTGCAAATTTTCTCTAAGGCAGACAAAAAGTTCATCCACCAGCACAGACCACACTGTCCAGAGTATAGTTGTGCTTTGGACGAAGTCATGACTTCCAGGACTTTCCTGTCCATCTCCTACATGTGACTCCAAGGCTGTGCTCCAAGACAGATACCAGTCATAGTTAGGGAAGAAGAAATGTTATTTATTGTGTTTTAATTTCCTTAAATTAAATGCCTGCTCCTTAAATGTGTTTGAAAAACTAAAGCCTTTTCCTGCCAGAAGAGGTCACATTTGAGATGTTTTCTTCCTATTTCAATCTGCAACAAGAGATTGGCTAAGGAAGCAGCTACCAGATAAATTTAGTTTAGGGGAACAGAAATTTATTTTATGTGTCAATGCTTGTTGCCTGTAAAAAAAGCTGGTGTAAACCAGCCTGCAAAAACATTTAATTTTTTTTTCTGAGAAATGTGGAGAACAAGGTGTGAAGTCCAGAGGGTTTTTGAAGAAAGTGAATTAAAAAATGTCATCAGTGCATGCCTTATGGTAGGGGCCTGCTCTCTACTGCAATCCCTTTGTCTTTTCCAATTAAGATGAGATTAACCTCAGCTTTTTGTGGAAATGCCAGCAATCTTCTTAAAGGGGGCTGTCTCAGCTTCTTCTGCCTGGAGAGGAGACTGGTGGAGTACAGGGGCTGATGTGACTCCTGCCAGTGCCTCTCTCTCCCTCCACTGACTGCAAAGTGAGCAGACAACTCCTCCCAGCTGCTCCTTCAGATGCTCATTTTGAAAATGAAATAAACTGATGAACAATATGTACCTTCAGTTAGACAGAAGTCTAAGTGAATATTCAGAGAAAAAGAAAATTGAACTGGAGGTCACTAGTAGTATTGTTTCCCCATTTCTGTGTTAGAATTTTTTTTTAATATGATGCTCCAAGACAAAGCACAGCCCTGCTAGAAAATGAAGGCTTCTGGAGAAGCAGTTTTTCTGGACAAGAGTGAAATGAATGTTGAATGCCTTGCTGAGTGCTCTTCAGAAGAGCAGGAATGACTTTAAACTATATGATGTGTTTTTCCTCTGTTCCTATTTGTCCTGACAACTGAAATTAGGGTAATTTCCATCTTTCAACTAACTTCTGCTCTCACTTGTACCATTATATATACATTGAAAATAGTTGCATGATTTGTATCTTGTGTGACACTGACACATTTTTCACCTGTTGATCCAATCACGTAATTTTTTATTTCCTTTGCATATATCTTAACTAAAAATCCATACACAGTTTTTCTTACTTGTAGAGTTGAAAGGAGGAAGATAAAATACAGTAGAACAAAAATACAGATTTTGATTTAAGGAGTTTTGAGGTAAAAAGGAAAATATCTAAGTGCCTTAGGTTCTTGCAAGGCTCTCCTTACCATCACTGACCTGATGGAGGGCTTCTCAGCTGGTAGAACATGAATGTGTTGGTACATTTTTTATTTTGGCACTTAACTGCTATTTGACATAATCTCAAAACACCTTTGTAAAATGGTGTTTTCTTTTGGCCCAAACTGTGGGTTTCTTTGTAATTGTGTAATTACAAAGATTGTAATGGTATTTGTACTTGTACTTTGTACTTTGAAGGAACTTGGTGGCAAGTCTCTCACTGGCTTCAGTAAAACAGGATCCAAACATGGTGTTGCCTATAAGCCTTCTTATAGGATAAAGTGAATTTAGACTTTAAACCACTGGTCAGAGGCATTAGTGATATTTCTGTGCCTATTTGCAAGCTTAATTTCATAAAGAAATTAGGCTACTGTGACATGATTGTATGTCATCTTCCCAGTCCCACTGACTTTTGATCCTGTTGGCCAGTTTCAACTCACCGTCCACCTGGAATTAAATTCCTGCCTGCTACAGAGAGGCAGCACTCCCAGAAAAGGACTGTGATGTGATCTCTGCTCCTGTCACATCCCTGAGAATCATCAGGCCACAGGGGTGCACAGAGCACCCAGCATGATGATCCTTCTGCCACAGCTTTGAGATGTTTAGATATCAACAAACCTCAAGATAAAAATCTGTAAGAAACCTGGCTTTTCCTGCTCTTAGTGCTTACAGTTGTTGTTACTGGTACTGCTCAGCTTTTTAGGTTTATGCAGTGCTGAACTTTGGTGACAAAGCATCATCTATACAGTGGAGTGCTTAGGAGTTGGATACCACCCAGAAAACTGAACAAACAGTAGCATATTTGAAACTCTTGGTGCCTGAGATATTTACATCAAAAACCAATGCACATGCATATAGTACAAACTTAGTAATTGACAGTTGTCACCAAACATTTTGGTTCAGAAACATCTGAGTTTCTGACTTCTTAAGTATTTAAGATTTGTATGCTTTGCAGTAAGTTTTTGGTATCTACCCGTTCATGTTCTAGTCATAAGAAGAAATTAGTCCTTTGTCTCCTCAAGCCAGGAAAAATTACTAGTTTCACTGCTGCTTTTTCTGTCTTAAAAGAGAAGCCTTCATAGTGGGAGTTTAGTTACTGAGTTGATTTTCACAAAATATTTCATTTGATTTGTTGCGGTCCTTTGAAGTAGCTGGTGGACAGCAGCACAAGATTTGCACAGACAAATGGCTGAATATTATTTAGATGATAATTACTCATATGAACACCCTAATGAAACCAATGTCTGTGAAATGGGTGACTATTTTACATTTAACATCTATCTCACTGCTGTCCTTTACATTCTGGTATTTTTGCTCAGTTTGCTAGGAAACACTTTGGTGTTATGGATCCTACTGAAATATGAAAACCTTACATCTTTAACAAATATCTTCATCATGAATCTCTGTATCTCTGATTTAGTCTTCTCCTGCATGCTGCCTTTTTGGGTAGTGGATCAAGCCTTTGGATGGATTTTTGGTGAGTTCCTTTGCAAAACATCAAATGCTGTTTTCTCCATTGGCTACTACAGTGGTGTTTTCTTTTTGACTCTCATGACTGTCCTGAGGTACTTGTTTGTAGTGAACCCCCTTTCAACTCTGAGATCCCAGACGCAGTGCTGCGGTGCTCTGGTGTCCTTGGCTGTTTGGACTGTTAGCATATTAATTGTGGTTCCTGAGGTGATTCACACCACAGTGCAAGAAGACTTGGAAGAGCACAAGTTCTGTGATTATGCTGATGGGAATTGGAAAAATGTGGACATTTATGTGAGAAATGTACTCTTCCTGCTTTCCTTTGGAGTCATTGTATTCTGTTACTTCAAGGTACTCATAATCCTGCTTAGAGCAAGATCTCGCAGAAAGCACAGAACTGTGAGACTCATCCTCATTATTGTGGTGGCTTTTTTCCTGTGCTGGGCACCCTACAACATCCTCAGCTTTCTGACTACTTTTCCACCACCTACCTGTCAGTATGTGAAAGACTCCAACCTTGCCTTTCACATCAGCCGTAAAATTGCTTTCTCCCACTGCTGCCTCAACCCTGTGCTCTATGTATTTGTTGGAGTCAAGTTCAAGAGGCATTTGGCACAGTTATGCAGGCTGTGTTTACACCGCAGCAATGGTCAACCCTCCAGCCCCAGGACCTGCTATGAAGGCAAATTCCATCATGAAGGGACATCTGTCTACTGAAGCAAGACCTAACTATTAGGACTAATCCTGAATGATCTTTCAGATTTTCCATGCCATGGGTAGGCTCTAATTCTTAGAGGCACCTCCTTGAGAAAGACACACAAATTTACTCTTTGCAAACATGCTGTGTATGGAAAATAACAAAATGTATTTGCAGTGGGATGAAGTGATGAGAATGCCAAGAAATTACTTTGCTGGCCTGAAAGTCTTAAGTTCACAATTTTTTGCACAGTGGGATGGATTTTCTCTCACTTATACTCTCTTCTGAAAAGAAAAAAAAAATTGCTTTTTCCTTTGGGCATTGAAACATCAGGTTTTAACATAAAAGTTATTGCATATCTCTTTTTTACCTGACTTAAAATACTTGGATTCTATATAGCAATGGACACATAGGTATTTTTGTAAATTTTAATGCTTTTCAGTGTTTATCAGTTTACTCATTGGTCTTTTTTTTGTGGGGGGTGATGTCTCTGGATTAACTGCTCTGACAATAGCTACAAGACCTCAGAGTTTCTGAAGTTCTCAGGGCAAATGTTCTCTTATCTTTTCATAGATAAATATATATAAAACTAGCTTTGTGTAAAAGTAATCTTTTGGGTCTGAAATGGAAACTTTGGGAGAGCCCTAGGAAGAACACAAGCTGTTAAATGGATACTTCACTAGGATATCAGTTTTTCTTCTGTTACTGCTCTTTGCCACAGGATTCTTCCAGTCTTTGAATATAATTTCAGATGATTGGAGCAGATCAACAGCTCATCTCCTGAGCAGAGCAGGAGCATATTTGCCTCTAATTGCTCTTTCCCTTCTTTTCTCCCTTTGCCATGGTGCTGAGAACACTTAAACTTATAAATAGGTTATAGTGCAAGAACAAATGGCTTTTTAAATAGCAGGATAAGAATGGCTTGCTTTATTTGTCAAATTGATGCTTGGGCTCTTTNTGATACCCTTCTTCATTCTAGCTCAATAGGTATTTTTAACCTCAGTGTAACATATAGTGCATACTCCAGTGTAGCTGAATGACAAAGTCCCTGCAAACCAGAATATTTAATTTCCCAGCATTATATAGCCAAGGTAGTTTTGCAGTGGCACCAAGCAATGGTTTAGCAATGGTTCTAAGCATCAATTTGACTTTTTGGGCATCTGTCTTAAAATGTCTATGTTTCCTCAGTATTTCATTTGATCTCTAAAGATTATCTGGAGCAGACAACAGATTCTTCACAGCTGCTGTGTAGTTTACAAAAAGCAAAAACTCAGATAGGGCCATACCACAATATCCTATTTCTGATCATATCCAGAAGCAAGAATATCTAAGGAAAAGTGTAAGAATGGGATTAACATACAAGACATAGACCCATACAGTCTTCCTAGGGCTTGCCTGTAGTTTCTAGTTTGTACTTTGGTTTAGTTGCCAGAACAAAGTGTTTGTATCATGTCCCTTATAATCAGATGCACTTTTCTGAACAGATCAGTCCTGGTATCTCACCCACCACAGTTACTGCCTATAATGTCAAGATTTTTAAAGGGGCCTCATTAATTCAGCAGGGTTCCAATTCACTTGTGTTCAGACAAACCATGGAAAGATAGAAGTTGTCATTTTTTCTGGCTGTGGTGAAGACCAGCCTTTGGCTATTGCTTCCTGACAAGAAACATTTGAAATTAATGTGGCTTCAAAAGACTTTGGGTTGGGGACTGAATACTGCCAATTATTGAAGAGATAACTTATTGAAGGACAAATTAGTCCAATTTCTTCTATTCTGGTAAACCAAGATGACTTCACTGGTACCAGCAAGTCTCCACAAGAGGAAAATACTGTGACCATGAGTACCAAGAAGGTCTCATGCACCTACGTAATTTCAACAAGCTGTCATTTAACTCATTGTTCTAGAGCCACATGACTGTGAAATCTTTACTGTTCATATATTTCACATCTGTCTAAAACAAATTACAATAGAAGACAAAGTCTGAAATGATCCTGCTCTGCCCAGTTTTTAGTGAATTATTTAAATCTGTTTGTAACTTCAGCATATTTTGTTACAGTGTATCTGAGTATGTAAAAAGAGTTTTTGATATTACCCAACTGTATTGCTGCCATAACTAAAGTAACTCAAAATGTAGATATGCTGCCTCCTTATATAATGAAGTAGTACTAATAAACATTCCAAAATCCAATGGAATTCTACCATGTGACTATTGTTCTCAGCCTCTGATAACCACCTATTAAGGTATTTTCAATTGAAGAAGTAATTGTGAATTTTCATAGGTTAATTTAGCATGGAAGAGACTTCTGGAGGTGATCCACTGCTCTGTGCTGCTCACAGAAGGTATATCTTCCTGGTCACTCAGGGCTTTATCTGCTCAAACTGATAATCTGCACGAACAGGGACTGCATAACTCCTCCAAGTCCTTGCTGCAATGCTTAATAACTCTTATGGTGGAGGTTTTTGCTTCCACACAAACAAAACTTTTTTGCTGCAACCTGGTGATGTTGCTTTTTCCTTGCCTTCTCCGTGTCTTCCCATTAGAGAATGGAAATGAGCCATCAGATCTCCCCTAAACCTTGTTTTTTCCTGGGGCTAAACATATCCCAGCCAATTTAGTGTCCTCATACATCACGTGCTCCAAGTCCCTGTCCCTCTCGGTGATCCTTGTTCGAATCCAGGGCACAGAGAATGTCTCTATGCCTGTTTTAAGAAATTCTGACCCTCAGCAGAACACTGCTTTTAACCTTCGTCCCTGGGAAAAATTGCCAAAACTTTGGGATGAGTTAGAGCACACAGGATTTTAATATATGGCAGTAGTAGCTTTTTACACAGTGTATCATAGAGTGTAGAAATTAGGGTTTTAGGATTTTAATATGAGAGTGAATAGGACACAAGATGGAGGATTTGGGGTGTCGCCCCTTCTTCCTTCTTGTCCCTTTTCACCTCCATTTCAGTCAGTCATTGTCTTTCTTACACTGGTGGCCCCAAAACTAGATGTGCTGCTGCAGATGTGACCACGAGAATGTCAGGCAGAGTGGAATAAAGGCTTCTCTCAGCCTGATGGCAGCACAGGCCCATGAACAGTTAATCCTCACTGCTGCAAGGGCATATGCCTGTGCTGTGTTCAACTTTTTGTCCACTCGAAATCCAAGATCTTTTCTGGCAAAGCTGACCTCTAGCCACATGTTTAAGGAAACACCCTGTTTCCACTCAAATCAATGATCATTTTGCTTCTAATCATAATCAAAGCAAAAATCAGACTCATAAATGTGTGCAATTTCAGCAAAGCACAGCCTGTACTTCTTTACTGCCAGAAGTGTTCTCATTGAGAGTCAGAATACGTTCATATTCTCAATGTTTTGAAATATTGAGTTAATTGAAATCATAAAAAAAATTCTATTTTATCTTCTCCTTATGATTACTCTGCAGCTGAAAATGCCTTTGCTCTTCCAGTGAAGCAAAATACTGAGGACAAAGAAAAGTGTGAGGAGTAGAGTACTCTCTCCATATTCAGGAACTGCTCAGGTAACAAAACCAAAACACGCTTGAGTGTGTTTCATTCCTCCAAACACTGTTGCTTTCTTCCAACAAAGAGAAGTAAAAAAAGAAAAAAAAAAAAGAAAGCTCTTTAATCCCTGTGTCACCCATATAGGTGTATATAAGAGACTCTGTTTCATTTAAACTGCACGGTCCAGAGTCTATGTCTTGGCTCTCCCACATCATTGCTGGTGCAGCTGAATCAGCATCAAACCAGAAAAATTTCTTGGTATCTACTTTGTCCACACAGGAGTGAAATGCAGCCAGTTCTGATTAGTGATAGCTCCTAAACCTGATGTGCTCTGGTGGAAGTCAGTCTCAGAAGCTGACCTGATATTTAGCAGAATATTCTTCCAAGCTCCTCAGCCACATAGTCTAAAATGCCATATTTGCTTCTAGATGTTTTCCAGAACTTTGCTGGTTCTTTTTATGCTGCCTACTCCCAGCTTTATACCTACTGACAATTATTTGTCCACCTATGCAAAACAGAATGCAAACAAATGCAAAAAGTGCTTCCAAAGCTTTCTCCCCACAGTCACAGAAGGTTTCTGATGATGAACAGCAGCCTGTTGTTCAGTCTAGCTACAATGGTATGTTAATCCACTGAGAGTGACCAGGGAAACTGGGAGTTAGCTACCCTCATAAAATACCTCAAGTGCTAGTGGAAGCAAAGCCCTTCCAGTAATTATATAAGATCAATTAACCCTCACAAAAAATTTAAAGAAAACATTTAGCACATATAACAATAGTGTCAGACAGATGGAAGGAATGCATTCTATGGACACCTACTCAGAGACCATCCTGAAATACTCATCTACTGTGCACAGTTGTTTGAGTTGATTGAGCTGGCTACCTCTATTACACAGTGAAAAGACTTTTTCCCGCAAAGGCTTTCCTTTCGATGGGATGACTGACATTGGCTTTACTGGCTAGTAAAACTGAAAATAATTCCCATCTAGCCCATCATGGTTTATGAAGAAGTTAATCAATAAATTTTATCAGAGTAAACATACAGGAAAGCAACACGCATGGAGCAAAAATTGTGGGTTTTTTTTTTCCTAGTGCAGCTTCCAAAAACTAAAGATTTCTAACATCTTCTATTGCTAAGAAATGACGAAATATGGAAAATTCTAAAAAAGTGTTGGGTCAGCTATGGACCTAGTTGGAAACTGCATGTTTTTCTTGGAAGAAATTGATGTGTATGTAATAATTCAATAATTAACATCAATAATTAAATATTTCTGAAAGTAGCTTGTTACTACATCATTAAAAAGAGGAACAATCCATTCTAATTGATTATTTTTGAGTGAAAAATAGAATTCCACACAGACTTTTGGAACATCCGTAAAATAAAATTCATTGCAGTGAAATTATATGGGATTTGATTTACCATTATTTGTGTCTGATGACACTGAGATTACTTTTGGAAGACACCCAGTTGCCTGGAGATCGATGGAAAACAAACACTCATTTTCAGCCGATGCTCCTGGCACTGCTGCATGACTCAGCAGAGCGTGCCAAGAAAAGTAAGCCTGAAGGTTGCTCCCAAACGGTGTAAGACATCCCACTGCATTTTAGAAGTCATGTGCCTGCAACAGGCGTAGCCCTATAACCTGCATTTCTGAGGGCACTAAAATGCTTTCGAGCTACTCAAAAAACATACATTAGATGAAGATTCATCACCAAAACCTAAGGTCACTTAGTCATTCTTATGTGTGAAGGATGATGGAGACGTGTCAGTAACCACGTACTACATACATTTCCTCAAGACTCTTGAAAATCTGACGCTTTGATCTTCAGCTTAAGCCAATGTTTATGACGCTGAGAAGGTCACAAGCATTGTGACAAACTGCTTGCTCACAAGTTTAATTTAAAATTGTTTATTTACCAAAGCAATGTGGAAAAAAAAGAAAAGGAAGTTTTTCAAGTTTGCACTTCAAGTGCAAAACAAGCGTAGCCTATTTCAAGCACTGGGAAAGGAATGTCCTTTCAGAGAATCATATGCGTTATGGGAGGGATAAAATCTGAAAAGAAGAAGTAGTCTGCTTGTAGAAGGGGCCTGGTGCTGGGAGTGTTAGGAACCGTGTGCCCCTGTACCCCCCCACACCCTGTCTCAGGAAGCAACCTCTTGTTCCAGTTTCACACCCACTTTCTCCCAGTCTCTTACTTTATCTGGACATATTAATCTTTCCCTATGTCTTTCACAGTCACAGAATCAATTAGGTTGGAAAGGACCTTTGAGATCGAGTCCAACCCATGACCAAACAAACACCACCCTGTCAACCAGACCTTGGCACCGAGTACCACGTCCAGTCTTTCCTTTACTACCTCCAGGGATGGTGACTCCACCACCTCCTTGGGCAGTCCATTCCAATGTCTAATCACCCTTTCTGTGAAGAAATTCCTCCTAATGTCCAACCTAAACCTCCCCTGGGACAGCTTGAGACTATGTCCTCTCATCCCTTCAGTTTAGGAATGAGGATTTTCCTTTCATCAACTGGCAAGAGCAGAGAGGGGAAATCTGCTGCACACCAGATTTACCATGCCTGACTTTCACATTTGCCTCAGTTGTCTGTGCAAAAAGCTTAATAAACTGATGTGCAAATGAGGAAAACAGGAAAAAAAAAAAAAGGAAAAAAA
>VWZP01000218.1:54378-229221 GCA_013396995.1 Dicaeum eximium
AAAAAAAAAAGGAACGCCCCCATATAGAATCGTCCTAAAAGCATCAACCAGTACTATATTAAAAAGTATTAAAACAAACAACAAAAATTTATTAAATATTCTTTTTTCAGTGGTGCCCAGCAACAGACCAAGGAGCAATGGCCATAAGCCAAAACACAGGAAAGTTTCACCTCAGCGTGAGGAGGAATTTTACATTAAGGGTGGCAGAGCACTGAACAGGCTGCCCAGGGAGGTCGTGGAGTCTCCCTCTCTGGAGACATTCCAAACCCACCTGGACGCGTTCCTGTGTCACCTGCTCCAGGTGACTCTGCCTCGGCAGGGGGTTGGGTCAGGCATCTCCAGAGTCCTGTCCAACCCTAACAACCCTGCGATTCTGTAAAAGGCAACCTTGCGTGAGGGCACCAGAAATACCAGCCTCCCCGAAAGGAAACCATCCCAACGCCGCAGCTGTAGCCGAAAGCGACGATTTCTCCCCCAAAGCCGCTTCAAACCCTTTGGCCTCCCCCGCGCCGCTCTGTCCCCGCCACCTCCGGGCACCCCGGCGCTGCAGCCGGACACCGCCCCGGGTGTGGGGCGGCCCCTCCGCGGCCTCACGGGAGTTGTAGGCGGGCGGGGAGCGCCGGAGCCTCACCCCGAGCCTCCTCTGCGCGACATGGCGGCGGCGGCGGCCGCGCAGGTACCGAGCGACCCCTCCCGCACAGCCCCGAGGGAGCGCGGCGGGGCCGGGGGCGGGGAGGCGGCGGCGGGCGGAGGGAGCTGACGGGGAGAGGGGGAAGTGACTTCGGCGGATTCCACTTGTTGCTTCGCCGAGCTCGGCTTCGAGGGGAGGAGTCCCGGCGGGGAGAAAGTTGCCGGGCGCCTTAGAGGGTACCCGGGTTGGCTCAGCGCGGGCATGGCAGGGGCACATCAGCCCGGGATGGGCTGGATGCTGGCTGTCATCGCCTGGGAATCCCCCGGAACGGGGGGTCCCCGTCCCTCAGGGCCATCTAGACCCAGTCCCCTGAAGTGTCATCATGTCCCGCGGTGAGCGCTGACTTTAGGCCGACATCAGCACTGCCCTCTGTTTTCTGCCCCCCTGCAGCTGCCGGGGCAGCGGAGTCACCCTGCTGGAAACCAAACACCCGCCCGTGTCCGTGCCCTCACCCCGCTGCAAAGTGCTGACAGGCAAATACTTGCCGCGGCCCTAATCCCACTTTGCCCTTGTGTCGGCAAATCTCCGGCGGATGGATAGGGAGAGGGTTTTGCTGGCGCATGGGGCGGCTGGGGCCGTCTCCAGAGCAGATGCCGGGTTTGCAGCCGGCCCTCCTCCTCCGGCTTATGTTGATCCTGGTAATCCAGAGTGAGCGAGGAGAAGGAAAAACCCCAAGGTTTTAGTGAAATGGTTGTCTGCTGCTGCCTTTGGACACTGGATTGCACTCGGGCAGAGGTGCTGCGGTGGTGAGTCGGGCTGTGGAGGGGCTGTGCCGTGTTCTGGAAGCTGGCGAATCCCCTGGTGCTGCAGCTGCCCCAGCACAGGGCCCTGGTTTCTGTCCGGGTCACTGCGTCCAGCCTGCTGCTGAGTTTTGCAAGGTTGGTTTGGCACACAGAGTTGGTCAGCTGTAGACTTCACTCTCCTGGTTCTGCCTGTCACTTGAAACCAAGCTTCAGGTTTTAAATTTCAAGTTGCAACAGAGGGAGATGTGCCAGGCCCTTCTCTTTAATGCTAAAGAGTGAAAGTGGATGATTTTATCCAGTTCTGACTTTGTATGTCGGATGAAACTTCCAGGGTAAAACATGTTCTCTGTCTGGTCAGTAACATGGCAACATGTTCTCTCGTACTGCAGTAGTGCGTTTTATGTTTTCCAGATTTTATGGTGTGCAAGGCAGTTCCTTGGAGTCTTCCAATGAACCTTGCGGGAGTACTTGAATTTAAAAAATGTTCTAGACGTTCCAAAGAGCGTTTCCCAACATCCACATTTGGGAGACTGTACTGCAGTTAAAAAGTTGTATCTTAAGATACTGTGGTGCAAAACAACTGATGGTCAATTTTGCTCTGCTTGTTGTACTATACATATGTAATATCTGTAGTATATATATTTGACGGCATTTGTTATAAACCTGGTTTCACTACTACTTCTCAAGAACCTGTTAGTTATGGAGCCTGATTTTCATGTATGAAGGAGTCTCTTATGTGCGCAATTTGATAACAGCGAAAGGGTTTATGTTTGCAGTCCCCCTCTCTACTGCTAGAGGGTTACATAAAAGGAAAAGGAATTTCTCCTAACATCCTGGAGACGAGGTTCCTCTAAGTTTGGTGGATGATCAAGATCTAAAGAAACAACTAGGGAAAGAAAACTAGTCAAAATGTAGTCTGTAAAATTGCAGAAATTATGCAGTAGACCCAAGGAAAAGTAATGCTGAAAATTTTTTTAATGCTGATTGTTATTTGTTTTTCTTAGTTGATCACATTTAAAAATTAACAATTGTTTATTTGTTGGGTAAACATCTTCTACTATTCTTTACATATTTTTGAGATTATTAAACTTAAGAGAACTGTAATAACCCTAAGTGTTTTTTATTGTTACACATTATCATTTTAATATATTTATTTATTTCTATTACTGTGTGTTTATTAGTTTAGTTTTGCCAATGCAAGGACACTTTAGCAGCTAGTATCTAGTCTGGTTCATATCTTGATGTAGTAATTCCATTTTGTCCGTGGAGAGGCATCTGTTTGTGTCCAAAAACTCTCTAATAGTAATAATTTAAAGTCCTTTCCCCAAATATATTCTGAAGAGGGTTTTACAGTTTGTAACACTAGTAGAAAGAGCAGAACTTTTTATGCAAAGTGCCTGGATCTCAGTGCAAGCACAGGACCTTGACTTGTATGCCCTACCTTTGGTTTAAAACTTTTACCCTTGTTGGTATTCTGTGTTGGTTGGTGGTACAGTGACCTCAACAGATATTTACAAACAGTTAACCCCTGAATGAGTCCTGCTGGGAAGAAGGATGAAGACAGGAAAGGCCTTGCTACTTCTACAAGCCAGTTTAGGTTTCAAACTGGTTAGATCAGGATATCCCAAATAACTGGGCTCATGCCAAGCCTGTGTCATCTGTGAGCCTGTCTCCTCCTAGCCACCCAGCACAGCAGTCTCATACAGACCTCTGCTCCAAATGCTTCTAAATCTTTGGGATTTGTAACTCTGAAATTGCCCCTCCACCCCCCCCAAGGTGAGCTTCACTGGAAAGTCACAAGAAAAGAGGGAGAGAGGAAATACTCCCTGCTTCCTGCTACAGAGGAAGGAAAACAAGAATTCTTTCTGTTGACTCTGGGCAGCATGACTCACTCAATGGCCTGTCAGTTTGGGTTGTCTCAGCGTGGTTTTTGCTTGCCTCACCCTCTATTTTGTCCACATGTGGGTGGTCAAAACCTATAATTGTCAGTGTTGCAAGGTGGTATTTCACTGGTAGCTGCATATAGGCCAGGAGTTATTCTGGGGAGCTGCTGGCTGGAGGGAGGACACATGAGGTGCTACAAGTGGGCAAGACTCAACACCCATCTGCCAGACTTCCCAAAACCATTAGCTGGAGGAAGCCTTTTCAAGTACTTCTGAAACCTCAGCTTGGAGGGACAGTGTGCAACGGTAGATACAGAGGTAAAAAGTGCTGCTAAGGAAAGGTCCCATTAAAAGCCAGGATGTAATGGTTGTTGATTTTAACTATCCCAAAGTCTCAGACGTGGCTGAGATACTTTAGTCAGGCCAAGCTTGCTGAGGAAGTTAACAAGGGTCAGAGACCAATTTTGGAGACCTGAAAAATAAGAGATTTTTTGAAGTCTCCAAGCTTGTATGATGAGCGAGTTGAGTGTCATGAATTGCCAAACGCTCCTCTGCAGCTGGAAGTCCTCTGGTGTTTCTATTTCTGTAGGTGTCTATGTGGTGCTGTGCAGAGTAGCACCTGAGTGTCATGTGCCTGGCTTGAAGAATGTGTAAGATTTAAATAGTTGTATGAGCTGTAAAGAGAAAGAGCAGATTTTGTGGCAGGGAGGGACACAGGGAGAATTGTTTAGGAGAATGAGAGCATGAAGGAGGGAAAAACCTTTTCACTTTTGAATGAATTCTGTCTTTTCAGCTCACCATACAGACACTGAAACAGCAGGCGTACCTTCTCCTGGGAGAGTGAAATAGGATGGGAGCAGCTGTGGAGAAGCAAGTCTCTGAGAGAGTTATGGTTGGGTTAATTGATAAATGTTAATAAACAAGGTGTAGCATTCCTGATATGGGGTGAGGTGTGGTGTGTCCTAAGGGAAAAGGGCAGACAAGTTTGTTAAAAGCGATACTTGTAAAATTCCTGTTATCAGAAGAGAGCTCTTCTCTTTGTAAACTGACTGCTTCCTCAAACAGGGAAGTTCTGTCATCATGAGATAGGGCTGAGACAAGGTTGTCTTTGTGAGATAAGTACTAGCTCATTCCTGTGGTGTTGTTTGCAGAAAATGGTCATTTGAGTTCATGTTGTTCAACAGTTATTGATGTGAAGGAATATCAGAGACAAAACAACATTCTCCAAGTCAGGAATCTGTGCCCTGGTCTGATGCATCTGTCCTGTTTGGCAAAGTACAGTGTAAGCTTTTCAAAAGTTTCAAGCCAGGTGTTTCAGTGGAGATCCAGTTTGGTAGGTGCAGCATTAAAAAATTTGTTAGGATGCCAGCTTTGTCCACTCAAGGTTAAAAATTAACTCAGTCTCATGGAGTTCTTATTGTGCCACTGTACACTTGTCTGTTGCCTAGTTTTGATCTCTTTCTAAGAGGTTGCAAATACAAGGAATAGGGGTGGAATGTAGGTCAGTTGTCCATAGAATAGAGAAGACTGCACAAAAAAACTTTAAAACCTTACTGATTCTTTTGTGTCAGTCTCTTCTGCAAGGTTAGGGGTACAAGCAGTATTTTATGAATGTCATTAGTTTGTGGTCTTATGCTGTAAAATGCAAATATTCCTAGAGCACAAGAGCCTTTCCACAAAAAGTCTTTATTGTTATAGTTAAGGAGTCCTCAACTATAAAAATATCCCTTTTCTGCCAAGCATTTGTGAAATGTGAATGTTTTTATGCTTTTCATCTAGTTACTCTCTCCCACTATGTTATGATCCTCTGAGAATTAGTTTTTTTTGGACGTGTGTTTTCCATGAGATGTCTTTTATTGCTAATTGTTTATATTCCAAACCATGTTTTTGTCACTGAAATGTGAAATTTTGTTGATGTAGAAAATGAAGGGGAATGATTAATTTAAAAAGAAAATTTCACTTCTCAGAATGGAAACCCTAGCTGTCTTTCAGGCTGTGCCTGCCTTTTGCTTTTAATCCTACTATTTAATATAGTTCAGTGTGTGTTTTTATCAGTCACGTATCTTTGTATGCAGTGTTAAAGCACAAAGGGTTGGGTTGCCCTATAAAAAGCACGTGTGCATGACAGAAGAACAGTGCTGTCTTTTTTATAACTCAGACCCTTACTTCCAGCAAATAGTTCTTCAGCTTTATGGATGTGCAGCTCTATGTGCCTGCACGGTACAAAATGAGAAAAGCTGCAGCACAGCTGCTAAGAATTTCACGGGAGCTCTATGTTTGCTGCAGCAACAAAGTGTGGAGTAGTTTTTTCAGACAATTACTGGAATGAAATTGTTTAGCTAAATCAATGCTGTTACAGTTCTGAGAGTTAGGGACTTTCTTTTCCCAGTTCTTCCTTCATCTTTGCCATGAGGTTTGCATTCAGTGTCTTTTGTCAGTATGTCTTGTAGCCAGCTGGATCACCAGGTAGGTTGTTCGAGTTTTCCCACAGTGCCTCTTGCAGTTATCAGTCAGTATCTGCTTTTATAGAACCTATCATGCTCACCCTACACAAAGGAACAATGCAGTTAAAGTTGTGACTCACAAACGTAGGATTTGTCTCAGTATACTCATTTGCCTGTTTTGTTTCATATAGGATGTTCGAAAAGGCGTAGGATTGTGGGCACCAAATAATTAAAGGTCTTATGATACCATCTGGGACTATGTGATGAAGTGCCCTTGTTTGGAACTACTAGATGAGAGTAATCATATTAATAAGGAATATTTCTGTAAGCAGTAGAAAGTAGTGGATCTTGGTTTCCAATGAATATTTTTTGAAAATCTGATTTACTGTTTATCTGAATTACACCAAGTCTGCAGTGTGAGCTCTGCTCTTACTGCACACTGAAAATGCATTTGGGTGGGGAGTGGATTCTCTGATATCAAGCTATAATGGAGGTCTCACTGTAGGATTTTTAGCAATGCAGAGACATTCTGCTCATGGACATCCTCCCTGCTTCCCATTTTCATTGCACATGGAGGAGTGTAATATTTTGAAGATGGCTACCTTCTGTCAAGGTTGGCTAAAACTGACTAATTAATAAAAAAATAAAAAGCTAGCTGCTGGAGATGCAGACATGTTGTAGAAAACAAAGATAAATTTAATAGAATCAGATTAGATATAGGTCATTGTAGCTACTTCACTAACCAGTTTGATTACAGTCATTATACTTTGTTGCCTGTTTTATATGTGCCTCACTCCCCTTCAGGTAAATCTTTCCTTTTCCTGTATGTGGGCTATTTCCTTTCTGTTTCTTTCTTTAATCTCCAGGATATCCTCCTCTGTAAAGAAGATTGCCACCCCCACACTAGCACTTGTGCCAGCAGGGTAGGCAGGAACCACCTTCAAAGATCGCAAGCATGGCCTGGGAGTTCGAGGAGCTACTGGTGGCATTCCCTGTCTTGCCTCCTCTGTGCCAGGTCCTTAGTGTAGTTTGCACTGGTGTCATTGCAGCTCAGCAGTTCTGGGCAAGTTAATGCCATCAGCCTTAGTCCAGTGCTGTTATATAAGAGGTAACAATGCATCATCTAAAAAGCTCTCGACCCACGGCAGGTCACTCGTGCCTGAGGAATGTATCATGCTGTTTTCACAAAGCAAATATTTACAGGTGTGCATAGTAGGATAGGAAATGCTAGAGGAACAGGGAATTCTGGAGGAACTGAAGAATTCTGGGCAAAATGTTCTGTCATCAGGAAGGACTAGATCAGGTGTTTACAGAAGCTCTTCCAGTTTGAAAACTTGGGAAACTAGTTGAGATACATTATCAGCTTCTTTGCCATAGGAAGTGAGAGCTCTGCACCTTTCTGTGGGATGAACCGTGTTCTCTAAGAGCACCTCTGGAAGGACCACGAAGGGGAGAGGAACCTTCCCATTTTGTAGAGGAGAAGGCAAGTAGAAGTTTCAGCACATTTGGCCTATGCCATATCCCAGGTCAAAAGATCCCCTTCACCTCTAGGAAGAGAAGGGGATAAATGCATGTCTCATCTTTGGGAGCTGATGCAAGGAAGGGAAGGGAAGCTGTAAGACCTTGCTCCAGGTATTGAGAAAAGAGGTGACAGGGAGTAGGCAGAGGAGTGGGCTGTGCAGCTTCATGCCTCCAGCTGAGTTGTGGTTTCTTTTCAGAGTTATCACATTCTACCTAGGAGATGCAAGTAGGAATAAAGATGTGTATCTTGGACTGCTTTGGCACAGCAAGATCAACCCACTGAGAGCACAGAGCCTTCTCTTGCCCTGTGCCACTGAGCTGTTGTGCACCCAGTAGTCATTTATTTGTGGCTTCTGGGCATACACACCTCTTTAAGCAGTGCTAATGGGGCTGGGGAAACTCTGAACAGCCTTAGTCCTCTTCCACTGAATGTCTGCTTGTGCATCCTGCTGGGAATTAGCACTTAACAAGGTCCCGTGCTGTGCCTGGCTGCCATAGGATGCCCAGTGTCCCACTCCCTGGTGGTTATTGCAAAATAAAGGCTCAAGTCCCAACTTCCTACCCTCCTAGGCTCTCTGTAGATGCCTGCAGTTGGTCTGGTCACTGTTTTCCTGGCATGCCTCTTGCAAAGCCTTTGTGTCTCCGGAGCCTTGGATGGGGGCTTATTCTGGCCTTTGGGAAGCACAGGCAGGACCCCCTTGTTGGTCCTTGCTCTTTTCCCTCATGGTGTGAGGAAAAGCAGTTGGTTTGGCCACACTTTTTGGCTTCCATTACCCACATGGCACAATCTTCTCACTTAAGCTCCTTTCTGTAACTGTTGCCAAACTGAACAGATACGGCTGATACTGTGGGTGCTTAGAAAAGGAAACAGTGACTCCCTGAGTTCGCTACTCTTGGTTTTTTTCAGTAGTACCCAACTCAGCAAGTCACCAAGTGTGGTACTTTGTCTGGTGTTCTGTCCCTGAAGCAACTGGTTATGGTGTGGATTTTGCAGGCAAGACCTTTCCCCAGACAGCACATGGTCCACATGACACTTGTGTCATAACATAACAACTAACATCAAAACGTGGAAATGGAAACTAGCATGTAACAAAACACAGGTATGCAGAGAAACACATGAGTAAGCCTAGTTTCAGCCTTCTCTTTATACTTAATATGCTTCTGTCTCTATGGCTTTGTTAATGTTTGCTTTGTTTCAAACAGAAAAGAATAAGGATCACATTGGGATCACTTCCTAGCAATACCTTAATACATAGGGTGGGAAGGATCATCTGTTTCATTATTTCAGACACCTACTTCAGCCGTGCCAGTTTAGCTCTTTTGGGAGTGAAAGAATGGAAAGAGAAAGGAGATATAATAATGTGACCTAATCACATTAGATTCACAAGTTTGTAAGATTTTAATTACAATTTAATTTCATTGTAGTTCAGCTTGAATTATAACAAAAGCATAACAACAATTTTTCTAAAGATTCAGTTCTTTGAGTGTTGTCTTTGCTTGAAACTTTGGCTGTACCTCTACAGACAAAATTCTGAACAACCTTTGAACAGGATGCTTAGTAATTTCCCTATGTAGTTTCTATGTGGCTTTTTTTCTTTGAATTATGGTTCCCAGATTAGCCTTGGAAAAATTGCATCCCCAAGCATGGTTGTTTTAGTAAAGTGTTTGAGGCTTTTAATTAATTTTACCTTAAGAAAAATTTTCTATGAGTGCCAAAGCACTCATCCTAAGCAAAGAAGGTGGTGCAAGGTATGTTGATCCAGGGATGCTGTAACAGAGCTTAAAATAAAGTGGTGTCATCTTACCTGCGTAGGGAGCAGTGGGTTCTGAGAAGGGATTGAGAGGAGTTCCTTGTGCTAAAATCATGCTCCAGTACTAAAGATTTTAATAGTCCTTGCACATTAAAAATATGCTCCAGTGTCGGAGAGTCAAGTGTGCATCATTGTTGACTCCGTGGCCCATGCCTACTCTGTGTCTTGAAAGTCTTCCTGAAATGGAAAAGTTGTCTTATTTTGTTACTCTGCAGCCTGTAGGGAAGATCTGGCTGAGGGTTTGGGGCGGGAAAATCACATGTCATTGGAACCGCCCTCAGGGTCACAAGATAGATTGAGTGAAATGCCAGCCAGAGCTGAGCTGTACTACCAACTGTATTGTAACTCCAGCCAGAGAAAATTGCTCTCTGAGGTTTGCTTAGTTGTTTTGAGAGCTATAAATGAAGAAATAACTGAAATGGAAAGTGAAAACTAGAAGAAAATATTAAGGAAATTCCTGGAAAAGAATTGGCCTTGGAATTCATTACTCAACAGGATCTAAAATGCCAAAGCACCTCTCTTCTACTCATTTGAGCTGATAAAGACTTTAATTTTATTTTTGATTTTTACAATTGCAGGTGTCACGGAGAAAAATAATCAGCGTTGACCCAATGGTTATCAAGGATATGGACTCTGCTGTTTTCATCTAGATGGATGAAAAGGTTAACAGCCCAGAAGGGGAGTTCCTTTTGTTTCCAAGATGGCAGCAACTAGTGGCGAAAGCCAGCTGCAGCGGATTATCAGAGACTTGCAAGGTACAGTGAGTGCCATGCTGACAGAAACGTTCTGGAGGCTGGACTGCATCCTCCAGGGTTTAGATAACAGAGAATAAGAGTTGTGTTTTCAATTGTGTAACTCTTTCTTGCAGCATTGTAGCAACATAATTCAAGGTGTGCAGTGGGACTGATTTTTTTTGTGAGACAAGTGCTGTACCTTCTGCAGGACCCTGAATTCCTAAATTCTGTAAATTTAAACATACAAGAGAAGAAATAAGTTTTACTTATTTACTTTAATTTAAAGAAAGGGGTGTGTGAGGTGTGCATTGTGAACTAGTGCTTCATCAGCATGCATAGAGCTGTGCTGCTACAAGACTTCATGTGAAGTAAGGAGAAAGGGTCTAAAACTCAGCCTTCCTTAATGGGAAGCTGGTGTGAAGTTGATGCTAATGTGAGAAGGGAAAAAACCGGGAGGCCAAACCTAGCTGGGACGGGAGATCCAGAGGAAGGGTGCTGGAGATCCAGAGGAAGGGTGCTGGAGAATTAGACCTGCTGTTCTCACTGCAGTGGAACCTGTCTTCCAATAGAAGTAGCCAGCCTAATTTTCAACAGTTCTGTTGCAGAGTCATGAGTTTTTCTGCTCTCTTTCTGTCCTAATCAGCTGCCTATACCAAGATGCTGATATTTTTCCTTTTATTTTTATTAAATAAAAGGTATATGCACCAAAGCTGAAAATCTACATCTTCCTGTAACAAAAAAAAGGAGACCTATGTGACTACTAACAAGAAGAAATTTTAATTTGCAAAGAGTTATTGAATGGGACTGGGAACTAAAGCTCAGTCAGTCACCTGAAATAAGTATAAGACCAAGGGAAGCGCAAGCTCAAAATCAGTATTTTCTGATGATGAGAAGTACATCATTTTGGGGCTAGAGTGTCTAGGGGGACAATGTCCTGCATTTTGACTTGAGATCTCCTCACCCACTATGGGTGTTCATTTCAGGGAAGAGGAGTTGCTGTATGCTTATTTTTATGTAAATTATTTTTCACTTGTGTTTGTAACCAGCACAAGCTGAACCTTCCTGAATAAAGCATGGAGAAGATAAATGTGCTGACTGAATGACTGTTCTCGTGTTACTGATCCCCTTTAGCAGATTACATGCTTTGTCCTTTCTAATCAGAATTCTGTTTGTCCCGTGGCAATACCTTAATGTGCACATGAGACAGCAAAAAGTTATTTCTCTTCCCTCTGCTGAGATAGCAATTAGCAATTGTCTGTTAGCAGGTTTTGCTAAATGTCAGAAGTGTTAGGTGTGTTTTTAAGAAGAAATAATCCATACAACAGATTGACATAGTTTGAACTCCTGTTTTCTTATAAGTGGTCTCAAATTGCAAGCTTATCAGTCATTTTTTCGTACTGTCATTAAGACATTTCAGCTAAAAGAAAATGCGTCCACTTGCAGAATGTCCATGAAGAAAGCATTTATTTAGTTGTTTATGGATTCAGTGCTGTATGTCCTTTGCATTGGTTAACTATTTTGGTGTCTTGTTTTAAAGATGCAGTGACTGAATTAAGCAAAGAATTTAAAGAAGGAGGTGAACCAATCACAGATGACAGTGTCAACTTGCAAAAATTCTCCTACAAGCTTGAGTACCTCTTACAGGTAAAAATTGATTTGTGTCATTTGTAATCCACCAGCAATGCTCGGCCTTATTTTCTCTTGCTGACTCTTCAGTATGTGGAGTTTAACTCAAATAATCATAAATACCCAGTTTCTCTCTGGAAGAGAAAGAGAGAGAGAAAGAGAATCTCTTTTTCAATTTTATTTTGGTGTATGCAATAAGAGGACTGAAATATGTGGTGCCTATTATACTTCTTTCAAGTGAAAATAAATGTAATCAAAAGGCAGTGCTGGAAGTTTGACTGAGGAATGTAAGGCATTTTTTTATTGGTCTGAAAGATCTGAGCTTGATTCTAAAGATATATCTTCCTAAATTATCCTGAAAAAACTGTGGTAATGATATTTTCACATTTTAATGCAAAATATATATTGGATGTGAGTAATCTATAGAATTTTCAGCAATTTTGCTTTGGAATTTTTTTTTTTTTTGTATGGAAGGCTAAAGGCAAAAGGCTGATTTTTAATCTGGAGTGCTGCTTTTTGTCCGCCCTTAAGGTTTAAGTAAAAGAGGACACTGCTGGGCAAACTGAAATTCAGTTTTCATAGTGTGTTGTCCACATATACCATAATCATGCCACTGATTGCAACAAATGCTAATCTAGCCTTAACCTAGGCAAGGGAGTTTTAATGGGGTTGCAGAGCAGAAAGTGAAAAATCCTTTGGGATTTGAATGGTCCGAGGTGCAGTCCATACCTTTGCTGGATCATTTAGCTAGAGCAGGTTTTTCTGGAATATGCACATGTGCTACTGCCACACTTAATTGCAGGTTTCTCAGCAACTGGTTGTTAGTGGCTTGCTCTTGAACAGCTGATGAATATGCTGCCAGTCTTTGTCTCAGGAGTTTTGAATGGATGTCTGTATTTTAAAGAGACCCAGAACATTATTATCTCTTACTGTCAGTTCTGGATCGCATCAGTGCTGTGCAGTGTCTCTTTCCTTTGTGAATGCATTGGCTAAAGCTAATAGGAGTCATGAAAGCATATGTTGCTGGGAGAGGAGCAGGATTCCAGGTAGCTATATATAAGTATATTTCTATTTAAATTTTGCTCTTTGTATTTTGTTTTACTGGTTTAAGTTTGACCAGAAAGAAAAAAGCACATTGTTGGGGAACAGAAAAGACTACTGGGATTACTTCTGTGACTGTCTGGCAAAAATCAAAGGGGCTAATGATGGAATCCGCTTTGTCAAGTCTATTACAGAAGTAAGTACATCAGTTAAGCATCAGAATATGTGGTTTATGTCTTGCCATGTTTTTTCAGAGAGCAGTAACAACAAACAAAAAAGATACACTAACATAAATATAGATAGATAATATAATATAATATAGAACATATAGCAAATAATATAATATAATATAGAACATATAGCAAAAAAAAAAAGGGGAATGTTTTTTCTAATTTTCACGTAAAGTATAAAAATGCAAGATGACTTTTACTAGGGCACAAAATTATGTAGGATTAGAAAGCCTGATTCCTGTTTCCAAGACCACTTATACAAGTGAATGGACCTGTTTGTGTCTGGTTGTGCCCTGTGTTTTCATAAACGTAGTGCCATTTTCTCTAAAAAGAAATGAAAAATTAAGTCAAGGGTAGAGCGTGCCATCTTCAGCAAAGCTTATGGCAGGATCTGGCTCAAAGTGTAAGATGAAAGGTTCACCGTATTTGACTTTTCTTAAGACTTTTTTAACTGGTCCATAGAGTTGAAGAGGACTGACTGAGAGAAGCCATTTCATCTTCTGTCTGAACTCTGTTCCTCTGTGTGAAATAGCATGATGAAATGAATAGGGATGATTGTCACTATTCCCTTGACAGCACAGATGATTGTGCTGTCAGGAACAGCACAAAAAGCCTTGTTCCTGCTAGATTAGATTGGTAATAAAAGCTTAATCTTGTAAAAACCATGCCATGTCTTCAGCTCAATGTGTGGGTGAAATAAAAGCTGTGAGAAGCTTTCTGTGTTGATCCTGTCTGAGTCTTTAGAATCATTTGAAGAAGATTTTCTCAGTGGGTAGAAGAGGTGGTGGTGTGGTGATTGCAGATTTCTCTGCAAAGATGGCTGTGCTGTAGTCTTCAGCAGTCTGTTGCCTGTGGTATCACCTGCATATTGCCACATGTAAAGACTGCTCTGCTTTTTCCTTTTTCAGCACCTCTGGCTGTTAAATTGTTAGCACAATATCAGAAACCACAGTTTGGAAGCAGGATATTTTCTACTTCAATTTATGTGCAGCCATAGAAATTAGCTTGTAGAAAGCTTCCTTAATCTTTCTTGTGGTTAATCTTAATCTTAACTTGTGGTTTAGAAATATAAACACTTAAAAAAAGAACAAATGTTTCAGGTAACTGAGCTGGCAGACTTGGGCCCAGAAATTAAATGACACATGGCACAAATATATGTTTGTTCCGCTTCATTACAGGTAGAAATCAGCAGCAAATTTTTGAACCTGGCCGGACAGAGTGTAACGGTTTCCAAATGTCCTTTATTTGCTTCCCGAGCAATAGCGGTTGACTTTTGAACGTGGAAATGAATGAAAAGGAAAGAGTAATAGCAGCTAACTCAAAAACCGGTCAAACATTCAACAGCATAAATGCCTCTTCTGCTCTGCTTGCAGTGCTTCCAATGTTAGGGTGCACAATACGTCAGAGAGGTGGAACAGGAAGCAAATAAGAATACCCTGGAAACTGTTATTTGTTAATTAAGCAGAGGGCCTTATTCTTGAGAGCAGTAGGTGAGCCTGAGTTCTGGTCATTCCCCTTTCCCTTTCCGAAGGTGGTTACACTGAATACACATCTTTCCAAATCTTTACAGCCATACGCTGCACCTTAGCTACAGTGTTTGCTGTCAACATGGAAACATTGTCAATACCAGACACTCTGCCTCCCTGATTTCTAGCAGGGCTCCAGCAGGACGTGGCATGGTTTTGTTTCCTAGTCAAATAACCTTTAGCTACTTGTAGCTGCATATATGTAAATATTTTCCTCTGCTTCTCATCATGTACCTTTGTTCTGGTCTCTCCATATTGCTTACAGAAAGTTCCGCAATTTAAAGCGATAAACCAACAGGAGAAAGGATAGGATTAATTCTGTGGCTTCCAGGGTTTGGAGGTTTTTTTGACAGTTCTTAAAGTATTCACTAAATATCCCTAGTTAGGAAAAAACACTTGTAAGTTTCTGTGCACAGAGTAGGAATAGCATCTTCCTGAAGAAATGTTCAGATATCTGCAGGGTGAATGAGGGTAAAAACCAGTTGGTGAATTAAATTCACTATTTCTGGGATACTTAGTGCTTAGGGACCGTGGTATTTTGTACTTTGTATCCTGTAGAATTCAAACCAAAAATCAGTAAAAAGCATTGGTTTCTTTGCTTCACATTTCATTCAGGTTCCACTTATAAGGAACATTTTTGTATGTAGTGGGTAACTGAGCTAAATGAAGAACCTGTGTTACTTCAGAGCAGAAGCCCAGTAACAGCAAGAACAGGGAAGTTGAGGGCATTGCTTTCACTTACCACAGTGGAATCGGTGGGAAAGAAAGCTTGTGTGGCCTTTGAGCCTTCTTTCACACTAACCTTTCAAACAAAGTTTACAGTAACCTACTAACTTGTGCCTCAGCCTCTCTGTTATTTGTCTTGGCTTCTATTTTAAATCATAAATGCGTTTGCTTTGTAAGTTGTATGAGTTAGGTAAGAAATTCTTTCATTGCACTCCTTTTCCATTCCTAAATTGATTACTGACTTTGATGGAAAGAAGAAACTGAATAGTGAAACAACTATTCAGTGTTTCACTCTTTTGCTGGACAGAAAATGGTTCAGATGTTAAAATAAAGTATCAATTTTTTCATGTTGATAGCTATAAAACAATTCAGTACTGAGCTTTGTGATCCCCCTTATGTTGATTTAACAGCTGTCTTCATAAAAAGATCCATTAATTTTGCTCATGCAGCTGTTCTTGGTCTGAAGAAAGAATTAGATTTTAATCAACTTAACGGCTAAGTATTAGAAAAGGCTTTTTGCATTGTGTGGGGTTACTGTGGATGGATACTGGGGATGTATATTTGTATATGTGTACCTCTTTGTTCTAGGACTAAATCTTTCCTAAAGCTCTTCCAGCTGTGGCCATACACATCTTCAGTAACTTAAGCCATCACTTCTGCCTTTGTTGGGCACATTGAGATTTAGCTTATATTTTGAATTGTCCTTAGCATAGTCTGTGCTCAGGTACTCAATATATTAGATGATTCATTGGTCCTATGGCGCCTTTTATATTATTATAAAGTGAACAACAGTCAGCTGTAGAAACAAATTCATCATTCCGAAAAAATTCCACCCAAAGACATACTTAAAAAAGGTGTTTCTCAGTGGCAGTTCTCACTGGCTTCCTTTACAACTTCTTCCTTTACACTGGCTTATTGTGAGTATTTTTATGTTGCTTTGTAGGCTGTTCTGGCCGTGTCTCTATATGATCACAAATTATATTTAACTTTATTTTCTTGTGGTTTCTCCCTTCCAGCTACGAACCTCTCTTGGAAAAGGAAGAGCATTTCTTCGTTATTCCCTGGTTCACCAAAGGCTAGCAGACACCTTGCAGCAATGTTTTATGAACACCAAAGTGACCAGGTGAATAGGAAAGTGTTTTTTTAACTAATGGGTGTTTGCTCAGTGTGATCAAGCAACATCACCTTGTAGCTGTTGAAAGAAGTAGAAATGCTTCCAGTTGTTTGGCTTAGAGAGTTGGTAATAGGATATGAAGGATCATAGACCTTTTGGCCTGGGTCACTGGTTCATACCTATCTTGGGCTTGCAAAGATTGAAAGTTATTACAGCTTAATATATGTGGAGTAGGTTGTGCTGACACTTCTGTAAATCAGTTTCAAGGGTGATGTATTTGTAAGTATTGAAGATCCTGGTTTGATGGGCTATTCATCATGAGAGAGGATTCATTTGGATGTGTTGCACAAGCCCCAGAAAGCATTTGCATATATCTGTGGATGGTCACACAAAGGAACAACTTGCCCTTGGCCAAGAAATTCCAAAGATAGTTTGTATTTGCTTGGAGGGACACTGCTAGGGCTTTAAGAAAAAGCCAGCTATTTTCATGATGTATTTAACTTGGATGCTGCTTTCTAATCCTCATTTTTGGTGTATTAAATGTGTGCTTTAGGTATTTACTGTGTGATTATCCAGTATATAGCAAATATTTTGTATCATCAGTGATTTCCCCAAGCACTAGAGGAAAAAATATTTTGTGCAGGGACTCCTATAAAGATATTTATGTGGAATTAATTAAATTTGTTTCATTTAATTGACATTGAAGGGATGGAATATTGTTTGGTGGATCTAGTTGTTTTCATTTGTGTTTAGAATACTGTATCATAGATTTTCTGAGGTGGACTGAATAATGTTGTAGGGGTTTTTTTGTAAGAGAAACTGCTGCTTCCCTTTTCTTATGAATGAATATTAGTTCTCCTTTGTTTGTTTGTTTTCAAGTGACTGGTACTATGCAAGAAGTCCATTTCTGAATTCCAAAATGAGTTCTGACATTGTGGGTCAACTCTATGAGCTCACTGATGTTCAGTTTGACTTGGCATCAAGAGGCTATGATTTAGATGCTGCTTGGCCAGCATTTGCCAGGTAAGATGTAGCCACATTGTGATCTTGTATTAACAAGGACATAAAACACCTGCTTGCTAAAGAATCTTCAAAAGCTTCTGCTTTTGAGGTTAGGAGTACTTGTGTTTGAGCAGGTATACACTTTTCCCATGTAATTAATCCATGATAAAATTGTGCTGTTTTTCCTTCAGTGTACTGAGCACTAACAATCAGAGATGGTGCTCTGTACTATGTCACTTGCAGTAGCTGCAGTTTAGGCCCAAATCCCAAACTATTCTCATCTATACAGGCACAAGAAGAAATCTTCTTAGCTTCCTCTGTTTCAAGAGCTGAGACATGTAGTAACTGCACAGCCAAGCAGCGTGCTTCACTTGCAGCCATGGTGATTGCACCTACAAGTGGGGGTAACACAAACTACAGCTCTGGTCCGGATCCATTTGTATCCATGGGCTTTTCCTAGGGCCCTTTGCTGCCACCATCTGGTTGAGCCGGCACCACACAGCGATACAATTCCTTAGAGCATGGCTGCGTTGATTCTTGCGGATGAGCCAAGTGACAGCTACAAGCCCCATCACCTTTTATAGGCACCCTGGATATCCCTAGCTTATTTTTCATCAACTTCAGAGGTTGCTGGCCGAGACAGCAGGTGCAGTTATGTCCTTTTTTATGTGGTAGTTACCACTAGATAAATCTTACATATATAAGTGGAAAGACGCGTATATATGTGCTTAGACTTACCTTAGATATTGTTTCTCTGTGTGATCAACAGGAGGACTCTGTCCTCACTTGGATCTTCAGCATATTTATGGAAGCCCCCAAGTCGCAGTTCCAGCATGAGCAGTTTAGTGAGCAATTATTTGCAGGTAAGCAACTTGCAAGTAACTGTTTATATGTCATGATAGGTCTTTGGTTGACATAGTTCCAGAGACCTTAATAGTTTTATGATGGTTATGAGTCTTATAATCTAAACTGCAAAAAGCATTTTTAATTAAAAGTAAAGGGAATTGTCTGTCAGCTGCTTCAACTTAACATGCAAGTCTTGTAAAAGAAAAAAAAATAGATAGGTATGGGGTTTTTTTATCTTTTGGGAAAACAAGCCCCATTTCCTACAAGTTAATATCTTGTAGTGCTATGAAGGCAATGTCACTGTTAAGAACATGAACTTGCTCTTATTTGATACTTACTTAATACTACTTAAACTTTCTCCTTCTGTTCATTTAGACACAAGAGTTTCCTTCCAGCCCTGATGTAAATAACTCACTAAATGTTGAACACCTTGAGAGCTATGAAGAGATGCGTTTAGAACTTGACCAGGCTGAGCTGAGGCAGAGGGAACTTCAAGATCGTATTCACCAGTTAGAAATTGAAAACCAGGAGCTCCACGCAGCTGTCACCCTTCAAAAAGAACAAGTACAGGTAGAAAAGGAGAAGAGCAATAACTACAGTGAGGAGAACTCCCGGCTGACAAAGATGATCACAGAGTTACAGAAGCAGTGTGAGGTCTCACACTCCACTCAGAGCACTGTCCATGACCTGCAGAAGTGCCTACAGTCACTGGAACTGAGTGCAGCGGAGCAGCAGAAGGAACACTCAACAAAGGTGGAGCAGCTTTTGACCAGCAAGGAAGATTGTGCCTCAAAATTGCAGGTTTCGAATCAGGAGCTGGAGACCTCTAGGGCTTTGATTGCTGTGAAGGATCTTTGCATTGATGAGCTCAAAGCCAAGCTGAGTTCCGTAGAACAGAAGAACCTCAACCTCCTTGCAAAAGTTGATGCTGCCTTGGACGGAAAGGGACAGCAAGCCACAGCCCAGTATGACTCTGCCTTACAAATACGGGAACTGTTAGAGAAACTTCAGGAGATGGAAAAGGAAAAGGCAGATATGCAAAGACTCAGTGATGAACATGCATCTCAGCTGAAAGCAGCAAGGGAGGAACTGCTGCTGAAAGAACAGGCACAGAAGGAACTGGAATCCAGATACAGTAGCCTCACTGCTAACTCCAAAGAAGAGAGTGAAAAGCTGACTGGGATCCTGGAGACCATGGCAAAGGAAAAGGACGCACTTCAGAAGGCCCTGACTTTGAAAGGAAAGGAGATGGCTGAGCTCCAGACCCAGGTAATGGGGTCGCTGGCTCAGGTGGGTTCACTGGAAAAAAATCTTGAGGAAGCCAGGAAGGAAAAAGAGAAACTTGTGGAGGAGTATGGCAGGAGGGAAGGAGTACTGAAGCAGGAAGCCCAGTTGCAAGCAGAGCAACTTGAACTACAGGAGGGTCGCTTAACAAAGGTGAGTCAGACTGTGTGTAACCTTCAGGAGCAAAACCAGAAACTCATGTATGAGAAGGAGCATCTCAGGCAGAAAGTCAAGGAGCTGGAAGAGCAGATGGAGCAGCAAAACTCTGCCGTGAGTGAATTGGATGAGGAGAGCAGGAAACTGAAAGTAGAGAAGGAGAATTTGCAGCAGTCTAAGAAGAAGATGGAAGAGAAGCTAAAAAATCTGGAAGCTTCTAAAGCTTCCCTAGAAGCTGATGTAGCCAGGTTGAGAGCCTCTGAAAAACAACTTCAGAGTGAGATAGATGATGCCCTGGTGTCAGTTGATGAAAAAGAGAAGAAGCTTCGGGCTGAGAACAAACAGCTGGATGAAGACTTGCAGAATGCCAGGAGGCAAAGTCAAATTCTAGAGGAGAGGCTGGAGGCTCTGCACTCAGAATATGAAGAACTAAAGCAAAGAGAAGAGACCTCCAAGGAGTCTTATGCCTCACTTGAAGCACAGCTGAAGAGTGCCAAACAGCATAGTTTACAAATGGAAAAAAGCTTGGACACCTTGAAAGAAAGCAAAGAGTGTCTCCAGTCACAGCTCACAGAGAAGGAACTAGAACTGCAGGGCATGGAGAGTCATTGTCAGCAGCTAAGAGCAGAAGCTGAAAGATACAGGAAGAAAGCAGAGGCTCTTGAGATAGAAAAGCTCAGTGCTGAAAAGACATGCCTTCATCAGACAAAACTTATAGAATCTCTCACATCAGAAAAGGAATCAGTGGAAAAACAGCAACTACAGCAGGCAGTATCCCTGGAGAAGGAGGCAAAAGAGCTGGCCTCCAGACTGACCATGAGTGAAGAGCAGCTGGAGGTCAACCGAGGTGAAGTGTCCAGGCTGCAAGCAGAAGTCCTCGATCTGCGAGTCAAGCTTCAGCAGGCCACTGATGAGAGAGAGAGGATGAGAGGTGAGCTGGCAGTCAATGAGACTGTCTTGAGTGAGCAGAAGATGCTTGTCCAGCAGCTGAAAGAGCAAAGTGAGTCTCTCAACAGAAATCATGTGGAAGAACTGGTGCAATGTAAAGAAAGGGAAGAAAAGCTGAAAAAAGAGCAGGAGAGAACAGCCCATCAAAAAGCTGAGCTGGAAAATAATTTGATGAACCTAAAGGAAGAGCTGTCCAAGGTTAAGCGGTATTTGGAAAATGCTAGAGTGGAAAACGAAGAAAATAAAGATCTCCTCCACAGGACCAACACTGATATGGCTGAACTTGGTATTCAGATTTGTGCCTTAACCTCTGAAAAGGTGGATGCAGAAGAGCAGTTGGCCCAGGCCACAGAACGGTTCAAAGAACTGAAAGAACAGGCAGCAGAGCAACAGGAGAAGCTGAAGCTTGACATCTCTAATCTCAGAGAGGAGAACAAGAGCCTGCAAGAGAAATTAGAGGAGGCTCAAATGTGTGCTGCAGCTGTCCCAAGTCTGCAATTGCAGCTGGAGACAATAAAGAAAGAGGCACAGAGTTTCCAAGAGACCAGCCAAGAAGAGCTATCTGCAATAAAATTTCAAATGAGCACAGAGATTCTAAATTATCAGACAAAATTCAAGGTAAATTAATGTAATTATTATAGCTGATGGAGCTGCTTTACCGTCTGCTGCAGCAATTACTGCATGAAATCCTAAGGTTTGTGTGGGTCAGGCTCTGAGACTAACATGCAACTAGCCTTAGCCTGGGAATCTGAAAATGTCTCTGTGCACATGACCTAGGCCTATCTGAGATAAAATAACTCTTCAGAGTTTTATGGACATGTATAGTGGAGAGACCAGGTGATAAAGAAAAGCAAGTCAGTATTCACAAGGGTGATGATTTCTTACATTGGCACTGAAGGTGGCATCTGCTGTCCCTCTGGTCACAGCTGTGGTTGTTTCCTTTTTTTGTAGGTATTTCAAGACCTGTTCCTCACACCTATAACACTGCTTCTTCTAAGAACTGATTTTGATGAAAGGCAACTTAGACTGAGACCAGTGGCTTTTGCATTTAGTTCCCTTATGTATTTTTGCTTTCAGCTGCTCAGGGTAGCTGCTGGGAAGATCAAAGTGTTGCTTTCAAAAAAGCATGAGTCAGCCTTGTGTATATGAAACAGCCTAAAGGCTGAAGATTTCATTGTGTTTGCTTTGCCATTCTGATAAAATGTCTAAGATTGGTGGTTGACCAGAGGCTTATGCCACTGCATGGGTTTGACCTTCTTTTTGTTGAGAATTTCAACAGTCTATGCAAAATAACAGCAAAGCACAGTTAATGTGTCACCATAAAGTGAGTTTGCTTTGCTTGATTCTGAGAGTTGACTGTCTTTTTAGCTGTCTTTCATGAGCCAGTGGTGCTGCATTATCCCATGCATGGCAGTAAGAGCGCTCATCATTCACAGCTGGGAATTTTGTAGGTGAAGGGGTGGCTGCTGGAAGACTATTAACTACTGGCTCAATCTCTCTGCCAGGCTGTCAGTGAGGAGTGTGGGAAAGCAAGAGAGCAACTTGAGGAGCAGAAGCGACAGCAGCATGCAGCAGAGGAAGAGATTACAGAGTTACAAGTAGGTACTTGATCTGAATTAAAGCCAGAGGTGTTTGTGTCAGCAGGCATTAGTGTGACACGTGGGAAGGCAAGCAGCATTTCTGATGACTCCTGTGAGTCTGAGAATGCCCTTGTATAAATACAGGTACTGAAGACAAAATACTGGGTAGCTGACAGCCACTGAAGAGAGATTATGAAAAGCATGATGTCTCTTAGGATTTGTCCTGCCTTGAAAGCTGGTCAGGTTTTATGTAAGACCTGGCTATGTGTTCTCTTCTTAAATGGGGTGCGGGTTTAAGATGTGTCTTTCTTTCTTATGCATTCCCATCCAGCCACATGTGTAGATCCATCTATTTGCAGGCTGCAAAGGGCACTGAATTAGAGAATTAATGTGGCTGAGAAATAACCCAGCCAGAAAACACCAGAATTTTTTCAATAAGTTTATCAAATAGTTGAGTTAGAAGGGTCATACTGAGTTGTAAGGAGTCCAGAAAGAATAAAGTTAAGATTACTGGGTGTGGCCTTGCCTGCTAGGAGAAATACATACCTTTAGATGCAATTAGCTATGTTCCCTGAGGACTCCAAGTTTGGCAGACTTCTCTGGAGAGTCTAGCTGTGAAAGAAGTTGGGTTGTTTTCAATTGTCCTTCATATTCCATATGGGCTTTAATAAATAACATTTTCCTTCTATTTAATTTTTCTCTTTCGAAGCTTTTAGGTGGTGAAAAAGCTTTCAGGGTATATTCTTTTGCCATTATTTTTGAGAGATTTTTCTTGATAAGGAGGCAAAAACTGACCTGACATGGACTAACAACAATTACAGGCTTAACACTGCCTTACTTTAGCATCTATCCCTTATTCAGTGTGACAGAAGTAATCAGTCACCAGTACACAACTAATTACTACCTGCTTATACAATAAGATCTTAATTGGTCATTTGGCTGTAACTGATTCTTTTAAAACATTGTTAGCTGTCTTGGTAATTGTACTGTGTACTGTAAAGTCTTATTTTTATATGTAAGAAAATACAATAATTCATTTTACTAGGCTGCAAACACGAATTTGTGTAGAAAGCTGGATGAAGCAAGAGAGCAGCTGTCAGAATCAGAATCTACAAGGATGCAGAAGGAAGAGGAAGTGACTTCTCTTCGAGAACTCTTGGAAAGGTGAGAGTTTGGGTTCTTTACAGAAGCTCTTAATTTGTAGGCCAAGCAAGGGGACAATAATCAAAACATTGAAAATCGCCATGGTTTATGAAGTACCATATGTCACAGGGTTTATATGGAGCAAACAGTGCATGGGCACTGGAGTATCAAACTGACACTTCAGATAAGGAACATGGAGATTATCCAGCACACATGAATGCATGGTTTAGTTTTACTGTATTGTTAATTTAACTGATATAAATTCATGAAAGACATTTTTATAACTTCTTTTTACCTTATAGGTTAAGCACAAAATTAAAACAATATTGGTTTGGTTTTTTTTTTAAGTAATGGAAAATTTGTACTTTTGGACAGTTTGTTTTTTCTCTCCTCTTTGTGAAGTTTCAGGGAATCAGTAAGAGTTATCTGAATGAGACCACATCCTGCATGTCTTTGTCAGGTTTCTTATCAGCTTTAGTAATCTAACTCAGGATGTTTTCAAGGTCTGTAACGTGGGCCTGTGTGGTGTGGATAATCTGGCAGTCAGAAATAGATCTTCATGAGGCGTGGGCTCACACAGAGTCTAATAGCTTAACCAAAGCCTATGTATTTTTATATCTTTGTGCTGGTATCTTCTGTATTATTCCTAGTTGGTAGCCATCATAAGCTTTACTATAAGCAGGGCATCCAAGAAATTGCTGGTTGCTGGCTGTGTTCACTAGATAATGGATCTATGTGCATTTTCAGTGATGTAGAAAACTTGGGAGATTCTCTCTAGCTCTAAAAAATATGCACTCTGAGAAAAATTTCACTGAAACTACCTGTTTATCAGGGTGGAAGAGCCCTTCCTTCCACAGGGAAGACTTGAATTTACATAAGCTACAAATGATTTGTAATTGCCTTTGTATTTGATCAGGATCCAAAAAGAAGCTGATGAAGCAAAAGAGAAGATCCTGGATTACACTGAGAAGCTCAGCAAGGTGGCAGCAGACAAAGATAGCAGTGACCAGAAGTTACTTGCTGAGCTGGATGACCTGACAAGAACAAAGCAGTTCCTTGAAGAACGTTTGATAGAACTTATCAGGTTGGCATCAAAATAAACAGCAAACAGAAATTAAAATCCTTCCTTAGGATGTTCAGGGATACTGCTTAGGTCATCCAGGCTTATATTCCTAAATCAAAGAAACAAGTAAAGGCCAAATTCATTGGCAGTTGAAATTTTGCATTTCCATAATATAGTCAAAAAATGTAGTACTCAATAATATCTCCTTAATTTGCTGTCTGTTTTGAAAAAATATGTACTTCTCTGCATGACATGTGTCTTCTCACTGTCTTTGCAGAAGCTTCAGTAGGTTTTTTGATCTATCTTTATATCTGAAAACTCCTCAGAATTTCAGGAGCAAAGGAATTTTTACTGTGAAGCTTTCACCAGCATTCCAGTTGAGGTTGGTTAACAATAAACCAACACTGACAACTTCTATGTGTTTTTCTTTCTTTTAACTGTGTCACTGCAGAGATAAGGATGCTTTGTGGCAAAAATCTGATGCTCTGGAGTTCCAGCAGAAGCTTAGTGCAGAACAGAGGTGGCAGGGGGACACAGAAGTTAATCACTGTCTGGACTGCCAGAGAGAGTTCTCATGGATGGTGCGCCGACACCATTGCAGGTCAGTTCTTGTGCTGCATTGCACTGTTCAAAAGTAAAATTCAGTATGGTTGTCTATGTGGAGGAAATATTTCTTAATGTTCACAGTTCAGTGATCAAAATTGTTGATACGTAACACTGTAGAGGCTGAAAGAACACATGAGCTTACAAGGGCATAAGACATTATTGGAAAGGTCCCTTGACATGTATTAAGACAAAGATCTGGATGCAACTCTGACTTGGGGAGTCTGTTAGTTTCTCATTTCTGGAAACAAAGATAATCACACCCTGTATAGTGTGTTTCTTTGAAGGACTGTGCACTGCTCTGTTCTTGCTCTACACAATATTCACAAGGAAGTATTCCAGAACAAGTTTCAACGTATTGTGCAATTGTAAATTTGTTTACTTACACTAGGTATGTTCAGAGATAGTTAACTATTGCAGAGTAATCTTTTTTTTTTTTAAAGTGGATATTAAATTATTTCCCCTACAGTTAATATTAGTTATCCAATCTAGATTTATTAAGAAGTATTTAAATGGATACAGTTCAGGGTCCTAGTGATATGTTTGGTTTGGCTCTTTACTGTTTCTTATCCTCACGACCTGATCTGTCATGTAAAGAAAGAAGGAAGAACTGTTTTCATTTCATGTGAATGTAAACAGCATTCTATAGGGATTAGTGAATGGTGAAGTCATTTTGGGTAACAACTTCCAAATTACTCATTTCTGCTAAGGTGTCTGAAAGCTGCTTGTGTCTTCACCCAGTAATGATTTAAACGATTAAGAAAAACAAAACCATTAAAATTTCCTGAGTAGCAGTCATCCCTGATGGATGCTTTAATTCATGAAGATTTCAACATGCTCATTAAAAAGTAGCTGACAAGTTTAATACTGCAAGACTTCAGAGTGGAGAGGGCAGGAGGGATGAATGTACACATATGTGTCCAACACTGGATTTTTTTCCTTTCTGAAGTGAAGAGGGATCGTTATGAAGCAGAGACATACAGATGTGTTTTTAAAGTCCTTATAATCAAATGAAGCTTTGTTCTGCCTGTCTGTGAGATTTGGCCTGTGTAGTATTAAGTTCATTATTTATTTGCATTGTATATTTGTGGATATTTGATTGGGTTTTTTGTTTTGGTTTTTTTTTGTATTTTTAGTTTTTTCTGTTTTACCTGTTTATTAAGGTAGCAAAATGTGAATGTGAGTTTCTGTCCTGTGCTTGTCAAGAAAAGTTGCTTCACTTCAGAAAGGAGCGCAGTCTGAGTTCTGCTAATAGGTGTAGCTTTCATGCTTTTACAGAAAACAAGACCATTATGAGAGAGCCCCAAACTCTGTCACAGAGATATCTTCCAGCTGCATGTGATACTTTTCTAACACCTTTGGTTTTGAATAATTTCTAGAATGTGTGGCCGCATTTTCTGCTACTACTGCTGCAACAACTACATGGTGACAAAGCTTGGTGGAAAAAAGGAGCGTTGCTGCAGAGCTTGCTTTAATAAGCCTAGAGTCATTGTGGACAGTACAGATGACTCTGGATCCAGTGCCAACCAGGAAGGATCACCAGCTTCATTGGAATCGCCTGTGTCACCATCTGAGAGGGCTTTCGGTTAGTTTGTTTGCATGCTGTGGAGAAATAAGTATGGTTCTTCAACAGTCTCAAGAAACCACATGGTCACTGCCTGCACCAGTGACCTGCAGGAGGTCATGGAGTGTTTTCAGGGTGGGACTGAGCCCATCTTTGAATTTGATTGATATTGAGAGAAACATTCATGTATATTAAATGAATGTCAGTCAGACCAAGATGTTCCGTTAGTTCTAATGGCTTTGTAATGCTTCTGTAAATGAAGAGGAATGGCCCAGGCTTCCCCCTTAAGAGTTTTGCTTGTTTGTTTTCCAGACAACCAGCTAATAATGTTTCTGTTTCTTCTTATGTTTTTTTTGGCACAGTTGCAAGTGAAGCCTCTAAACCACCAGATGATGCAGCTTTTGATTTAATCACTGATGAGGAGCTGTGCCAAGTACAGGAATCAGACTCTCTCCACAATGAAAGTCAGATGGAAAGAGATTCTCTGGATCAAAGTGTGACAGATCTGTGAGTAAACACTGCTTCTCAAAAAGGGGGCTCTTTGGGATTTGCTTTAGAATGTTCTTCTTTTTCCCCCATTCAGTGAGAGTAGTCAACCTCTGCATAAAGTGAAGACCTCTGTTCTCTGGCCACATGTTCAGTAGAGCAACACAAGATAATTTTGGTCTATTTGCACAGTCAGCATTTAATGTAGTAAATCTAAAGCACTCCATGCTCTCTCTCCACTTGCTTCACCACAACACAGGGGAGTAGTGCCAGCTCTGTGCTGTCATCAGACCAGCTGTCACCATTAAAGTCAGCATTCAGGCTCTCTGTGTCTGTAGACTTCCTTACGACCTTAGAGATGACAGCTTACAGAAAAGAACAATTGTATAGCTACATCTGGCACAAGTTTGTTCTTTTCTTTCTTAAGAAAATGGGAGTGAGTGCAGATTTCAATAATTTTTTAACATCTATTTCTACATAAATTACCATTGAAAAGGATTTAAGGCCGTCTGAATATCCAAATACTTGGTTTGCAAATTACATTGTAGTATTATAGCTTAATTGGTATCCATTTTTTAGGCAAAATATTGTTTTACTATTGTTCAGATATTTTCAAATGTTTTACAAAAATCTGTTCTGTAAAATATATTGTCTTTTGAAAAGAAAAAAACAAAAAGAGCTATTTTGCCTAAATTATATACTTGCTTTGCTTCCGAGCAGAAGAATAGACAGGGTAAATCTAAATGCTAAACTGAAAATAGTCACAGAGTAAATAGTCTGTTGCTGAGAAAGCAGACCTCGACACTTTTGCACTCGGCAGACTCATTTCCATTATAAACCACAATGACTTGCAGTTTGGGTTGAAGACAGACCATACTTGTTTATTTGGTAAAAAATGTTTTGAAAATTCTACATATCTGTTTCTTGGTAAATACCTTAAATGTATGCTGCCTACTTTGTATACCGTTAACACTGACAGTGTATTCCTGCTTATCATGTGCTGGGCAGACATGAATGAACTGAGCTTCACAGTGCCCTTGTGAATTTAGTATTGCCTTTGTTTTGTGAAAGGACAATTTGTGGCGGGGAATTTTTGTTTGTTTTATGAAGAAAAAAGTGAAGTGTACTACTTCTTTTAATTCATGCTATCTGCAGCATGTATATTACAGGTGAATACAGGTGAACTCTGGAGAAAAAAACCAGGAGAAGAGAAATAAGTGTGGGTCACCATTTGTTTTAATTCAAGATTGGTCTAAATTCATCTTGTCTGACAAAGTATTCAGGCAGGAAGGAAGGATTGCCACTAACAAGGGGATACTGTTCTTGAAGAGCACCTATAGAACAACTTACTTGCACCATGGAAACTTTTAAAGATTGTCCAGCTTCCCTTGTTGTCAGATTGTAAGCAGGAGAGCCAGGAAATAGTGCTTTATCCTCTGTTGCTTTTTATTAGCAGTTTCATGAGCCGGTGGGAGAGTCCTACTGTGGTTGTACTTTGAACTTGAAACATTCTTTGCACAGAACAAAAATGACACCTGCCCTTTCCTATGACACATGTAATGTTCAGAAGGTCTCACTAGCCTGAGCACTGGAGAGAAGAATGGTCTTCTTGCATTGCAGATGACTTGAGCATCTCGTGTTGATTGTGAGTTTGTGTTATGGGAGAGATACAGAAATTGATACGTGAGTCAGATGATGGTGCAGTGCCTGTGGTGTATGTTAAAGAAAAATAGCAGGGCACAGTGCTGATTGTGACAGCACACAGGTTTTCTCACTTATTTCTGTGGTGAGTACACATGTACCCAAAGCTTGAGTGTCACTTAGCACAGGAGCAGGAAGTGTAGCTTGAGATACTTCTGTTGTTTGTGAGTAAATGTGCGAGCCACTGTATTGTCTGCCAATCCTCTGTCCTATCTTCGACAGCAGCCCTTGAGAAATGTACTGAAAATTATCCACTGTGTTTTCTCCCACAGTTCAAGGACCTGCAGTTCAGTGACTTTCTGAGCTACTGGTTTGATTGCTGCAGATTTCTTGACTGTACTGGACTGACCACCTTGAACTTAACTTAGACTTATCATCTTTATTCTTTTTCTTTCTGAAGTGTCCAGCTAAATGTGGCCTGATTTCTAGATGGAAACTTCACATAGTCTCTATTGGCAATCCAATAATGTTCTCTTTGCATGAAATTGAATATTTGGAGAAGAATTTGCTTAGATATAGTGTCTGGGGATCACACAAAGGATCCAAGATTGGGGTTGCTAGATGCAGGTCTGAGAAAGGCACACAAATAAGTAATTTTTCAGGCTAAACTTCTTTATTGAGATCTGCTGAAAATAATCCAAGCTATTTTGGTTTTGCCAGAGATTTGAATCAGCTGGTGGAAGTCTAAAAATGAAGGAGATGAGCAGGTAGGAGAGGGAAGAGAAGGGACACTTGCTGTCCAAGTAGAAGATCTGCGATTGACATGCTCTGTTGACAGTTTCTTATGATCCTCACTTTGGCTGACAGCAGAGATTTTCACACTGACCATGCCTAGAATACTAGGTGTGAGTCCTTGCTGGACTGAAAATGCAAGATTGTCCTCAAAGTAGTGAATTATCTTAAAGGACATTCCTGTTCCTATTTTTCCCCCTTTTGGTGCCTACTGTACTTTTACTCTATTTTTCACTTGGTCTCTTCACTTGGCCCTGTCACTGTTGTTCTTTCCTTGAAGTGACATGAAACAATTACAACAAAATTATTTCATAACAGCAAATCTTGACAGGCTGCCTTTATTGGTACAGGTCAGTTGAGAATCAATTAAAACTCACCTTAGTCATCAACTGCAGAGGTGTGTGGCAGGATAAGAGATGATTGTACCAGCATAACTCTGGCTGACCTTGAAGTAGCTGTTTCCTAAAGGTTAGGATTAAGCAGCAGTTACTTCATCCCTTCAGGTTTCTTACATGCGTTTGGATCAACCTGATCAAAATCTTAAATGTGAGAAGCTGAGATTAATTGTGCAATTGTGATACATCCTGCTACTTCAAGGCACATGGGTTTGCTTTTGAAGTGTTGTATTTTTAAACTCTTCTTTCTAAAGCATTTACATTTGCATATTGTGTTCTAAAGCAAAGGGCCCCAGGATGAAGCGGTGCACTGTGTTTCCATTTTTATGTGTTGTAGGCATAACATGCCTGCAATAAATGTTGCAGCAGCAAAATCAAGATCATAGACAGCAAAAGAGTGAAAAAACCCCAAAGCTGCCACTAGCCTGGTACAGGAAAAAGAGTTTATTCCCACCTTGGTAGTGGTAGAAAGAACATCTCAGCCTGTTTGCACAGCGGTTGCTTTGGTTTGGATTTTTTTTTTTCTTGATGACTCATAACTCTCTTTGCTGGCCTAATTACAACTCACATGGCTGAGCAGGGTGTGGTGTAGCTGAAAGGGGGAAGTGAATGTGGTCTGAAGTATTCCTTGCCCAGTGCAGAACCAGCCAGGAAGGAGAGGGGACAGGAGCACCTCTTGCCACCCTATGCTGGCAAAGCCTGCATTGCAGTTGTGTGTTGAGATGGTGTCTTTACATCTGTAGTCACACCACATTCCTTTGTAGCTTTGTTTTAAGGATATTTCACTGTGGGAGAAACAAGAGATTGTGTAGTGAGGAAAGGCTTGCTTAAGCAGCTGTTTCCTAAGGGGAAAAGTGGTGAGATGGGCACACTGCTGCCAAAAAGGGTCAGGTTCCTCTGAGCTGCAGTGCTCTGATAGGAAGGCCTGGGTATTAATGGGGAGTAAAGGAACATCCAGTGAGTGTGGTTTTTGCAAGAATGGTTTGAAGCAGTTAAAATTGGTATTTCAAAGCTGTAGTGCAAAGGACTTCAACCCTTTGGCCCAGACCCAACTCTGCCTTATTGCAAGCAGCCCACAGCTGCATAAAGTCCTCCCTTTGCTCCTCTGCAAAATCCCTTCTTTCTTTTCCCTATTCCAGTCTCCACACCTGCCCTACTACTTTCTGCAAGAGCTTTTGTATACTTTTCTTCCCCCTGCACATCTTTTTGCCTCCAGCTTGGAAGTGAAAAGACCAGAGGTGGAAAGGGAGAACTGGTGGAACAAGGTTGGAAAACAACTAAGGAATCTGCAGTTTCATGACAAGGGAACCAAGGTGCCAGGAAAAACAGACTGGAAAGATGTCATGATGCAAAGAATATGTGGGGAATGGGGGTGTGAGAGTTTGCATCTACAGAAACACTGCTCACTGTTGGAGCCCATGTGTGTGTGATGTGATATATCCCTGGTGTTTACAAGGAGCCTGGTAATCTGGCAACATTCAGACTGTGAACCTGATATTAGATGAAAGGCAGATGAAAATGCTGCTGTATTACAGAGATTTTAGATGAATACTAAAGGATTTCATGTACAGACCTTGTCCTAGATGGAAAAAAAAATCAAAAAAACCCCAATCATACATGAAACCCAGCATGAAGATTGAAATATATATTTTTTAAATCCAGGAATTCTCATTAAATGAATGGGCTGAACTAAAGTATGTAATGTATTTGAAAAAAAATCATAAAAACTTTCATTAACAAACACCATTCATAGAAAACCAGCAGGCCAGAGGTTTGGGAGTCAGGAAATTCAAATTACCTTTATGTCATGAAAAGTGGAGTTTTATCTCATTGTTTTTTATACTTTTTGAATATCTTCTGCACTGTTAACTCAGTTACCAGCTTAGACTTAAAAAGCTGGAGCAATGAAGTATCATGATGAAAATAGTTTTGATCTAAGCTGATCATGGTGTTTTTACTAATGGTATCACATTTCCTCTTTCACTCATTCCTACATCATTATTTACAAACAAAACAAACAGAAAAGAAGAAGCTGAAAAATAGTTGCCAGATTTTCTAGGCAATTTTATAGTGGGTACCTGCTTGTGGCACCTGCACTATATAAAGCAGTAAAAGGTTTAGAGTCTTCCTCTGCAGTGGTTTGCCACTGTTGAGCTGTAACTTGCCATTTGGCATATCTTGATTCTTTAATAGTTTTGTGTTAGTACTTCCTGATTTTCATTCCCATGAAGAAATATAGGGTTAGGACAGCCCTAAAAATAAGCAAGAGATTTTGTTATAGTAATTGCATATTCAAAGCTGCTGTTCAATTTAAAGCTCCAGTCTATGATCTTTATCAATCTGAAGAAAGTATAGGGTGTCTGGGTAAGAATAAACAGGACAACTACAGAAAATATTTTTATAGATTTGTTCTTTTGAAGACCTTTAGCACACAGTAAGGTTTTAATAATTAGTGAGTAGCAGATGATCATGGCTAGCATGGGAATAAAATAAGCAAGAATCACTTGGATCACTTCAAGAACCAGTTCTGTGCAATAGTTTGGGTATTGCCTTATCAAAATTAACACTTCCCAAGAAACAATGTGTGGTGCAGCAAATGCTTGTGAGATCACCCAGATCAAGACAGAGATTAATTTGCGCCATGTAATTAATTTGGTTTGACACATGTCCTTTGGTAGCAAAAGTAACAGCAATAAGCTGGTCAAAGGTAATAGACATTAGAGTTAACATTGAAGTGTGTACAAGCCCCATATAATATGACATGCCACAGTGTCTGAAGTCCACTCCTGAGCAGCAGAGTATGCCCAGAGTGGCAGCATGCGAAGAAAAACACAGTTAGCTATAGCCATGTTCAGCAAAAGTACTGTCAGTTTCTGTCAGCGTCTTCAGTTTCATGTAGAAATTTAGTATGACAAAGACCAGTGCATTTCCTGCTAAGTCAAGGATGAAAACAACAAAATACATATGTGGCAGGAAGACTCTTATTCATATGAAAATTCTCATTTCTGTTTTCATAGGGATCAGTGATGGAGAAGTTATAATAAAAGTTAGCAGTATCTGTAGTTGCCGTGTTGCCTTCTTTTTAAAGGCAGCCTGGAAGGATATTGAGATTTTTTTACTCAGCAAATAATTAAATCCTAATGCATCCAGGAGACAGACAAAATCCTAAATGCTAACAGATAAGAGTTGTAGTAAAGCATCCATGACAGACAAAAGCAAATCTATTTATTTGCTGAAGAGGATTGTCTTGACAGTCAGGACCCAAACACAACAGCTGGTGGATTTGAATACATCATCTGTTACCAGATTTATACTAATGGGGGCTCAAAAGCATACTCAAGAGATAATTACAAAGAATCTTCTGAAAACAGTAAAGGATTAAGCTTTCTAGTACATCAGTGATTTAGTGCTTGGATTGAGGGTTTCTGGGGAAACCCATGAGAGAAATAGAATTTGTTTTGCCAGATTTACCATTTAGGCTCAGGTTGCAGACTCTGAGCATCAGAGTTGTTTGGCTTGGGTTGGACCTGTCCCAAAAGGCAGGGTTTGAGTCTCAATGAGTACTTCAGAAACTTGTGTTTCAGTTAAGCCTCATCTTGTTCTTTAGATGTCAGTCACATCATCAGATGGCAGCACTTCTTCCTTTCCCCATTTCAAGTGACTTACTGAAAGGAGGATTTTCATTAATGTACTACATTTGTATTATTCTCAGAGGCAGGAGTGACCAATTCTCTGTCAGCCCCTTCCATCACACTCGCTCTCAAGTGTTGATGGGGTTTTGCAGTGTCAGCTCTCCATGTTAAGGAGAAGCTTAACTCCTTAAGCCTCTCCTTAACTCAACAGCCCTGCAATCAGGGCTGTTGCTGGCACATAAAAGTAACAGCCCTAAGACTAGTGATCTTTGTGAGCTGTTTAGCTGGTAAATTAAGTCTTTTGTGAGATAAGTTTATTGGCTTTTTAAAGATTTAGCCCAAAAGCTAAATACCCTCTCTCTTGAGCTACAAAAACCATGTTTCTGTGAGATTAATCCTACTACAAGATATTACTCAGCATCAGATTAGCAGAACTCACCTGTGATTCAAGATTGGCTGAAAGGCCTCACCCAGTGAGCTCTAATGTACAGCAGTTTGAGTGTCCCTTAGTTCTGCAAGAGAGGCAAACACTATTGAGAGAAACGAGCCCATACAGGCAAATCTTGGCAGCAGCCTGAGCCACTGTAGCTGGAGTGCTTCTGGAACTCTGACTTGTAGAGCAGTGAGCTTGTGTCTCTGACTGCTTGTGTTTGGTACCTGTAAATGCACATAAAGAAAAACGGCATCAAATTTAACTTACTTCTGCAGCATCATTTATTGAAAGAACACTACTGACACAAGAAATGTGAAGCTGTGTAATGCTCTTTAAAAACTGAGCTCTCCCTTGTGCTTCATGGCATGTGATAGTAATTTCTCTGCCTCTAAGAAACAAAGTGGGAGCAAGGTGCTAAATATTCACAAACTGGTCCTGTCAAACAGGGGAGCAGCTTTTATCAGTTATTTTCAGATGCAGAATAAGGTATGAGGATGACACAGCAGTGGCTAAGCTGTGTGGTAACATATGGGTTGGGTGAATTTATCCCCTGTAGGGAGTGGGCTGAGAGTATAGCTGTTACTCCTGGATGGGTCAGCCTGAAAGGCATTTGATTGTAAAGCTGTGAATGACCTTGGGTGCAGAAACCACCCTGGCTGCAGTGAACCTGCAGACTCTGGGATGGAGCAGACTCTGTGGAGGTGCAGGCTGGGCAGAGAGGGCTGGGCAGCAGCTCTGCTGAAAGGACCAGGGGCTCCTGGTGAATACTGATATAAACTCAGGCCAGAAACTGCTTCTGCTATTTCTCTCCTACAATTCTGCCTCAGTTTTCCTTAATAGCCTCTAAAGAACTGTGTGGAAAGAAAATTCAAAGGTATCTTATCTGCTGTTATCCACAGAGGTGGCTGTAGCCTTGGTGACCTACAGGCTGCAGTATTTGGGCTACACTGGCAGGAGCTTGTCAGTAGTTTTTAGTGTTGATTTCCAGCCGTCTCTTTGCTGCCTCCTGCTGGGAAGGAGACTTGAAAGCACCCTGGTAATACCTAATTGCTTGTTCTGAACATTTTGCAAATGCAGTGTTTGAAAGTGATCTTCATCTGAGAGCCTTTGTCAAACATCTTCCCTATCACAATACAAAAAAAAAAAGGATTTTGCACGGTGTTCCCTGGAGCACAGAAATATTCCTTTGTCATGTTGTTTCCCTAGCTTGCTTTCTCTGTATTCTCTCTTGTCTGGGGAGTCCTTTTGTATTGTTTGTTGGTTGTTTTTATTTGTTTCATACAGGATGTAGCATAGCTAAGTCTTACATAGTTTTTGAGAAATAGCTGGGATTTCCTTTATAGCAGTAAGCAGCTCACCCATAACACATAGTGATGGATCTTCATGTCCATCAATTTTTTTTTTTGTGTAGTTTTGCAGTTGTCTGTGTGATGCTTTCCCATCTCAATATATGCCAGGGTTTGCCCTTAACACTTCCATTCTGTTCCCACCCATACACCTTCATACAAGACACTGTCTTGCACCCTGTTAAAAACTCAGTGAGCTCTGCATCCCCCTTGCTCCATCCCAAATCATGCCTCTTTTCTTGCCCATGTCAAAGGCTGTCTGTAGTATCCTTTCTTCTGATCCTTTACTGTCCTCTTTCTATTTTTACTGTTCTTTGTTGGGTTGGAGAGGAAGGCCAGTAACTAAGTTGGGGTGCCTGGGGTGGTTCTGACCTGCTAGATAACAGCAGGCCCAGGGAATCTTTGGTGCACTTGAGCATAATGCCTTTGATTGTTTCTTTGCATTTTCAGATGTGTTTGCTGGGCTAAGCAGCTGTTAGGGGCTCTGTACAGCCTCCAGTCTCCGTTTCAGGTTTCTGCCTTTCACACAATTCGGTAAGACTCTCACCTGGATGAAAGAAGTTCTCTCCAGAAATCATTGTGCTGCTGACAGGCAGATGGCTTCTGGGATTTTACTGCTCAGCCACATGAAGCCAATAACTCAGACATGTAGCTACAGCTGTCAGAGCTCAGGTGTTTAGGAAAACAGAAAATTGCTGAGTCCAGATTTGAACTAGCTTTTTTTCAAGTTTTAAGTCTAAATGTGGCTTGTAACTTTTAACTCCCTAAGCCATTTATGATGTTGGCCACAATATTTTTAGTATCATTTGTAAGAAATGCTTTCCTGTATAAGAACAGGCACACTGGGCCAGACCATCCACTCTAGGGACAGTGACCAACAGCAGGTGCCTGAGGAAGTGCACAAGAACAAGACAAGTATGAAGCAATAATTCTTCAAAATGCTCTGTCAGCTTCCAACAGTCTGTGTCTTGAGGCTCTGCTGAATCAGAGCTGTTCTCTTCATGCTGTAGTGTCTTTTCCATGTTTCAGTTCTTTCTGCTTTTAGCCCCACTTCATTTCACTTTTAAAAAGAAGAAAAAGTTAAAGAATACAGACTGTTTAAATAGATACACCAGAGGGTGCATATTCATAATCTAGGGATCTGGCAAGTTGCAGGAACATCCTTAGTGCTGACACAAAGGGTGAATGGGTCATGCAAGAATAAATTCTCCTGTAGGGGAAAAATGCTTCAGTTAAATCATGATACTGTTCCTTATGTTGTAGCCTACCAGATCTTAGTTTAGACTGTTAGACTCAGTAAGATATCACAAAGAGAAGGAGGGTTTTCTTTGTGATTATAAGGCACTTTGGTTTAATACACACATTAGGAGACTTAGCATTCCCTTAGCCTTAGATGTGTGGTGAATGTATTGGTTGGAACAGCCAAGTGGCAAGCTAACCATGTAACCATGTATTAGGTTGCAGCAACAGGAATAAGGAAAATCACGTGTTAGAGAGAACACAGAACATATATTGGTCCTGGGATTTAATTTACATTTCAAGTTTCCAAATGAAAGGTGGAATGAATGGATTAAAGAACTCTAATGGCATTGTGTAGTAAAACATGTAGTAAAACTTCTGGAAAGCCTGTAATTGTGTAGTTCTCTTGCTCTGCATGAATTCAAGGCTGTGAAATTAAAGCTGTGTAGCTATCCTGGTGGGATGGGAGACTTATGTGGATCACAGCATGAAGCCAGTTGTTGTTGCCACTGTGAAAGCAAAACTTATGTGTAGGTTTACAAGCTATAGTTTAGTTTTCTAGTTTGTTGTTTTGGTTTTTTTTTTTTTCAGAATCAGTTTTCTTACCTGGTTATATAAAGATAGTTAACAATGAAATTATTTGTATCAGTATCTGCACAGATGTAGTAACCTTTATGGATCAATACATAGTAAGTACTTAATTCCTACATTCCTAGTGTCTGGTTACAGCTCAGGTTTTGGCATTTAATTACAGCTTTGAGTCTCCCATGCACATCCCAGCTGTCTCTTTAGTGTATTAACAGTAGTGGTGTGACTCTGAAGAAGTCAAGAGTTATTCAAGAGGCTGCAAGAATAAAAGAACAGGAATATTGAGATAACAGTTCAGGAAATGTATAGACAGTGGGTGCAGTTCAATTTGAAGTCATAACAGTAAATTTGTCCTGTTTCCAAACAATAATGTCACTGCACTAAACTGACATGTGATTGCATGTGTTGACACAGTATATTCAGATGCTGCTCATGACCACTTGACGGAAATATTTTCTCCTGCTCTTCTGCTCAGCAGGGCTGCTTGTAGAGCAGTGTCCCATTGGATTTAAAAGAAAATGCTAAACGGTGCGTTGATTTTGAGAATTGATCTACAGCAAGTGTGGCAATTACACTCTCTTGGGGCATTACTGCACTTGATGGTTCAGAAGCATAGTACTGACAATTCTAGGTTTCTGAACTTCTTAGCTGCAGGCCTGCTAAGGTTTTTCTTCCCAAGGGAAAACTTCCCTTTCTCAAAGAGAGATTCTATAAACAATATGTGGGCTGTGTTCCTTCTCGGGAACACAGGTGGTGTTTTTCTGTTCTGTTCCCACAACTTGGGAAATACAGGTTTCTCTCACTTAGCCGATGGTAATAGGGAGCTGGTCTTGGTTACCAGTCAATCAATTTAGTATAAAAAAGGGTGTTCAACTTGTATAGTGAAGCTAAAAACTAAGCTAAGAATAAACTAAGCTAAGAATAAGCTAAACTAAGTGAAGCTATGAGCCTTCTGAAATAAGTAATAAGCTATGAGCTTCAGCCTTCTGATATATGGAGCCATTCTTAATAAAGCCTTCTGATTCAAAGACCTTCTCAGATGGTGTCTATGTCTGTGTCCATGGGCAACAACCACCATACAGAAGCGCAATATGGTATTACATTTTATTAGATTCCGCTGGTTTTTGGAAGGAGCCAACCAGCTGGTTCCCTGTAAATAAAAATCCTTGGCATTTTTTCTGGGAATGACAGCTTAATTGTATCAAACTGCTGGAATGCAGAGAAACAAAACAAGAATTAGTCAGAGAAGCTCTAACTTACTTGGAAACTATCAACGTTTGTTTCCTGACTCTCAAACTCATCCCTCTCTCTGTGTCCAACCCTGTAATTCATACCTGGTACTATTCCAGTGTTCACCCAGAGCATACAACTTTTTTGAGGTAAGGACTGGATAGCAGGTTCTTCCCGCTGCTTCACTGCTGACTGGGACACATCATGGTGTGGAGGAAACATCCTGCTTTGTCATCTTGTAACAATCTCTTTGGTGTATTTGTGTTTGAATCATGCAGTATTTTTTGTACGAAAAGAAGACACTTGGTAGCAATTCTACAGCAACAGAGTATGTTTTGTGTACAATTGTCAGAGTAAGGAACTGGATAATATGTCTGTAAAACTCCTGCCAGATTAAATCCAGGGAGACATCTTATCCTTTTGCAAGCTTTGTTTAAGGGACAACTGCAGGCTGTTTGCTTGTGTCTGCCCCTCAAGTTCCCACCTGCCAGAGAATCTTCAAAACCTGGCATCACAAATAAGGAATTTATGTTAGGATCGCAGAACAGATTTTCTGGATGAGTATCTGTATTCCTCTTAGCTCATGAAACCAGGATAGGAAGTTTTCTGTTTGTGCACAGTTTTATGTTTGAGCAGAAGGGCGCTCTGGTTTTGCCCAGTTTTGTCACTAGAATGTGCCAAGTAAGAATCCTAGAATTTGCTATCTGGACTATCAAAACATTTATATTTTAGGAAGACATCAGCATGCAGATCATATTTGATCAATACTACTCAGAAATTCATGATTTTTCTTCTTTTCCTTGTTCTAGAAACAGCACAGGTAATTCTTCAACCTTCGATGAATCCGAAGACTGGCAAGTTGCTCAAGATGCTGAGATATGTTTGTTGAAGTCAGGAGAACTTATGTAAGCAGAACAATTTCATTGCTATAGGTGAAAGCATAAAGACTGAGCTCAGAAATCAGCTATGTGAGCACAAGCCTTGTGAAGGCTCCTGGAAGAGCTGCTCACTTGTGTCCCACAGTAGAATTTGGTCTGAGGAGGATGAGAGGGTGTAACTCAACCACGCAGAGCAGCAGCAATGAGCCAGGTCCTCTCTCTTCAGTCCTAGAAAACCAGTACAACTGGGGAATAAGAAGGAAAGATGTAGGTCCACATCACATGAGAAAACCTTTCCTATTTTTATTGCAGGAATTGCTGTCAGCATGAAGGGGGTTTAGAAAGAAGGCTGTGCAGTTCTAGCAGTCTCTGAAAGAAACTGCAAGGGCAAGTCAGGGAATGCAGCTCTAGTTGAACCTTTGCCAAAGGGAGCGAGCTCATGGCCTTTTGGAGCATGTATCTGTTATTTATCAGTGTCTTCCCAGAATCTGTTTTGCCTGCTCTGGTCGATATATGCCATAGCATAAAATGTTCGTCTAAGCCTCAGCTCAAGCTCTGTGTGTACTGTGTGTGCACAATTCTCTGCCTGTCCTGCTCTGAAATTCCTAGTTACATGCAGTAGTGATACAGCATGTCACTTGCACAGCCAAGAATGGAATCCAATGTGTGGAAATGTACAGGACATAGATAAATTGTCCTTTGCTCACTATCCCCTTAAACCTAGCTTGGAAATTTTGCTTTTTAATTATTGGAAAGGTTTTAAACTTTAAACCTTGTTGCTGCTGTTCAGAGATCCAGGTAAATGAAGCAGTAACTAGAATCATAGCTGGGCTGTAAGGCAAAACCAAGAATTTTATTTAGTTTATTAAAAAGGTCACAACAAGACTGTGGTTTACTCTGATGTTATTGATTTGCAAACAGTCTATTTGGCCTGAAGAGTGACAGATCAGATTAGTTTTAGTTGGAGTAATGTAGGTGAGATCCCACGGATCTTAAAAATTATAGGTTTTCTCTGAAGAAAGTAACCAGTGTACTCTGGCTTCAGGGCCTCACTGTTCACAGTCTTAAATAGATACCAGAATGAAGTCAGCTCATCTAATTCTGTAGGACTCTGCATCATCTAGATGCTACAAATTTCCTTTTTAACTGGCAGCATTTTGAGTCAGGTTTTTTTGCAGCTTGGTTGGGTAAAACAGACCCAGATGTAGCGTTAAGCATTCAGAATAGAGCTGCTGTTCACATTTCATCCACCTGTCCCCTCTGTACTCCTGATCCCTCCTGTTTCCTGTGCAAATTTTTACACTCACTTAGGAAGGTAAATAAACCAGGTCACTTACTTTCTGTTTTAAAAGAACAGTAGAGGGCAGCACTCCTTTCTTATTGGTAGTAACTCTCGAAAGCTTCATTCCACCACTGGTTTTCTTCAGTTGAAGTGAAATAAATGAACAAAATCCACTCGTGCCAGAGCAGTGAAGGTTCTTAATATCAGTCAGCTTTTTTGTAGTTTTTACCTTTATCTGAGGCTGAATTTTCATGCATCTTGTGGACCTGTCCCAAATATGCTGTGGAGTCTACCTGAAATAGATAGAAAATAAAAATCAATGATTAGTGGTTTTGTCTGAGTAAGTGGATTGGATCTCTTCAAGTAATCATATTTTTCTCTCTCACAGGATGAAATTACCCCTTACAGTAGAAGAGATAATGAATTTTGGAGAAAGCAACAGGGAGCTGTTCATCAAATCCAGCACCTACAGTATCATTCCCATCACTGTTACAGAGATGGGACTAACAATCAGCTGGATCTTCTCATCAGACCCCAAAAGCATATCCTTCAGTGTCGTCTACCAAGAGTCCGAAGACACACCTCTGGATCAGTGCAAAGTAAGGCCGTTGTCTCCTTACTACCTGAGAGGTTGTAGTGCTCTACACTCATCCAGCCTACAGGAATTGACCAGGATTGCTAGGAGGTCTTCACCAGAATGCCAGTTGCTATTGCATTAAGGATTTGTTTCTCCAGTTAAGCTGCAGTTCTGCGAAAGGCAAAGCTACATCTTTAATGTTGCCTGCCAAAGTTTAAAAGCCCTGTAGCTTCTAGTGGTTGCAGCCAGTATTATTAAGGAAAATTGAATGTCCCACTCTGCAAAATTCTTTCATTCTTCTCAATTTCACTTAGTTTGTAAAAGCTTTGAGGCTGGTTTTGCCAGGCTCTTGAAAAAAAGCCACAGGGGAACAGATAAATTTCTTGGTACACCTACATTTCTTACAATGAAGCATATAGTTATGTGCCTGGATGGTGTGCAAAATCTCTTTGCTAGTGCCCAAGGTACCTGGTTTTATACGTGCTGTCCATATATCAGGAAGATTAAAGATTAAGTGAATCTATTTTACTCAACTAATTGCAGAGTTTTGCTGAAGACAGGGCAGCTGCTTGTTTAATCCACTGTGGTAGGGTGAACTCTATGGCTGAGATTTACTGGGGGAATGAGACATTTATATAGCTTGTGTTAATTCACTGCACAGTTATTAACTCCATGTAAAATATCTCTTTTTCTTAATCTGAAAGCTGAATGAAGTGTGAATGCTGCTATTGTCTTGATATATTTCTTTAGTAAAACTTTGTGTTTTATAGGGTCATCCTTGATCTATGTCAGATGCTCCTCTGACAGCTGTGCTAGGGTTTTACAGCAAGACACACACAGAATCACAGATACACACACTTTTGCTGTAAGCTCAGATAAACAGTTAAGATTTGCTGAGAAAGCTTATTTTATAACACAGGGAGTATAAAAACATATATTAAAAGATATATTTAGCTAAACCCTACTCTCGGATATATTGATTAAGTTGATTACATTATTAAAGTTTCTGAGATTAACATTTAAAAGTTCAGGATTTGATTCTATCTCTAAAGCAGAGATGAATAGCCATCTGTTAGTGCTGTAAAGATGTAATCAAAGGAAAACAGATGTCTCACTGTGAGATTTTAGTTTGGGTGAGTTTTAATGCTAATCAGTTAAAGTAATTAGTTTTACAGTTATAGATGCACTTTGGAAGTTTCAAGGTGGCTGAAATCAAGGTTTTCTGAAAGAAAATGCCAATTTATAGGGCAGATAGCAAGCTTCATTTTGAATTGTATTGAATTCCAGGTACTTATCCCTATGACTCGCTGCAACTCTCATAAGGAAACTATCAGAGGACAGGTGAAAGTCAGAAACGCTGGAATCTACACCCTGATATTTGACAACACATTCTCTAGGTAGGTTCTAGCCAGGCATAAAAGGTGAAATAAGCTTGGTTTTATAGACTGTGTAACTGATCAAATGTACCATTATTCTGACATTCAGAAGTAAGTATAAGAAATTTTTCGTCGCTTGCCAAGAGGTCTTCAAGGCTGAGTTTTGGTTCTTGTTCTTGTTTAGGTTTTTTTCCCTACCTCCACAGCAGAATTCTACTCTTCTTTCTGAACCTCTGCGAGGGTTAACATTAGTAAATAAATAATTTATGACTCATTCCAAGACAGTTTAGTCAGGATTGTCATCTTTGTAACAACAAACCTAACAGCCCTTGCACAGGCATACTTCTTTTTGACAACAGTGAATTTTTTGCCCAAGTGTAAACTGAAAGACACTTTTAAGGCTTCCTCTCTTTGTTGGCTTCAACTAATGTGATCTTTTTGCTCTCTTTGTTTCCTTAACAGGTTTATCTCAAAAAGAGTGTTTTATCACTTGGCTGTTGAGCGACCTGTCATCTATGATGGAAGTGATTTTCCATAGCCTTTACTATACTGTGTATTTTTAATTAAATTTTTAAGCTATGCTATTATTTATGTACATGTGTAAGCATTCTGATTACCACTGTGTTTGAAGACTTTGAAACTATGCAATAGTTCTAATGCACTTAAGAGGAGATGTGTACACTAAAAATGGGAGCCTTTTCAGGAACACTAATGGTTCTGTACTGTGTACAGATTGCTGAAAAGCCGTGTTGTTTGGTTTAATAGGTCAATAATAACTTTTTTTCAGTGAGGAGAAAAACAAGTGTGGGGGTATTTAAATGCAAACTGAAATTCTCTGCTGAAAATTGAACTATTTTTCTTCCAAAAATATCCTTCAAAAGTAAATTTAAAGAAAAATGCCTATTTTTGACCTCTTCACTGAGGTGTAAACATAACCATATCTGTTCTGCTGTACTGCTCTTACAGTCAGAGTCACAATTACACAATACTTCAGTCTTCACAGGCAAATATTTAATCTATCTAGAATTTTTTATCTTTTCCAAGTTTTATAAGCAGCAAATCATAGGAGTTTTATACATTTTGGGCTAAGATTTGGTAAGTCTTAACTGTTTATTTCCAATGCTTTGGCACTGAATACCAGTTACAAAATAATAAACACGAAGCAGCAACTCCTTTCACTTTGGCTCACCGTACTCTGTACATTGGCCCATGGAACCCAGTTCCTACAGTGAGCACCAGTGGCAGAATGCAGTACATCCCCTGTGGAATAAAGTACTGCTCCCTAGGTGATATTGGGAAGAGGAGCATTCCTTTTTCCTGCCTTAGCACCTTAGTCATCAGCATTCACAGGAAAGCACAGTTTCTGAGGAGATCAGCAGTGTCTCTCTCTCTAGACCATGTGGAAGGTAGCAATAATGTTTGAGCGGGTCTCAAAATGTCCATCCAAAGTGGAATGCATATCCAGGCCTGGTGAGCTCTCCATCCAGTGGTGGTAGTGTATTCTGTCCCTTTCCTAAGCCTTGCAGGTGCCCTATCCAACTGGTAACTTTCCATCTCAGATTTGGGGGCTGTTGACACAGCCTTTCAAGGGAAGACTGGGTTTTCACTTATATAAAGTTTCTATGCAAGCCATCTGCTTTCTGTATAGAATTTCAGCTTTTTGTCAAAATATCTGGAAGTGGATTTTTCTGTACAAAAAACCCTGTCTTCCAATAGAATGGCAAAACATTTGGCAGGAGAAAGAAGAAAAGCTCTTTCTCCCAACCAGCCCTCCTCATAACTGAAGTGTGTCTGATTTCTTATGTCACTGTTGTCCCAAGAAAACCTCAGACCTGGAGGGTTTTAGTGCAGCAGTTGGTAGAAGACCAGCACAACCTGTGAGGAACTCTGCAGAGACTTGGTGCCAGCTGTAGCTGGCATACAGGGGTCTTGGTGGGAGACAGAAAATAAAGCATGAGGGTAGAAGGAAAAAAGGCAAGCATGAACTGAAGCAAATGGTTTGGGGAGAGAAAAGGGGCAAACTTGTAAATGTAAAAGCAAGGAGAGGAAAAGAGGGAATTGGAGGAACAAGCTCAGCTAGGGAAAGGTGGTCAGGAGAGGCCAGCTGGTGTTTATGTTTTGCTGGTCTAATCCAATACCCATAAGGGACCTCCCACCCCAAAGGAATAGTTGTTTAAAAGGTGGAGATCACAAACCAAGTGCTGGACATTACATAGGAGAACCTGAGGCAGAGGGAAATTTCTGATCATAGGAAAGAAAATAATTGTAGTTAAAGCTAAAGGCTGCTCATCATTTGCTCCAGTTGTTAACAATCTATAATGCAGTGATCTTGCAAAAGATTGTGAAAGAATGACCACTTGTCATGGAGCACCTAGGATTTAGGTCTCTGGCTGATCGGTAGCAATCCCTTGCCTTCAGCTGCCTTTTTCCCCATGCTGGTGGTGTGCTCCCAACCCTCTGCTAGGCAGAGTGGTCAGTGGAGGTGCAAGCAGAGTGGAAGGTGCAAGCTCCTGAAGGCTGCAGCATAGTTAAGCCCTGACCTGGTTGTGTGCATGAAAATGAGATGGACGAGAGACTGACATGGGCAATAAACAGCAATAAATGGTGTGGATTGGTTCATGAATTACAGTATATTTCAGTCTTGAAGCTATGTTTTATATTTAATGAGGCAAGAAGAGATTATTTATTGCTTAAAAATGGAGTACTGTGTACCATATGCTATGCAATTTCACTGAACTGTTACTGAAGTCTGCTGCAGTTTTATTTTAAGCTTTTAGGTGTGGTTTTTAAAAGCATTTTGCTGTTGTTTACTTAGAATACTAATTTTACTGAGATATCTTTCTTAACATGCCAAATGTAAGGTAAAGGGACACTGTCAAGTATCTTCAGCCAAAATATGACATCTCTGTTAAAAAGTATTTAAAGTCTCTCTACTAAGAATAATTTGATAGCCTGGCCTCTTGATTACTCTCCACATCCAGTCCTTGGCTTTTTTTTATCCTGTGGCAAATATTTTTAAGCCCCTGTTCATGTAGCTTTTAAAATAATTGTCTCCATGTAGTAAGCCAGATGTTTCTCTGGAGGTCTCTCATGTAGACAGTCCTGAGACTGGCTGAAGCCTGTGTTTGGGAGAAGGGGAGTAAATCCATGGGATTGTTCTCATTTAACATTTGAGTCTTTATGGTCCCTTTTCTTCAGGTTTTCCTGCCCTTTGAGAGTAATTTTATGGCGGTTTTTTTCTCTCTCTCTGAAAGAGGACTAAGAGTGGGAGTCAGAACCTGTAGTTTAAAGATGAAAAGAAAATGTTTGCTTCTGACCAAAGACAGTACTTAAGGAGAAAAGGTTTCAAATTATGAAATATCTGGGTGGTAAGGTACAAGTGGACAGGAGTGCAGCTGTTCAAAGAAGCTTCCCAGGAGCAGTAATCCCATCAGAACAGCTGGAAGAGGCTATGCATGGACAGTAAAGAACCTGACATTAGTTGAGACCTTCTGTTTAAATGTCCCAGACGGTTCATTACTGGAATCATGGAAACCCAATAAAGGACTTTGCACAAAGGCAGGCTTGTACAAGAGATTATTTCATTGTGCAAGAGATTTCTTCATTCAAGCACCTCATTCTTCCATTCAAAAAATTCTTGTTCATGTGAGCTATGCCAGCAATGCTAAAAAATCTGTTTATTTATAGGTGCTCAGGTGATTTGTTGAATTGGGCTTTTTATTATCTGCAGGAATGCTATAAAGAGAAGAATATTTTAAATTGATCATGAAATCAATTGAAGGAGATGTCACATTCATAAGACAAAGAGATTATACATTGTGGTTAGCATAAGCAATTAGATGTTTTTCTAATCTAATGGGAAGAGTAAGGAGATGCAGAAGGTGTGATTTTTTTAAACAGAGAGGTTTATGCAAAGGAAAGAATGTAGTTTCTTCAATAAAATGACAGTGTTCCTTTATTCAACATTACTCAATGTTTCTTTATGAAAAATGAAAGAGGTATTGTACAAGAGTGTACCATGTTACAAACTAGCAAAGCTACAAAAGCCTGACTTCTTTCCTAAAACTGAAATTGCACTATAGTTTTAATTATTCTCAGTCACTGAGGTTGCAACTTGTTCAGAAGCATCTTTTGGTCTTAACTGCCAAAGAATTGCAAGCCCTGTTCACATCTAACTTTCTGTTCCAGATATGGGAAAAATCATGTATACCAGTGTCTGTACAGTTACAGAAATGTAAATGGTTGTGTTGGAATGTTTTTCTTGATGCTTTTTTTTTCCTTTTTTAACCTCAGGAATTTAAGAATAAAATTCTTTATCATTGTGAGTGTTTGTCTTTTTTTTTCTTTTTGCCTTGTAGAGATAGCATTGTGTGGAAGATAAATCTGATGATTGTATAATCTACTTGGGGGTTTTATGAAATTTATATTGTGCCATCCCCTCATTTCAAAGCTACAATTACGAACAGAAGTTTCAGAGCATCTCCAGAGGCATCTGGAGTCCTGGCTCCACATTCAGAACCTTCCCTCTAGGAGAGGCTCCAGCAAAGCCTAATCTGGAGTTTGAGGGACCTGCAAAGAGTGCATTTCACATGTAGCCAGTGCATGTGTAAGTGACCATACCTTGCTGTACCTCAGCTCTGCAGGGAAATGCTGCAGCCATTGAAAGTCTTTGTGTCCATCTCCAGTAATGCATTTTTATCCATCCTGGGTAACATCCCCTCCCTTGGTGCTAGGGGAAAGGCTCTCCCAACCCTACTTCTGCCTTGTATTTCTCGGTCTGCGCCCTGAGGACAGGCCTTGGCACACACAGGATAACATTTTTCTGCGGGGACCATGTGAAGCTGCCACAAGGTCGTCATATCCTCTGCATTAGTGCAGGGATGCTTTGAAGACCAAATACAGTAATAATTCCTGTGCTTTCACTTTTTCTCCGGAAGAGGTGCTTCTGTAAAGATGTCTCTGTTTTGGGCAGAGCAGGTTTACCTGCAGGGAGTGAAAGTTTCTCCCAGCTTCCTCCCCTAGTACCACAAGCAGGCTGGTGCCATGCTGCATGACTGCCTGCATCACGGTGATAACACAGCACTTGGGGCAGGGATGAGTCCAGCATAGAAGACTACAGCCCAAAACTGGGAACATCAAGGAAAAAATGGCCTCAAAGAGAAGGGAGGGGACCCAAGCTGTGGAAGATCTCAGGCCTCTCCCAGGACTTCCAGCCACTGCTCGGTGCCCATCCTGCTAGAGCTGTGCATAAAGCATGAGCCGAGTGCCCTGGGACTGCTCATGGAGCAAGGCAGGCAATACCCTTTGCCTGTGAGGAAACCTTCCATCCTGGAAGAGAGCATCGGGTGAAGGCTGGGAACACCCTAGCCAAGCACAAGAGAGACTGTGGAGGATAAATCCAAGTAAAATATCAGGGCAGAGGGACAGAGGAGCCCAAGAAGATGTTTGACCACAAGGAGCTGTGCTGCTGGCAGACGGAGGCTCCCAGCAGATGCAAGAGGGAGTAATGGCAGAAAACATGTCCATGACTGAGTCCCTGCTGAGTGCTGACCAGCAAGAAGGGTTGGTGATACAGCCAGAGGGGTGCAGGGAGGCAGCTTCCTCTGAGTTTGTGTGGTGAGAGCAGCTTGGGGACTGCAGGCAGCTGTGGTGGAACAAACCCCAAGAGCGAAAACCGCTCCCAGGGAGGTTGGTCCCCACGCTCCCCTGGCACAGTGATGGGAGCAGCCTGACTCAGCAGGATGTGCATGAACCAGGGACAGCCCCGTCACCCCAGAGTGCTGCAAGTTCATTGCTGTTTCACCACCCTCAGCAGTTTCAGCTGCTGATCGAGCATGAGTATTTCCTACTGCGTTTTGGGGACTGAAGAAGCTTTACTTTCTGTGAGATGGCCATGAAGTTCAGGTTCCTGGGGCTGGTGAGAAGTAGTGCAGGGAAGAGGAGCTTGCAGCAGCTAAGGTTTGCACACTTATTTGTTTCCATAACTCAAGGGCTCTTTGGGGGCCAGGAGAACACTCTGTGTAGGAGCACTGTCACCCCTAGGAAGTCACCGCCTCAGGAAGGGGTAGTGGGGCTGAGCTGCTGTGGGGAAGCATCTGTCCCCAGTGTGCTCCCTCCTCCCCTGCCCTCAGAAACCTGCCCTGCCTCTCCAGACTGCATCACAGCCCTCCCTTCAGGAGCCTAAACCTGCCCTGGTGCCTGCAGGGTTCTCAGCTGCAGCTTCCACACCACAAGGGTTAGATATTTGAAATAAACCCTCTTAGCAAAGTTTTCCTTTGGCCTCTTTTGAGAGGGGTAAATGCTGTGATTGCAAACAGGTTATGTGTATGGATCCAAACTGGGAAGGATGTGTGAGCAAGAAACAACCAGTTCATCCCCTTGGTATATGTGGCACTGCCTTTATTTAATTTTGGCTTCTGTTTGCTGAGTACAAACCACAAAAACCCCCCACACCCTTCTTACACATACAGTGAAAATTATATACATCTTTGACCATTTTTCTTTCTAAAGAAAAGGTAAAAAAACCCCATCCTAATAAATGTATATGAAACTTGAACCCCATCTGCCCAGGAATACTCTATTAGCTAGAAAAACAGCACCAAACTTTGCAGAAAGCTCTTGTTTACCAACATACTTTAATGATAAATGCACAATGAAAACCCTTTTTCCCTGGAAGAGCTAAGTACCAGAAGGCAAACCAGGTTAAATGAGATTATTTGAAACAAAGCCTCCTGAGCACTACATCTGGCAATTGAAGAGTGGGAGGTGCAGGCTGCAGCCAGGCAGGAGATGAGGCCATGTCCTTGTGAGAGGATGAGCAAGGGGGAGCAGATAAATGATGCCATGTGGGCTCAGGTTTTGGGGTGCATTACAGCACACTATTTCTGGGAATGGCAGCCTTCACAACCTGATATCTCATTCCAAATTTCATTAGGTTTGACACTTAATTACTCCCTGTCTTGCTGGCCCTAGGTTAAGTATATTTTCCAAAGATATTGGTGCATAACTGGCAGTCAGTTGAACCATGGGTTTGGTTTTTGTGTTCTGGTTTATGACAGCTTTGCACCAAAAAAAAAACAACCCTTGGGACAGTCAACTCAGTGTCTATGAAGCCCTTAATTTTTTATTGTGAGGGGTGATTTGCTTCCAGTATCAAAACAGGAGCCACTGTACCTAACATCACACAGCTAAAATACAGGAGGAAGATCACATTCTGCCCACTTTATGTACATGAACTAGCTTTTCTTTGCAAGAAAAAACATTTATGCAGCCACACAGAGTTGCATTTGCCCAGGCACAGAGAGCAGCATTTGCTCACCGCAAGAAACCAGTGTGTGAGTTAAAGGCCATTCTCCTTTACAAGGGACAGGACCTGGTGTAGGAATCTGGCAGGGCTCCCAAGTCAGGCCACATTCACAGGGAGCCTGCTATGACAGCAAATGAAGGCTGAACCCCCTCCTGCTGCTTCTTATGGACAGAGCACTTCATCTGCCTCTGTTGCTGCTATAGCTGGGTTTATCACCCGCTGTGAGACTTGTTATTTCAGGTTGTGGTCTGAGCTGCAGATGGGCCAGCTGTCACAAAGATAGTTTTTGAGATCTATCAGTTCTGTTTATAGCAAGTATGGTTCCAGTTTGCTCCCATCTGCCAAAGGTTTCCTGTTCTCCCAGCCAGCAACCCTCAGTTGGGTCCCGGCAGTCAAGGGCAGGCCTCCAACCCTTTCTGCCCCTCTAGAATAATCTTTGGGTTATACAGGTGGTTTCCAAAGAGCTTGGAACTCCTCTGGAGAGGGGAAGGTTAGGACTAACTTACAGGATGACTTTGCAAGGAGGGAACGTAACAGAGGAGGTCCAGGGAGTGTGGAGGATCAGGGAGCTCCTGGCCTGCCGCCTCCCCAGCATGGCAAAGGACCAGTCTGAGCTGTGCTCCTGGCTGTCACAGGCAGAGGAGTGCTCCTGGCCCCTGCTCCAGCAGCAGCCACAGCTTTGCACCATCCTGCCCAGTGCCATCCTGAACCGCTCGCCAGCAAAGACATAGAGGAAGGGGCTGAGGCAGCTGTGGAGGAAGGCCATGCTCTGGGTGACCTGCTGGTTGGCAGCCCCACAACTGTGCCCCACCCCGGTGTAGGTGTTGATGGCTTTGACCAGCAAAACAATATTGTACGGGAACTGAGAGGGGAGGAAAGCGGTGATGATCATGGTGATGATCTTCAGTGACTTCTGCTTTTGAAACCTTTTGGCTTGTAGGAGGGTGTTGATGATAAGGGCATAACAAATCACCATGACAAGGAGCGGGAAGAAGAATCCTATGATGACTTTCAAGGCCAGGAGCGTAACTCTGAAGATCACACTGACGTTTGGTGGGTACATGATTTTGCAAACTGTTACATCACCCACCTGTGTGCTCTGGCTGTAGATGAGTTCTGGGATGCACAGCCTCACAGACATCAGCCAGACAGCCAGGCACATGGGCCTGCTGTGCAGGAGCCACCTTCGCTTACAAGGTTTGGCTTTCATCGCTTGGACTACAGTGATGTGTCTGTCAAAGCTGATGCAGGTTAGAAGCAAGATGCAGCCATAGAAGTTGATCTTATACATGCTGTTGACAACTTTGCACATGAAGTCCTTAAAAATCCATCCATCAGAAGCAGCCTTGGCCCAGAAGGGGAAGGTGAATAGGAGCAGGAGGTCGGCGATGGCCAGGTGCAGCAAGTACTGATCCACCACACTCCTCCTGAAGGGTATTTGCAATAGACAAGCACCACCAAGGTGTTCCCCACTGTGCCCACAGTGAAGATGAGCCAGAAAAACATTGGCAGGAAGGCTTGAGCAAACTGCCTGACCTGCCTCTCGTCACACACAAAGTCTGTGCTGTTCACTGGGTTTTCACACAGGGACAGCACCGTGCTGTAATTCCTGTAGTAATCCAGGCTACTCTTGCCAGGATGTGTGACCTGCAATAGGACATCTGGTAAATTTGTGTTGAGAGGCTCAGTAAAGCATACATTTGCCCCTCTCCACTAAATGCAATTGAAGATGCCTAATGTATTCCATTTAAATGAGAAAGTGCAAAGGCTGCCAGTGAAACAGGTCATTTCGGATTACTTGAAGTGTGCATCACAGTAGAGATTTATAAAAATGACCCATTGAGTGAGAAACTTGCAAAAGAGAAGTTCACAACATCCAACCAACTTCAGTTATTAAAACGGCAGGTGGTGAAAGCATTATCTCTATCAGATAATTCAAAACATGGTTTGCTTGGCTTCAAATACATAACAAAAGGCAAAATGGCCAGCTTGGAAAGAGGTGGAGAAGAAGTCTTTGTGTTACTTTGTGTTACTACATTGGGATGGTACCAGTGGCTTGAAAGAGGCAGAAAACTGATGGAGACAAAGAGGGGGGAAGAAAAAGGAGATGAACAGTGACATAGTGACATAGCTGTATACTCACAACACTTGCAGCTGCCATCTTCAGCCAGATCGCTCCTCAGTCCTGAAGGAAGCTCTGTAGCCTGGAGAGGAAAGATGGGGGAAAACAACTGATTTGAAACAACTCTGAAGCAGGACTGTGACTCTCCTCCTTGTACTTCTTCTTCTTCTACTTTTAATAAAAAACCTCAACTCTTTGAAACAGCTCTGGCTGGAAGATGAACAAACCACACAGAAATTGATGTTGCTGATATGAATTATTTATTTATTTCCATTTTACAAATTTACATTTATTTATTTATATTAGGTCTTCAACTTCTCTATGGCACTGTGCTGATTAAGTCCTTGGGTGTACTACACTTAAATAGTTTTAAAGCAAAATCTCGTGCTTCGTGTATCCTGTCATGTATTTCTGTCCCTTGCCAAACTTTGTTACTCAAACTGTCTCCATGATTTTCTAAAAATCTTTAAAATCTTCCTAATCTATTAAAGTCTTGATGATTTCAACCTTTCTAATCTCTTCTACCAAGAGTTTGTTTCATTTGCTGTGGGTTCCATTATAATCTCTGATTTCTGACCTCTGTTGCCCACATCTGCTCTCCCAGGGCAGGGAAAAAGGAGAGCACAGTGACTCTCTCAAGTATTTTCACTGTTGTTGACCTTTAAAAACTTGATTGAGTGATAATTCAGTTCAGCCTGTGAATATCTGCGATTTTCATTTCACTGGCTGAGATCTGCCTCAAGGACCTTATGTCCAGCTGGGCCTTGTGAAGGTCTCTGATCTGAACAGATTGTGTCACCTCAGCCTCTTCCCATGCCTCTTGATAGCTCAACTCCAAGGTTCTGTTTTCCAGCCTTTCCTTTGAGGTGCTTTCTGGTGTTTCTCTCACAGTAAGGAGAGTATCCCAACATCCACCTGGAAAAATCACTGCGAATCCTGAAGCAGCAGATCCCTTATGAGGAACCTACCAACCCCTCTGACTCATGTGCTGTTACTCCTACCTGGACAGAGAGTTTCTATGGTTGTTATCCTTCCCAGGAGCAGTGCCCATCAAAGACACCATCCCCTGCTGTCTCAGAGAGGAAGTTTCTTCAGTGTCAGTACTTTGGTCCACAGACTGAGTGGTTTAAAGCTGCTCTAGATTTCAGCTCTACTTCCTCCATGTCAAAAATCCTTGTGTCCTGGTTTGGTTTTGTTCCACCCTCAGACAGGAATGGCTTGGGAAGCTTTAATGAAACATTCATATCCATTAGATGATGGATAGATGATATATTACAGTGTGTAACTAGTGAACATCAGCCTTGCAGAAGGCTTCTCACACCTCCTCAGATGCGCTAAGTAGCTTCACTCACAAGACTGCAGGCTTGTTTGGGAACAGAGCAGTGCTGGGGTTGCTGCTCCAGCACACCACCAATGTGTGGTGGTGGTGTAGGTTACTGCTGGTCACCCCGGCTCAGACAGACACTCTGCTGTTACTCAAGGATCAAGGTGGGAGGTGGGAGCAGATACTTCCTGGTAATCCATTGTGTCTAGACTGCCTGTTGAACCTTTCCAGTGTCTCTTTGCTAGAGGTGGCTGTTCTGGGTGAAGGGAACAAGGTATGAGAACACTCTCTGATACTGAATGCCTGCTCTTCTCAGGGAGGAGTCAGGAATGTGCCTCGTGCCAACTCCAGTAGGGCTAGAAGGTCTTGTTCTAACAATTTTAACATACCCAGAGTTAGAATAACTCTTTGGGACACACTTTGCAAGTACTTCACAGATAAATACATCTTCTTTCCTTAAGCACAGCAAATACACATAATGCTATTTATTTGTTTAGGTTGACTTACTGTGATAGTGGTCTGCTCTGGAACTAGATCCCAAAGAGTATTTTAGTGCCTGAAGCTGCATATTTTTCAGCCTCTGAAGTGGAGGGTCCTGAGAGCTGAAATCTCCAGTTGTTCATTGTCCCATTCTTTCAGATTTGGTCATGTGGTACTAGAAGCAGAAGCACCAACAAGCACTGCAAATGCTTTTCTGTTCTGCCCTGTACGTCCTGGAATCGTGCAGCATTCAGCAAGAACATGGTATGGGTGCCAAAGAATTAATGATCTTTAATAACCCTGTGGTGGAATGACCTACTTTTATAGCAGCAAGTTTATGCCTAATGAGATACAGACATTCTCCTCTCCATATTTCTGTCCAGTATATGCTGCAGGATAAACAAACCTGGTGTGCTGCTGTATCAGAGTGGTGTTCAACAAGGACCTGACTCACAGGGATACAGACTGGAGAAGGAAGGTTTGATAGAGCCCAAGATCTTTCATAATTATACACTAATTCTGTGTAAATATCTAAGAAACTCTAATGTAGAAATTCAGCAATTTTTTGGTTGCTTTGCTTTCTGAAAGCAGGAAGTGAGTTCATTTGAAGCTGAAGGAGCATTCGAAGGAGCTGATTGAGCACCTCTTAGGACACATCCTTGTAGCTGTGATGGTTTGAGTTTGAACCAGCTCAGGTCACCAGAACAAAGGGAGACTCTGAGCTCTCCTGTCTCCGGTGCTCTGCTCCTCAGCCTGACTAAGAGAGCAGCTGGAACACAAGGACTCACCAAAGGAAAAGTTGTGTTTATTCCATTACTCAACAGCCATTACCCAGATGAAGTCATAATAGCCAGTAAGACCCCATAAAATTATAATGCTTGAGAATACATTAACTTGTCTAAATTTAACCCCAAATTAATAACCTTTGAATATTCTCTTCCCAAATTCTTCACTGCAGTAGAACAGCTATAGTACTTAATCTAGTTATTGCTCTGGAAAAAAGGGTGTGTTTTACTCAGCAGCACAAAGCTGCCTTCTGGCACATGAAGCACTGATGCAAAACCCTTTATGTCCCGCAGCTTATTACGTGTTTTTCATAACTCCTCTTGAATAAATTAATGAACAGCATGTAAGATGTCTTAAAGTCAAAACAGTTTTAAAATTACTGCTTTTTTAAACAGGGAAAGTTAAAGTACTCAAACAGTACATAACATGGCCACTGATATTTATTGCTGATGTTTTCTTTGAACATAATTTCTTGTGAATTGTGTCTTGATGCAGTCTGGGTTTTCACAGTCATTGATATCCTGTTTAGCTATTTTGTAGGTGTTTGCAACTGTAACATTCAGGTAAATGTGTAACAGGATTACAGATACCCAAGTGGCCAGTCAATGGTAATGATTTCAGACAGGAGTTTTTGACTCTAAGAAAAAAACAATTATGGCACCCTAACCATAAATCAGAACCTCAGCACATAAAAGCTATATGTTTGTATACCCACATGTTCTTGTGCATGTTATGCAAAATATTTGTGTCTTCTTTCCCTTTCTTTTGTTCTTTTTTTTTCCTTGCAATAGTTTTCCATTCTATTAATTTCCATATTCCCAACCAGGACCCCCAAAACCCAAAGGATTAAATTAAAAGGAATAAATTCAGTTGAAATGAGAAGTGTTATCTTCTGGTATAAAACATCTCACCATATCACAGCAAACCTTTACCTTTGCAAGGCAGTTCTTTCACTCCTGGTAGGACATAAGCTACCATGGTACAGACCATCCTTACAGCCATTATTTCAAATGTGGGACCTAATCAGGCAGTGATGGCACAAACATACCTGAACCTCTAGCAAATATGGATATTCAACAACTCCTGTTAAGATGCATACTCTGAGCAGATGGGCGGCTGTTTCTGACTCAGTCAATATCTGTGCTAGTCCTTTTCATACCATCGTCCATAGAGAGCAGCTGTCAGGAGGCCAGCAGATGTTCTATTTTTGGTGAGGAAATAGTGGTTGTTTTTCCAGCCCATGTGATCAGCAAAGTCCAAGGTAATACCAGATGTCAGCAGCAAAGGAAAGATGTAAGGGGTGCTCATATTTCCCCACAGCTGGAAATCTATCAGAGCAGTGGCATCTGTGACCTCCTGTCCACAAGTGCTAAAGCTGAGACCACCACACTTCACCAAGGCACAGGCCTGGACATAGTATGTGCCATGCACTGTATGGAGCCCATCAAAAACTCCCAGAGCATATAATTCATCAGTTAGAACAGCTCTCCGATAGTTTAAGGAACAACAAAGGGTATTGGCACAAACCTGGAGCTCTCCTTTTTCCCCCCATACAGGAACAAAAGTGAAGTTGTCATACATCATTTCTGCATAAAAGGAAGGAGGTGACTGTTCCTTTCCTTTTTCAGATATTCTGCCAGGAGTCTCTTCTTGCTCCTTAAAGCAAACTTCATCATCCAGTGAGGTGCTCGTAAAAGTCCTGCATGAGTCATGTAAGTTCTCTCTAAATCTTTCATTACTCTCTAAATGGGTTTTATAATCTGCAGTTATCACAGGAATTTCTGCTACTATGAGCTTGCCACCATAACTTTCCATGTTGTGGTAGATGAATGATTTGACTGGAGTATATATGCCACTCCCTGTCATGCCCAAGGTAGGGTGGTGGATGTTGGCTGCTAAGATATTGATATTGAAAGCTGTTGCAAAAGCTTGTTGAAACTCTACAGCAGACAGAAGCGGGAGCTGGTTCATCCAGGCAGTTGGATAAACAATTTGCTTCAAATTGTATTGTCTGATGAGGTTCACCGCAGGCTCAAAAAAGAGTATATCAAAGCAAGTGAACATGCCAAACTTGCCAGCAAAAGGGGTGTCAAAGAATGCGTGGTCTGGCTCAGGAGGGGTGTCAAAAGCGTACTCGAAGTACAGATTGTGCTTGCGATACGTGGCCAGCAGCGAGCCGTCGGCGCCAAACGCCACGTTGGTGTTGAACTGGTACCTGCCGTCCGACGGGCAGCGCGGATCCGAGCGCTCGCACGGCTGCTTGCTCCCTAAGTTGGCCACGAGGAATATCTTGTTCTTCAGAGCCATGCAGCTCAGGCGCTGAACCACCTGGAGAGCGGTGTGGAGAAATGTGAGCGCTTCAGAATGTGGTGGAGGAAGTTTTACTTAAGCACCTATGACTTATTTAATACTTTCCGAATTATTATTTTGGAAATTCAAAACTGAACACATTTAACCACATCTGTAAAATTTAAAAGCACTGATGATTTCATGATGAGAGCTACTGGAACCAGTAGCTTTGTAGGCAAAATGGTATTTCAGATGTTTATTTTAAAACAGCTCTGAAAAAAATTGTCTGAGTTTTATTTCCTCAGAAGGAAGTAAGTAAATAAATCTATTCCAAGGGTGTTAATTTTTAGAAACTTGTAACTTTTAGGAGATCCAATGGCTTTAAAACACTGTATGTCAACTGAAAGCTTTGCCAAGGCAGCACAACTGATCTGTGTGTGCCTTTAGAACAGCAAATATCTAATAATGATCATCTGCACCTGGATGAGTTTACTATAAATTCTTAAAAAGCAGTAACTACCTATGACTTAGAGAAGCAGAAATGGAAAGGAATAGACCTTGCATATTACAGCAAAGAAATATAAAACATTGCAAACCACAGTATTACTGGGATATTTATTCCACAATACAGAGTGCTGTACCAAAGTCTGACATTACTGCAATCTCCAAACAGCATCTGAATGGCAAACTAAGTTCTTGCTTGCTTGGCCATGATCATTGGTAACAAAGATTCATAGGCCAAAATAGATAAATGTTTACAACTGTGATTCATGTTTGCACACAAATCCTGCTCACTAGATACAGGCATGATTTCTTTCATTATACTGAGCACTGGAAGAATTAGCAGTCTGTATTTACTGATCATGGTTATTTTCAGTTCAGGTCCAGAACAGTCAGTGACAATACTATTTTTGTAACATCCAGGTCATATCCTATGTAATCACACTTGGTCCGTGTCAAGCTATGACTTCTATTACGTTGTAGCAGGTAAATCCTGTTACTTGTGCTGATCATTTGACAATGATTGCTGAGTCAGAATGCTGTGATGTCATTAAGTCATTAAAGACAAGTAATGAGAATGCACCAAAAGGGAAGATACTACTGTCTTGTTTTATGTAAAACAACATTGTTCAAACTAAAACCACACACAACGGATCCTACGAGAGAGCAGTTACCATTTCAGAGTTTTGGGAGGAGGAGATGACAAATCCAGATGGTTCATACACAACTGATCTCCTTGCAGGTATGGATCTAAACCCTCCTCTGCTAAGAATGAAACTGGCAGAGCTTGAGCATCCATGAAAACCGAATCTGGTACTAGCAGTTGTTAAACTTCTTGCTTACTTCCCTAACCAAACCAACTTGAACTATTTCCCACTTGGAGATTATCCCACTCCTGCAGGCATCACCCCTACATTTACCTCTGTGTCATTGTACAAGTAGGGCTCTCTGCAGGGATTCCACTTCCCAGAGTCTGAATGTGGAACAAAATCCAAGTAAGGGTAAATGGAGCTTCTGGTGAAGTTGAAGCCATGGATTCCATCTTCAGGAAAAACAATGATCTGTGCCCCCTGTATGTAAAACAAAGACATGTTTTGTAGGCAAAGCAAAGGAAAAGGGGGGATCTCATGGGTAAAAAGAGCTAAAGAAAGTTCAGGATAATCCAATTATGTTTTGCCAATAGTGTAGCTTGAAGATGTCTTTTCTTCAACCTCAAATATGCATTTGACATGATTTTAAGGGCATGCAAATAAGAGCATACTACATCCAATTTCTTACCAAAGGTATTCTCCCTTCACACAAGTCATGAAAATGTCATCATTCAGGTTAAAGACTGATGATGCTAAAACTTGTCTTAGTTTTTTATCAGAACTATGCTATTTGCAGATACACTTTGTCAAAGGTGCAGCATCAATTAATTGATTGACCTTGGGTGACCTACAGCTCCCTGAATTTTTCCAAAGCAAATACAGACTGACAGACACATGCATGAAGAAACTTCTCTAAATCCCATTATAATATAGGGCTGGACAGAGTACTGGGAGTGTTGATTTCAGAAACAGCTTCACTGTGGAAGCAGTGCACAGTCTGGTAAAAATGTAGCCATGCCAAAGGCTCTGCCTGAAGTTCGGGGAGATCCGAGTTGTTCCTAAAAATGAGGTGGATTCTTCTTAGACACAGCACCAGTCACTCAAATTCTTGTTAGTTTTCAGAAGTCAGCTCAAATGTGTTATCTGTGTGATGGCTTTGGGATAATTTATGTGTCTTGAGTGCAAGGCTGCATAAAAATTGCTATTATGCTTCTGCCCAATCATCTGAACTTCTCCAAAAAAAAAAAAGAGCTTTCAAATTTTATAAGAATAGTAATTATTCTCTCCCAGAACAACAGATCTCTGAAAATTGCAACTCAATTCTTCTCTGTGTAGAGCCAGTAACACTTGCTTCCTGTCACTAGAACCAGCTTGGGTTTTCTTGGGAGGGGAGGAAAGAGGGCTGTTCCTAAGACCAGCTGGCAATACTAGTCTCTCTCCTCTAAATATATTTACACTGAGAACCATTCCATGGTGGGTAGGAGAAAGGAATGGAAAATTTTAGTTCCATGAAGTTGTTAAGGGTAGAACATTAATTTCCAAAGCATTTGACTTCCTCAGTTTTTAGACACATTCAGGAATTTCCATTGAGAGCACTGGAATAAAACCAAATCCAAGACAGCTGCCAGCAAGACAAACTTTCAAGGAAACCCTTCCATTTGAGAAAACAGAAAGGAGCTAGGTATTCACACCAAAACAGAAAATGAATTTCCCTATACTAAACAACGATGGGCGTGTTTTTCCAAGCTGGGAATAGCCCGAGTCAGGCAGGATGCTAATTGGCCTGGTTCTTTTCCAGAGCTGCTGGCAGGTCAGAGCGTCTGAGAACCCAGACCATAGTTATGGATATAAATACGGCTTTAGTTGCCTGGGAACACAGATGTGGAAGATTATCTCCAAACAGCACTTCCCCTATAAATACCCAGGCCGTACCTGCCTGGCAGCAGCCAGCACCTGCTGCTCATAGATGTCGAGGTTCCTGCCCATGAGCTCCAGCGCGGAGCGTCGCTCCACCGGCGCCGCCGGCGTGGGGCTCAGGATGGACTCGTGCTCGTACACGGCCGCCACGTAGTGCCCCTCCCTGCTCGCTCTTCCTGAGACCACTTGGTAGAAGAGAAAGCAGATGGGCAGCTTCCAGCACAGAGCCACCATGGTGAAGGCCATAAATCTAGAGGGGAAAAAACCCAGACAGGTGGGGTGGGTGAGCTTGAGCAAAATGTCATGCCAGGAATTTAAATTTACAATTAAGTGTGGATGGTAACTGAGGCTCTCAGCAGTGTGGTGCTTTTAAGTTCCTGAATGACCACATGCATGATGTTTCTAAACCTTAAATCCATCTACATTGGTGCTTTAAACAACTGTGTCCTCCACAAAAGCTTTTAAGCTTCATATATCATTCTACTGGTCTCCTTGCTTGGTTTCCCCTTATAATTAACATTCATTTATAGATTATTTCACCATATATCAAAACAAATTTGACAAAAGTTTAAAGCAGCTCACAAATTTGCAGTCCCTCCCCCATTCAGTGACAGGAGATGTATTTAAAAGTAGCATTTCTTAAAATTACTTGGAGACTGTATTTAGCAGTCAAGCAGAAACAGGACTTATTTTATCAACACTGAAACAGAGAATTGCCAAGAGAATTACACTAGACAATACTTCTGCATCTATCATGAAAATACCTCTCCTAATGGATTATGAATTCACTGTATTCCAACTCCACATACGAAACAGGCAAATATTTCTCCTACAGTGCAGCTTTTTTGAACACTTACAAAAATGTTGAGTGCAATTCAGATCTGCATTCCTCCCACGAAATGCAGATAAGTAAGGTTAAATATGCTTTCATAGTAATAAAAATAAATCAAAAATCTACACAAAATGGAGAAAATTTGCATTAGTTAGATTTTCTTACAAAAAATTAAGATTTATTGCGTCTGGAAGGCTGGGGCACTCTCTGCAATACAGGCTCCTCATGTACCCTTTTGACTTCCCAAGTTAGGAAAGGACTTAGAACAAGGACTGACACAATCAGTGGTTGTGCAACACTTCAGAAAGACTATAGAAATGCCTTTTTATTCAGAATTATTCTCACAACATGAGAATTCTGTATTTGTCACCACAGTGTCACTAGTATCATTAAGGAATTAAATCTCAAGTATCAGTGAAGTTGAAAGAGCGTGCAGGAGAGATCTACTGGTGCTATATATTGATAACTCTAAGTTTAGTTACTGACTTGCTAATTGTATTTGCTCTCTGGGAACTTGTATCCAAGAAAAAAAAAGTTCCAAAACACACTCTTAGGCCTTCAGTCTTTGTGATCTACAACTCCCTGAATTCTTCCAAAGCAAATAAAGACTGACAGATGCATGAAGAGACTTCTCAAAAGCAAATAAAAAAAGCATGAAAAACAGATAAAATTCTAAACTAATCACAGTCTTATTTTTATTCATGTTATATTAAAAGTAGTTTTGTACCTAAAAAAAGAAAGTCTATAGCAAGTTAACTGAAAATATCTCTTTGCTTGAATTCCAGGATAAAAAGCAGCTAATAACAACCCTCAATACTGCTTTTTTTTTGCTTAACACCAACTGCTTAGTACCTAACAATGAGCAAATGGAAAAAGCATTATGTAGGACAGCAAAATGATAACTTTGGTGCCCATGGTAGGCAGAAGAATTGTTTGATCAACCAAAAGGTCTTAACATGTAATATTAACACTTCTAAGGGTACAGGAGTAACTTAGCTGTTCAGTGCTGCTAAGCTCAAGTACATATTCCTGATTCCTTGAGCTTTAATTAGCCAATGTGTCCATATGTATGCCTTCAACGGTAAATTTATTTAAAGTGTGATGAAAACAGAATAAAACCTTGGCCTCTGTGTAATCAGAAGGATTAAAGATACTGCATTTATACAAACAGTTTTGAAAAGTGATGTATGACAAGCTATCCTTGCTATTCTGCATGTTGAGGAAAACAGTCAGTACTTTTGGGGGGTGATTTGGCAATGCATATCAAGAATGGAGGGGCCCCCCTTGTCCTGTGCAGTTCAGCTTTGCAACTGAAATACCAAAGCACATGTGAAGATATAAAGCAGTAGCAGGAGGAGGGAGTTCAGGGGTGAGAAACCTCTCACAGTTAAGGAACATCCTGAAAATAAACAAGCTGTGTTGCACTTCACTGACACTCTTTTCTATTTCTTGTCACACCTTCAAAGCTAAAATGCCTATTTAGGGCAGGAATGGGTTCTGGTCAGCTGCTCCTTAATAAGTTGTCAACTAAGATGTAATTAGAATTCATCATTACTAGTGATGGAAACAGCTGGAGAGTTTCAGATCATGAGATGGAATTGCTATGCATTAGAAAAATTGCCTTTTCTAAAAGCCAAACACACTAATAGAAAAAAAAAATTAACAGGTAATGAGCCTCTACAAAATGTTGTATTTTACAAACATGCTTGGAGAGGTCTTATTTTTCTAGCATGTTTCATTTCCTGGTGGTCAGAAACACCCAAAAGTACTAACCTGAATTTTTTACTAATTTAGATGCACAAGAGGTTTAGCATTGAACATGCAACTACACAACCCCATCTGGCTGAACCTGGGGCAACTGAAATAACTAAAATAATTCCTCTGAAGCCCTGGGTTGTGATTACTGCTAGTCCCAGAGATGGTGGCTGAGCACGTGTGTGAGTGCTCCCTAAAGCCTCTCCCCTGTCTGAACTTAGCTTAAGCCCTGAGCTTAAACAACAGGACTCTGCTCTCTCATGGATTGCTTCTGACACACAGAGCCATGACAAATCACAAGGCTGGGCTTGGGTATATCAAACCTTCCAGCCAAAATAAGGATACCAACAGTTTACTCAGCCCTTAGGCTGTTGAGATTCCAAATATGTCTCTGCCACAATCTGAATGTTTTTCCTACTGGAAAGTGTCACACCATCTCATAAATCTTTTCCTTGAAGTAAATTTGCTTAGGATCTACAGAGCTGTCACCTCACCTGAGCCATGACTTTAAATTTTCATTACCTGAAATGCTTTACAATTTTTTTCTCTTTTTATGTCCTTTTCCTGTGATTTATGTGGTCTTTTGCCTGACAAACAAGCTTCAGCAGGATCACATCACCCAAATATAAAAATTTCATAGCAGTATTACTGTCATGCAGTCACAATATTCCAGCTACAGCTCCACACAAAGGGTAAAAAGACTGGTGTCCAAGTTTGGATGCCAAGTTTCCCCCCAGTCACACTGCAGCCTGTTTTCCTATTCACCTTTTCAGATCTCAGTGTGTTGTGAAGTAAAGCATCCAGTCACTCACTTTTCAACAACTTTGGAAACTTAGAAGTCTGTCACCTGTCACCACACCTGGATGTATACACAGAGAAAAGCAACACATACCCTCCTTCTACACTCAGAAGAATCCAACAGACCTCGAAATAACAGAGGTAGCACAGCTCTAGTCTGCATCCTCCTGAGTGGTTAATAGTAAATGCATGTCAAGCTGTGCCTAACATAGTATAGTAACATAAATAGCAACATAAACAGTAATAATAGTAACAGAAACAGTAATGACTACTAGGCAAATATTCAATTGGCTGTGAAAAAATAAAGTGTCTTTTAGGGTGAATGATAACCGTGGATTGTGATGTCGCTGCCATTCTGCTATATATTAAAACATATTTTAAAAATACATAAAATATTAGGAAATTCAAGGGGTTTTCCACTGATACCTCCTGTCTACTGCTTTTATATGCTGCATTATATTACAGTGTTTTATAATGTAGGTTTTGTGAAAGTTTTTGTTATCTACGTCATCAGTGTTTTGTTATCTATATTTTTCTGTTGTTTGGCGAGTGAGGGCGAACGCAGCGCTGCCACTGTCAGTGGCGTGGCCGGACAAACCGGGCGGTGGCACGGACAGGCCGGACCGTGAGGCAGGGACCTGCTGTCCCCCGTGTCACTTCAGCGACCCGTGCCGGGATGGGCAAAGCCGGACAAAGGGGCGTGCGCCATCCTCCAGCTGGGATTTAGGGAGGGCACCTGGCCCTGCTCTGGCGCTTGTGCTGCTGAGCGCCGGCGGCGGCCCCGGCCCCTCACACACCCTCTGCACCTTGCCCCGCTCCGCGCTCGCCACCTCTGACCAGCTCCATACCGCGCAGCGCTCGGGGAAGGCTGCCCCGGGTACCGCGCGGCCCTGCGGCTTACGGAGGCCACCGGGGCTGCGGCCGGGGCTGCGGCGATCCCGCCCTGCCCGCTCCCGGCCCAGCCCGGGAAGACCCGTCCCGGTCCTGGTCCCGCTCCCGCTCCTCCTCCCGCTCCCGGCCCCCGCGCGCCGCGAGCCTCACGCTGCAGGGCCGGCGCCTCGCCACCTCCCATTGGCTGCCCGCGCTGGCCAATAGGAAGCTGTTCTGATCTCCGCCCCGCGCCTCCCGCCAGCGGGATCAGGGGTGGGACCCTCGGGTCCACCCCCTCCTCTGTCTGATTGGCCGAACCGCCTGTCAATCACTGCGCGCGCCCTTTGCCCGCGGTGCCGGTCCGGTCCGGCCCATTCCGGGCGGGTGGCGGGGCCGACATGGAGGGCGAGGCGGTCAGCGGGGCGCAGCTCATCGCGCAGGCCCTCAGAGCGCAAGTAAGAGCGCGGGGGCGGGGAGCGGCGGCCTGCGGGCCGGGATCGCCTGCAGCGAGTGCATGTGCGCGGCCGGACTGACCCGAGCGGCGCTGCCGCGCTCCCGGGGGCGGACGGAAAGGGCTCGCCCTGCCGCTCTGAGGGAGAGGAAGGGAGGCTCCGCCGCACAGCCCCGGGAGCGGCCCGGCCCCGGGGCGGCGTTCCCCAGGCCAACAGTGATACTTTTCTTCTGAAGGGCCTGCCCTATTCCCGAGCGTGCCCCATTCCCGAGCTCAGCCGATCCCCCGTTACCGTCACGCAATGCCGAGGGTGCTCTGCGGCTCTCCCCGGGACTGCTGGATGTGCCCCCTGCGCCTCCTTTACAGTGACGGAAACTCTGTGTTGTCTCTAAACTCGAGATGCTGCAGGCCTGGCACGGGTCTTGGGAGAAGACTTCGCGTTTGGCCTGTGAAACATAGAAAAGTCGTTTAGTTGTAATCCAGATAAGCGTAGTCTTCTTTATCGCTGTGTTTCTGTGGGCACGGTACTTTCCCAGCTGTTTACTGGGTGCTTTTTGCCATTAATTTTCTGTGAAAATGTGAAAACACAAGGTGCCACGAGGTATTTTCAGAGTAGAGGAAGCTGACATACTGAGAATCAGCGAAGTGACATAGCAGAGATGTCCCAGGTTAGAATTGCTCAGTAGAAAGCACCAAACACACGCTGACTGAGGCACTGAACCCTTGTCCCACTGCTTGTGGACTCCCAAAATGCAGGGCTTTCACAACCGCTGAGGGCTGAGCTGCAAACCTCAGCTGATGTTTCCACAGTGAGCTTCTCTATGACTATGTATGTTACATTTCAGTTTTAGATTGTCTGTGTAGTTAGCACGTCCGTGTTTGGCATGTGCTTATTAAAACTGTCATTTGGGGAAAAAACAGTCTGACTTTTCTCAACATTTTTCTTTATAGAATATTGAATACATGTTTGGCATTGTTGGTATTCCAGTCACTGAAATCGCAATTGCAGCCCAGGCAGTTGGAATAAAATATGTGGGAATGAGAAATGAGCAAGCTGTAAGTATATAACTGTAGTGGAACTAACCCTTTCCTTAACTGTTTTACAATGAAATGAAACCCAGTTTAAGTTTCCTTACTAGAAAGAATGTGGTCTCTGAATTTTCCTTTAAAGAACCTACACAGGAGCAGCCACTGTTGATTTGGAATAATGGAGAACATTGATGCATTGGGTTGAGTGTTTCTTTGTGCCCTTCTTTCCCCACTTCCATTTTGAAGTGGCCCCTCCTTTTCTGATAAGGGAATTACATTTTCTTTCATTTTAAAATGCCCTTCTCCAATAAGGGAGCAAGAATAGGGGGAAAAAAAGAGAAAAATAATTTAAAGACAGCATGTGATGGAGAACAAAAAAATTATCAAAGTTATATCCTTCAAGTGATACACTGTCAGATATTATCTGCCAGTTTTTGTGGTGCTCATCCAGGGCTTTTTGTGTTTCTGTAGCTTTTTACACACTTTCCAATATTATTATTCTCACTCCAACTGGTAGTATTTTAGTTCTTTTTAGGACTTTATTACCTACTCCTTTACTTTTTTTTCCTATCTGTGTGGTGGTCTTAAGTGCTCAAAGAGGAAAGTTTTTCTGTTGATTGATAAACTTGTTCTAACAATTTAAATAATTACAGGGTTTTTTTCCCTGTGCTTTAAAAGCTCACAGAACAGCAAACCATAGAAAATAATAATGCTTCCAAGTGCTCAAAATAAACCATGAACATATACTTAGACTCTCTTATTTATGTATATTTCAACCTTAACTGTGTAGGTGTCCAAAATTAAGAGCCAAGCTCCTCAGCATTTTGCTGTTATGCTGCTAGTTCTGCATTTGATTGGTTTCCCACATTAGTAACTCTTTAATCTCCGTAGTTTCTTGGGTGGTCTGAGGTTGAAGATAATAACCTCGGGTTTGTACCTTGTTTTCAAGGGCTGCTGCACAAGATGGGGAGCTGGCTGCTAGCTGCTGAACTGGTGGCAGAGGGACCAGCAGCTTTCCATTCCTCATCTACAGCAGTTGCCAGCTTTCCTACATTTATGTAGTTAATAACTTTTTGGATTGTCGCAGTCCTCAACAAAGTATTGTTACAGCAGTTCTCCTGAATCAGATGGTTGTGAGCTGTATGGTTTTGCTGTCGAATCCTTGCATTGTTATATTGGAATACGAGAATTTAGAGGAAGGCATGTGTCTCTGGGAAATCTGTAACATATGAGAGAGGTAATTCACAAACATGTTTAAAAGGTGTGTTTGAGTCTTTGAAGAACTGGGAATTTGGCACACTCTTTATGTTCCTGTGGGCCATTTAGCAAATATTCTAGTTTTAGCTGTGATTACTAACATGATTAAAATTAATTTCCTCATGGTTCTGTAATTAACAGAGAAGATTGCTTTGCACTGGCAAATGAGATGCTGTTCTATTTATTAGTCTTTACTAGATGAAGGAGACAAAAAACATTCTGCTGATGAATTATGAGCTGCTTTTGCTTAGTAGAATAAAAATAGCACAAAGACTGGTTTTAATGTCAAAATGTCAGGATTTCTCTTCTTTGGGGAGTCAAAAAGGATGAATGAAGCTGCATCTTGTAGTGAGTTTTGGTTTGTTCTTTACCCTCAGTGAATAATAGAGTAATTCCTTGGCAAAGGGTGAAAGGTTATATATAGTATATTCAAGATATATTCAATATATACATGCCATAGTTTTAAATGTCTCAGTTGTGTGGTCTGACTGTGGAGGATGTGTATACAGCTGCCTCCTTTATTGGTGAAGGCAGCTGTATAAGATAGATGGAAATTAAGGGGTTTTTCCAGGGGGTTGAGTTTCTACCTCATTTCTAGGTCAGATGTAGCAAAAGGATTTCTCTGTAAAAGTGGTAACATTTTATTTAGTAGTATTCATAGGAAATAGGGCCCATAAACAAGTTAAAACACAATAAAATCTCATGATGAGATGATAATCAAGCAATGTACTTGTTGGTTGGCATCCCTATGTTCTTATTCTGCCCAGGACGGTCGTGGAGTCACCATCCCTGGAGGTCTTAAAAAGTGACTGGACATTGCACTTAGTGCCATGATCCACTTGACAAGATGGTGATTGGTCACAGGCTGGACTCAGTGATCTTGGAGGTCTTTTCCAACCTTAATGACTCTGTGAAAAGCTCATAAAACTGCAGAATAGAAACACCTGATAAAAGCATGAAGTAGCACTGCCCATACCCATAAGCCAGTCTCCTGTGGCCTGTAACATGGCATAAGTTTGCCAGAAGCAGTTCACCTGCCCTTTGAACAGTGAAAACTCTGTTGCAACTTCACAGGGGCATGTGTTTTGTGAGTCTGTCCTTGGGTAATTAGAGATTGCTGTGATTGTTTAGGAGACTGATAACCCAAAGCAGTTCTAAACTTCAAAACCGCCTTTGCTGTATGGTTAGATGTTAACAACACACATTGTTTATGCTTGTTCTTAATCTTTAGTAATATTTATCACTATATATTCAAAGCAATCTCTTGATATTTGTATCCTAAGTTAGTTGTGAGCATATAATGTGCTGGAGTTAGTGCAGCTGTCAAGGGAGTTGGGCTCAAGAACCCTTTGAAAATGGCAGCTGGAGCCAAAGTGGGCATCTCATCACCAGAGTACTCAATTATAACTAAAATCGAATCTCTACTCTATTTAAAAATGAAAGAGGCAGGTTCTAAGTCCAGAAGCTTACTTTAAAAAATTATAAAATATTGCAAAATGAGGGTTTTTTCCCATTAAGTTAGAAGTTGATGATTTCACGACAGCAGTATGAAAATATGAGAGAGTAGACAATGTCACATGTGAATTATTGAGTTCTGTTGTCACCTGTAAACTTCTTGATCGCATACTGTCTTTTTACCAGGTTAAATTTATATCCAAATGTTTAATATCACTACAGGAATAGCTTAAAAACATACTCTGCAATAACACTGCTGATGAGCTACGACAACACATGTTGTAGATGTTACTTCCGTGAGTTTTATTCAAAACATAATTTCTCTTTAAATGTGTGGTACCAAAGTGGAGTGAGAAGTATTTCAGCAGCTCAGCTTGTAGAAGACAATCCCAAATCATCTAATTATTCTCTCCAATGTGAGATTTCGTCCTTTTGCTTGATTTCTGAAATACAGTATTTCTGAACTTCCATACAGAAGTGCTGCATTTCTGCTTGTCTTTCTCTTGCAAGTCCCTCTTCCATGTTCGTCCAGAAGGCAGTGGAAAGCAGAAGTTTCATGTTTTGTTCTATTTATTTTTCTTCCCAAGTTTTAGTTGTTTTTTTTTTAATCTGGTTGATATTTTTGTTTTTCAAATCCTAAATAATCCTAATGTAATATCTTGTAACAACAGGTGCCTGAAATGTGGAGAGAAATGGAGAAGAGTCTTGAGATTTTCACATTTATCTTCATGGACACATCTTATAATGGAAAAGGCAAAATGGAGCTTTTACTTACATTTAAGCTCTTATAGTGAGGGAAGAATCTGTGCCTGCTTATTTTCAGTATTTTTGTTGAAAGTTAGTACAAAACATCATTAAATGTATATATAATAATAATAATACTTCCATAAACTCCAATATTTTCAACAGGCCTGTTATGCTGCATCTGCTGTTGGATATTTGACTGGCAGGTATGTAAAGAGTGTGCAAAGCTGTTAAGAAATGCTCACTAGTTAAGAATTACCATTTTTTATCTTGTCACCTGGAATAACAAGTGTCTCTGCCTGAATTAAACTTCAGTAAAATCTGTGTTGAATTAGATGCACTTCTTCCAGTGTGAGCTTTCTTCATTGGTAACTGCTGATAAAGTACAGTTGAGAAAACTGCAAAAATAGGTTTACCAAACTGCATGTAAACGTTAGATGGCAGAGCAAATGTGATAGAAGAAGTCAGGAGCTGTGTTGGGATAAGCCTGTGTATTCTGCCCACCTCTGTGTGGGTGGCACATAATTGTTCACTTGCTTTTCTAACTGGATTGATACAGCTTCATAGTTTCTGATGGCCATGTCTACCTTTAGTCATTCATACAAATTCCTAGCCATTCCTGAGTTTTGATGACATGAGTAAAACTTTAATATGCTGTATTTCAGCACCTTACTAATTTTTGTTGATCATTTATTTGGTGTTCCCTGTGCTCACTTTCCTTTTCTCTATTAATTTTTTTTTCTTTTTATATTTTCTTTGTAGACCAGGAGTATGTCTTGTAGTATCCGGTCCAGGTTTCTTACACGCCCTTGGTGGGATGGCAAATGCAACCATTAACTGCTGGTAATATAACTGCATTTTCCCTTTAAAATTCAAATAATTGTCTGTTGTTACTTGTTTCAGATGTTGAGCTCTAGGGTATTTAGTATTTTACTTTTTTCCCCTTTCATGTGGATAATGAGAAATTAAATTCATCCTTTATCAACCTTAAAATTAATTTAATTACATTTTTTGTATTCTCATGGATAAAACTCTTGGTTTTGTCCTACCCCATTGTGTGTACATTAGAAAATCTGTCAGTATAGCTGGTTGTATAGACGTGTTTAAAAATGAAGTCAATATTAGCCTGTAATGCTTTCATGATCATGGAGATCATCTTAAAGGTGTTTCCTAAACTTAAATTCATGCTACCTTTGAATTACTGCATTTCATACATGAATAAATTGACAACTGCATTGTTAAAATTCCTATTTGCTCCCCACGCAGACATTTAGAGCAGTAATTAAGTATTGAATTAAATGATGTACAGAAGGATAGTATTTACTTCTGTAAGTCTTCACTGAGACATGACAGCTCTGTCTGGTCTGCCACTGAAAGCTGTTCAGAAAGCTGTACTTAGGTATTTTGGGAGAATCTGTAGCAATACCAGGCAGATGTGTTCACAGAACAGAATGTGGTCCAGAACAGTGTGATCTGGAACTCTGAATTAGCAATGGCTGATGGATGAGGGAAGCTCAGTAATGGGAACACTACAAATCAAGTCTGACATTTTGAAAAGTGTCCTCTAGTGTTCAAATTCTTTTTTAAAAAACGAGTTATTGACTAAAGTTTTGCTGTCACTATTGATCTAAAAATGAAGATTATATGAAAACCTTGCTTTTGAACAGTCAGGAGTTTGGTTGTAAGAAAGATGTGTGCATGTAATTTACTTATGCATTTGCAGGAGATATTTTTGAGGGTAAACTGCATTTTCAAGGGTAAAAACTCTTGATGTATCACGCTGAAAATTACCGTCCAGGCTGCTGCCTCCTGTCCTGTGTCATTCTGAGGAAGATTTTGTACCTCAGTCTGGCTATGATAATAGACTCCAAAGACAAGTCTGTGATAGTTGGTAAGATTTGGAGTAAGCACAAGCATGCTGAAATTGCAGTTAATTTTTTTTTTCAGTTTACTGAAGTTCTTCTCATGCAAGTCCATAAGACATAACATTATTAGTTTCATTATAGGGAAATGTTCTTTCTGCCTCTCTGTTGTTTTTGCCTTGCTTTATAAGCACTGCTCTTCAAAATGTCTATAATATTGTGACAGTAGTACAATGATTTCCTTGAGGGAAAAACTTCTAGTTAGAATTATTTTAAACTTCAAGGGCAAAACTAAATCTTTTTAAGATTCAGCTGTTGGAATTGGATTTTTAAAATAGTAGACCAGTTTTGTAGTTGTATTTCATTATTGGGAAGTAGTAGTTACTTTTTTCATTAAAATATTTAAATAAATTTGGATAAGGTAAGGGAGAGGAACATGGGATTTGTCAAACAGTCTTGGATAGTAATAATCATTTTACTGAGGGGAGAGAATAAGCAGAATAAAATGTATAGAGCAGTCACCAAGTGAATTTTTCCATAACGATTTTTCATAGAGGTAAGATACAGCCTGAAGTTCTCATTTCACTGAGCCAGGGGATTCAAACTGAGATTTTTGATTTATGGCAGAGGAATGGCCTGGTTATGAAGCTTGGATCTAGATACACATATCCCCAAGTTTTATGGGTGATTAAATTTAGGATTATGCATGGAACACACTGCAAATGTTTCAGCTTGATACATTGTATAGATAAATGCAGTCGAAGGAAAGGCCATATCTGAAGGGAAATTGTTTAAAAGAAAAAGCTTAGAAAGCTATAAACCCAATATTTCAATATAGTGCAGATGAATAAGGAGATTAATGAAACAATTTTCTTCTGTTGACTCAATACTTAGCATTTTAAGGAGCTTGACCTACAATTTTAACAAAAGACAGGTTTTCATTCACTGTAGGAAAATTATTTATTATATTTTGTGGGAATTACAAAAAAATGTGCTCCTGTGGAATGTATAACCTTCATTGTAAAGTAATATTGCCTTCCTTGCATAGCTGTGAACTAATTTAAGTTCGGGACTGCTTGCAGGCATGTTAATTTTTTTGTCTGTTTCTTTGAGTTTTGGAATTTTTTTACTAAAACCGAAATGCAGGGAGTTGTGCTCTCAGCCAGCTAACTTTGCTGTGTTCCAAATTGTATACAAAGAAACCGTAATCTTTTTGAAAAATTGTATCCTAGCTTGTTTCTTAGTTCTAGTGCTTGTGCATGTTACAATACACTTTAGAAACACACATCTTAATACTTTTTGGACCAATCAATACTTTTTAACTTCTTATTAGGTGTTGTCATTCCCTCCAACCACTGTGTCACCCATATTATCAAACTTGAATGAAAATTGCCTGCAATGGGATTTGGTTTTAGAACTTCTATGGTGCAAGTCACTTAATATGCCCAAATTGTCCCAGAACTGGTGACCCAAAAGCTGCTGGGAAGGCTACTGGCTGACACTCTGATATTTAGAGTCCATTCCTTTATTCTGTATCTATTCTTGTAGATATCTGTGGATGTTATATGTATGTGTATATATATATATATATATATATATACACACACATACACATACTTACGGGGTTTTTTTGTTTGTTTTTTTAATATATTTTTCCAGGCCTTTGATTGTTATTGGAGGTTCTTCTGACAGAAATCAGGAAACCATGGGAGCTTTCCAAGAATTCCCACAGGTACACAGACATAAAACTTTCTACAGGAAGGTTTCAGTTAAATAATTCTTGTTTCTTCATTATTGTAGGAAAAACAATCCCAAACACTAACATTTCCTAGGAGATCTTATAATGCTGTTGATTTGCTCCACCTACTGGTTTAAAATTGCCATTGTATAAATACAGCAGATTGCCTGGAATATCTTTTCCCTACTCATATTGGAATTCATACTCTGGTGTAGGTTTTCAGTTAGTATAAATTACCTTTGTTTGTTCTGAGATGGACAAAAGCAGAATGTTCAAGAAAATAAACCAGTTTATGGGAGAGGAAAAAAAAAGCCAAAAAACTTAAGGACTCAGAGGAATGAGTATGGTTTTGACAGTTTTCACCAGCTGTTACAAAATTTTTCTATGGGGAAGTTTCCACCTTGTTGCTTTTTTCTGGCATTTCTTTATTTCATTCATGTGGAAATGGGCAAATTACTTTGATAAATCAATACAATGGTTATTTGCCTTTATTCAGGTTGAAGCTGGCAGGCTGTACAACAAGCTGTCTGTCCGCCCAAGCAGCCTGGAAGTTATTCCTGCTGTTATTGAAAAGGTATGAAAAAATAGAAAATTAACAACAGAACATCAGGTAACTGTCTCCTGTTTAAGTTTGGAGGGTTTATTTTTGTAAAGTTGTTATGCTAAGTGATTTGCTCTGGCAGATAGGAGGTGATGGTTGATTGAGTAAATTAACAGCTGGGGAGGTTCTGCCTTATGAACAATGCTATGGAATTGAAAAGAAATCTAGAAATAGACCCTAGTCCAGTCTGATGCTTACTGATCCCTGCAGTGATTTTTGTTAGCTTCAGATAGAGTTGGAAAATTTTTATGAAATAAATGCTTTTAGGGAGAGATGCAATAACTAGAAATGTAATGCTTCAGCTGTTTTACCACTGTCATGGGAAGGAGATTTGGAGGGGGGCAGTGGAGATGGTTGTGTTTGGGGTTTGAGTTTGGTTGTTGCTTTGTTGGGTTTTTTTGAGAGTGAGAGAAAACACATCCTTATCTCAGTGCTTCAGAGAGGATTAGAGGAGTCTCTTGGTACTGCTGTAGCAGCCCTTCAGCCATGTCAGCCTAAATTCTGTATACAGTTACACTGTTTCCAGAAGTGCAAATTCAGCAGATCATCTACTTGCAATGGAAGAACTGGGATCAAAAGTGATAGAAAATGGAGGCATTGGTTATCTTGGTTTTACTCTGTTTGTGCTATTTTAAGTAGAATTCACCATGAATGTTTAATTTTATATCTCCAAACTTAAGAGCTGATAATTCAGTTGTTTCATTGCAAATTAAACAAAGACTTTAGAGCCTAATACTGTACATCTGCTGAAAGGCTCCAGCTGGTATATAAGAGAAAGTATAAATAGCTGTCAAAACTTTATTTTGTTGGTATAAATCAATCCATGGAAGCTTCCACTACAATGAATCAGCAAAATGAAACTCTGCACCTTGTCTGCCTACAGAAGAGTTTTCTTGCTTTTCTGAATATAAATATTTTTAAAATCCTGTCAGACAGTGATTAAAACTGTGATTGCTTGTTTTCTAGGCTGTAAGAACAAGTATGTATGGTCGTCCAGGTTCCTGCTATATTGACATGCCCGGGGATTTGGTGAATCTTGAGGTGAATAAGAGCTCTGTCAAGTGCGTAAAGATTACATTCATTATTTTTCTAGTCACTGAACAAAAGAAAATTCATTTATAGGTCAATTTCATATTTTATTTTCCTATTTTCCTAAAACAAGAAAATCCAGCCTTTAAATGGGACACTCCATCATAACATGAGACAGATTACAGTTTGTAATGAAATGTGCAAAAAAGAATGAGTTAATATGGTAATACAGCGATGTCACTCTGTAAATCTCTGAAACAACACTACCTACAAGATTAAAGAAACAAGGAGGGAAAACTTCAAAGTCTGTTTTGAAAAAAATATTTCCTGTTCTAATAAGTGCTGTAACATAGTGTGTAGCAACTGCAGTTTTATGCTAAACAATAGGTTTTGTCTTTCAGCATTTCTTGTTTTGAATTTTTTAAAGGGCCTCTTTTATTCTTCTTGGCTTTAGGTACATGGAATGCTGCCTGCCACCTCCCATCAGCATGGCTGAACGCTCTGCTGTATCCAAAGCAGCCTCTGTCATTGCTCTTTCCAAGCAGCCTCTGCTCATCATTGGCAAAGGTAGGATGCTTTGATGTAACTTTGAACTGGGCACATTCAGGACAAGAACAGTGATTGCTTTTCCCCAGAAGTGTTGCCCATCTTCTTTTTAGTCAAACAAACAAACAAACCAACCAACCAGTAGTAAAACAAAAAAATTCTTTGGAATTTAATGTTAAAATATGTTCTGGTTTTGGATTTTTTTTTCTGTTCTGTAATGGTTTATTTTTCATCTAGTTTAAAGAAAAATCAATTGATAAAATAGAAGTTTATGCAAAAAAAACCCAGATAACTGTTGTCTTTAATCCTAGAGCCAATACGAAGGGATCACTTCCAAAATTCCAAACAATTTAAAGTCTATTAAAGAAATCATAGTCTCTGTCTGATGCTCTGGCATATATAGCAAGAATCAGAGTAACCAAAGGTCATTTTTCTGTTGATTCTCACTGAAAGTGCCAGCCTGGCTGTGTGGGGATGTACAGCAACACAGCAGGTGCTTCTGCTGTTGCTGTTTTACAGACTTTTCATTGTACTCTGCCAGTGTAATCAATTCCTGGAGATGGAGGGTAATTATTCTCTGTGCTGGTTCACTTCTTTTGTGCCTCCTTGTGGAGTGTTAGCCACTGCATTGGTGTTTCTGTTGAAGATACAGGTTAGTTAGGAGCAGAATTAAAATAACCAGCTCATTTAACCCAGGCTGCTTTCCCTGCAGATGTGGGGAATGATCTCTATCAACGTTTAATTAGGAAGCACAGTGATTGGAATGAGATGGATCTTATGATTGATTAGGTAATGACATTGAAAACAGAAGGTAGATCAGAGGAGATTATGGTGGTTTTTTTTTTCTCTCTGGCTGGATACACATGAAGAAAAGGGTGTTCTTTGAAACTGAAAGGTGGAAAACTCAAAAAAAAAAATCTGTGTTTTGACGATGTCAGCAATTGAGAATCTACTCAACAAATGTACCTGGACTTCATGCTATATATTGTTGTTAGCAGAATTTTTGAAAGATTTACAAAAGTGTATTCTTCAGGATTTAAGACTTATGGATTCAAGCCATTGCACAAGGACCAGTCAGTTATTCCAGGTTGGCTGGGCAAGCTTAATTCAGCAGCCATGTACTGCTGCAGCATCACAGGAGATGTGTGCACAAACACAAACCTTTGCAAAGACTTGTTTATGCTCTCTCTTTTCACTAAAGGCTTATAGTAGAGTCTTTGGGCAGGTTGTTATGGAGCAGGGGCTAAGGAAGAAATGACATGACACAATATAAAGGTCATGTCGTGCAGAAGTCTCTGTCCCATAATACCAAAATTCACTCACTAAAAAATTGTCATTTTAAATAGCCAAGATCTCCTATTTTTCCCTACCCTGCTTCATAAAAATTGATAAAGTAGTTTAGCTGAAGTCTTACAAAAAAAACAAGCAAACAAAACTTTTTGTCAAAAATAGGTGAAATTTTAACCACAGGCATCTGTGGTTTGGCATGTTTAGTTTTGAGTTCTTCAGAATGAAAAGTAACAGGCAGCTTTCATAATGGGAAACAGTACTCTTTCTGCCATAATGTAATCAGCTTAATTGAAATTTAAGCAAATACAGTTGATTTCTGTAGTATTAAGCAGTCTCTTTCATTTCATTCAGGTGCTGCTTATTCACATGCTGAAAACAACATCAGAAAGTTGGTGGACCTTTGTGGACTGCCTTTTTTGCCTACACCAATGGCAAAAGGAGTAGTTCCTGATAACCATCCAAATTGTGTAGCTGCAGCAAGATCAATGTAAATATAAACCAAGGCTTCTAATCCTAACAGCTGAGAAACCACTAGGAATTTTGGTGGTCTGCAGATGCCAGGGAAGAGAAAATTCATACCACAAAATTTTTTTCAACCATGTTTTGCACCTCACTGTAGAGCACTGGAGATCCTGCTGGGAAAGGGACAATAGATTTAAGTGGATCACTTTAGAATGCTGACCAGGAAGATACTTTGACATATGTTATAGTCTATAGCTATGAAACCTATGGCAGGTAGATGTATTAATAATGCTAGTGTGCATTTTGTAATATAAAACAGAGCTGGCAAACAGTTTATGCTAAACATTTAACTTTGTGAACTAGACAAACTCCTTCTTTTTGCTTTAACACCATAAACAGAAGCTTGAACTGCCCATGTTGCAGTTGAAGTTTTGTCTGCTGTTGTCTCTGTGTGGTGTCTGCAATACCCTATCACTAAATTGCTCTTCATTTATGAAGAAAAGTAAGATATTTCAAACTACACTGAAAGACTATGTTTAAAGTAATTTTAACAGGGGTTTTTTTTTTGGCTTTTGGCAAAATTAGTGTGAATGGACTCTAAGAACCCTAATATGTATGAATATGCACAGAGTCAGTTTGCAGATGGAACATTTATATACCCTGAAAGTAAAATGCTGTCCACTGTTGAGCATCTTAGCTTTGTCACTGTTAAGCATGCTGCTAGAAAGAATGGAGAAGAAAAGAATATACCAAATATTGTCTGCCTATCTGAAAGGTAAATTAATGGGAGACTAAACTGAGAGGCCCTTACCAATCTTAATTTTGACACCCACTGTTGCCAGCGTCCCAATAGTGAGTCTTTTGCTTTAACCTCAGCATCATTCTGGCATCTTGTTGGTCTCCTAATGAAATGATTCCTCTCCTATAAACGGTGTAGTAGGAAAATAGTTATTAATTTTTTAAGTTTCTTAACTCAAGAATGACTTGGTGATGGGCTGTATAAAAGCATACAGGGTTTTGGAGCTAAGCAAGCAGCTTAGAGGATGGAAGAATATGTGTATTCTGGGGTTTGCTGTGGTGGTTAGGATTGCTTCTAATTTTGCAAAGACTGTTAAATGTAATAGTGATTCCTTCTTATTTGCTTCTGTCATTTCCCTTTGTTAGGGCATTACAGCATGCTGATGTAATCATCTTGCTTGGTGCAAGGTTGAATTGGATTTTGCATTTTGGGCTTCCACCAAGGTATCGACAGGATGTAAAGGTTATTCAGGTAAGCAGGAAAATTATCACTGAATGGAAGTCTTCTGTGTTCTAGCATTGCCCAGAGCAATTACTGTAAATTATTTTGGTAATGTATTTCATGTAACAAGTACTGCCATATGGACAGTGCAGTATGGTGCACATAGTTATGGTAATTCTCCAGAAATACTTAGGATATCTTTCATTATTGTTTTTACTTCCTAATTTTTTTCAAGAATACTTACAATGTTGTTCCTAGTATCAAGAGCTTGGTGCTGCTATAATGAGGAGGGCAGACACATCTATGCAGTTGACTAATACAGGGTTAGACTCACAATACTGTTGTGATCTTTGGAGCATTGGAATTTTTATGATTGAAAGAAAACTGTCTTTGAAATTGTGGAATCTTCTGTACTGCTCTCTTGGCTGAATTTTTCTGATAAAGAACTGCTTTCAGATCCTGTCATAGTGTAAGAGCTCAGTCACTCGGAAATGAGATAAGAGGAAGAAGGGCTATTTAACTAATTAATGCATTTGACAGTCTGCCAGCTCTTAGAAAGAGAACTCTTTAAATTGTGTCCTTGAAATCTCCTCCCCAAGAGTCTGTGATCAAATAGTAGCAGTCGATCCAATATGTTGACTGTCCTGCTTACACTGACCTGGAACATAGTCTAAAGTTCCAAATTTTGCAATAGCATTCATTTTTAAGCTGAATTTTAAAAAATACACATTATTTTTACAAATAATATGTATTTTATTTTTCCTTTTCCTAAAAAAATTGAAGAAAATATTTTTTCATCTCACTTAATTTTTTTCACAATCAGAGATTAGTATTAAAACACTAAGTCAGTTTGTGTATATGACCTGCTCAAAAATAAGTTTATGTAACCTTAGAGGGCTCATGCATCACTGATAGATTTGCTTCAGTAGTTGCAACTTACTTTTCAGTTTCTTCATGCTAACTAAGTTCTTACTGTCAAGTAGCATACACAGTTTTCTCTGTGAGAAAATTGCTGCTTTATATAGGCTTTAAGGGTATACCTGAGCCTAGATTTTTAACTCTCATACAATAGTGTAATAAAGTTCTACAGTGAATGCAGGAGCTTGAAAGAAGCAAGCAGTCATTTTTAAGGATATATATGACTTTTTATTAAAATTGGTACGTACCATAAGATTTGACTTTGTATAAAGGATTTCCTGATGTCATGTCAAGGAAAAGGCAAAGGAAGTTACCTGTACAGGCAAAACATGGTATGAAGACAATGTTAGCCATCTGTGTATGTTAGGGCATGTTCCTCACTTGAACTGAAAAAAAAAAGTTCTGCTTAATATTCTTGAGTTAATGGTTGTCTTTCTTTTTGAAATACAGATTGATATTTGTGCAGAAGAGCTGGGGAATAATGTAAGGCCAGCTGCAACTTTATTTGGTGACATAAATGCTGTGACTGAGCAGGTAACGTAATGTCCCGTGTCCTCTGGTTTTGACCTCAGTTTCCTCTGATTCATGTGAAGTAATTTGCCAGTTAAAAATAAAATTTAAAAACCCCTCAACTGTTCAAGGAAAACCATTTTTCAGGCAGTATATTCATGTTATATATCCAGTCTATTCTCAAATTATATGTTAAAGATTCTGATTAGTGTTACTGCAATTGTGCTGGCATGGCTCTTGGTAATGTTGTTATTGATGCTTTTGTTGTCTTTTAAACATGTTGAAAGACCTCTACACAACATTTCAATATTGTTCCAGCTCTTAGAAGAATTCAACAAAAGATCATGGAAATACCCTTCTAGTTCAGAGTGGTGGCAGAAGCTAAGAGGAAAAATAAAGAACAACGAGGAACGATCGAAGGTAGTGTGACATTAAGGAAATTAAAAGGTTTCTTGCTATAACAGATGTATTGTCAGTTTTGTAACTGGTCTATATCCAGCTTCCTCAATTATTTCTCAGTTAAGCCACCCAGACTTTGAAAACTTGTACTGTTCTGGTGGAGGCTTACTCTTCTTATGCTTAGGAACTGTAAGCATTATAGGTTAAGTATTCTATGATTTTGTATAAATTCAAACTGTGTAGAAATCATTACACTTTGGGATTGGATTCTTAAAGCCATTAGTAGAAGACCACAGCCTTCTGTGGCTGCTGTATTCTGGGCAGTGACTTCTAAGCAATGGACAGATATTCCAAGTACTCCAAGTGGAAGCTGGCTTAGGTGAAGACTCATTCTTAGTTTTCTTCCAATTGTAATCATTGTTTGTAATTGTGCAGTTTAGCAATGCTGATCTAGGTTTAATCTAAGTTAAAAGCAAGTAGCTGTTAAGACCAAGAGACCACAGATGCTTGGCATATACCTAACTTTATGTAACTCATATTCTGCAACTTCATATTCATATTCTGCATGTTCCCAAGACTGGGATCTAAAATAAATTCATTCTACCAGGTTGCTCTTTTGAATTACCTCCCAGCACACAGATGACAGCTCACTTAGGGTTGTCAATAGTCAAACCTGGGTGCAGAAAAATTTCATATGTCTCTTGGGTTAAACTGAGTTTCAATGGCTTCTGCTAATGATAGGCCATTGAATGGTTGCTGGGCTTGTTGAGCTGGTAAATATATTGTGTCACCAGGATAGATCCAGAACGAGTGACCTTGATGTAGTACGTGAAAAACCAAATACTCCAGCCTTACCCAGCAGAGTGTATTTTTGTTTCCATTATTATTTATGTGTCTTGTTTTGCACCTTAAATTCTATTTGTGGGCATTACTAATATATTTTGTTTTTTAGGGATTAGCATTACAGAAATCTCTGCCTATGAATTATTATACAGTCTTTCATCACATCAGAGAACTGATACCCAAGGACTGCATTTTAGTAAGTGAGGGAGCAAACACCATGGACATTGGACGAACTATGCTTCCAAATTTCTATCCCCGTCAAAGGTGTGATACTTTTGTCCTGACTCAACATGATATGTTTCTGCAGAAGTGTTTTCATTTAGCTAAGAAGAATAATGGTCTGGAAAACAGAAGTATAATATGTTGAGAGAGGGATTAAGGAAAGTTTTCCACTCACATACTGATGTGCTGTCATAGATTTTAACAATTCTGTGTGCTCTGCAGCAGAATGGTAATAGTTGCTCTCTCTCTTCTGGAAAGTGGATGATGAGCATTGTGTTCAGTTCCTTGATGTAGATGTTTGTGTTCAGAGTCTGTGGTAAATATTGATGAAAAATAAAAACAATCATTGAGATTCTCATGTTCAAAAGAACTCATGTGAAGAGTTTTTCTTTGTAATGCTTCAAAATGGGGAAAACTTGAAAATTGAATTATTTATTGGGCATGCTTTCATGTAAACCTGCATGCCTAAGCTGTGGATACTCAAAGTATTGCTTTGTGAACAAAACAACCAAGAACACCTATGTATTTCTAGTAGAGTTGGGGGAAGAGTGTGTATTTTCCCCCCTTATTTAAAATAAGTACACAGTAATGTTACTGGTTGTCTCTTCAGACTGCACTGCACATATCAGAAAGCAAATTTGAGCTGTTAACCCTAGAATAATCTAGTGCTTTATGTACTTTTGTATCCATTTTATGTTTCTGATTGAAATTATCTAACTAAATTACAGCTTTCAATTTGATTTCAAATGATTGAACAGAAGACTAAAGTATGAACAGTAGTATTTAATCAATGGCTTTCAGACTAGTAGTTACATTTTCAAGGAATTAAATATAGAAATATTTCATGTTGTCTGTCTCTGCAGTAATTGAATGTTTTTGAAATACTGTTACTATGCAAGCTAAAAGCATATGAAAGTAGTTCTTTAGCACTAGTTCTTCATTTTAATTTGAGTTCCAGTATGTTTCTATCACTTAACACATCTGCAGTTTTATCAAATGTTTGGCTGAATGTAATAATCTCTATATGTGGTATCTCTTTATACCAATTGTTCATAAAACAGTATTTGAATACTATGTGGCAGAGTATTAAAAGTAAAAGGAAGGCACCATGGATTAATTTAAGAGATGGAGTAGAAATAAAGGAATAGTAATTCTGTATTCTCCCTTTAGACTTGATGCAGGTACTTTTGGAACCATGGGAGTGGGGCTGGGTTTTGCCATAGCAGCTGCAATGGTAGCCAGAGACCACACCCCTGGAAGGCGAGTTGTCTGCATAGAAGGGGACAGTGCTTTCGGATTTTCTGGAATGGAGCTGGAGACTATCTGCAGGTAACTTTCTTTGGCTCAAGAAGATGCTCTTCAGGGTCACTTTAACTAGAAGAATTTAACTGCTGGTAGGTGAGGTATCCATAAAACACATGAAAACAAGCCAAAAAGCATACATGCTCATCTTTTATGTTGTTGTTATGTAGTGCTTTACCAGTGGTGATTGAATCATATTTCAGGTGGAAGTGTTTTGGTTTTTTTTTTCTTTTACTTGTAAGGAAAATTACACTCTCTTAACATGTTACAGAAGGGGGCAAGTATTTCAGAATTCTTCCAGATATGTCTTTTTCTAGATACAATTTGCCAATCCTGATTATTGTAGTAAACAACAATGGGATTTACACTGGTTTGGATGCAAATTCATGGAAGGAGATGATAAAGTTTGGTGACCCTGCTACATGGTAAGCATCTTCAAAGTATGTCCTGTTAACTGTGGAAGAAGTGACCCAAATGGTCATTCTCTTAATTTTTAATGCTTTATGATCCAGATTAAAATTACATTTATAAAATCAATGTAGTCCTGGGCTAAGTTCAGTAAGCAGCAGTTCAGCCCACACAGTACGGAGTTCATAGTGGGCTAACTTTCAAAATCCTGATACTCTCCAAAATTATCTGAGACCTGAGTTCTGATTTTACACAGGACTTCTGCTTCTGAGCTGAGATTTCTGTACAAAGAGAACTAGGCTAAAGCTTAGCTGAGGAATGTCTCCACAAGATAAAAATGAGTATGGTACCCTGTAAGCACATCTTAGCTGATACAGGAACCATAGTTCTTTCAGCCCAAAAGAATTCATCAGGCCAGCACAATAATCTTCTTGCACTTTAAAATTGGTGCTAAAGTAATCAAATTAGTCAGCCTGGCAATTTTCCCATGCCATTAGTCGTGTTTTCCATTCTGTTACAGTGTACCTCCTGTTTCTCTCCTGCCAAATGCACACTATGAGAAAATTATGTCTGCCTTTGGAGGTAAAGGATACTTCGTTAAAACACCAGAAGAATTGCAGAATGCTCTGAAAGCAAGTGTGACTGACAAGGAAACACCTTCTCTTATAAATGTAATGATTGATCCACAATCTGAGAGAAAGAAACAGGTATGTATGTGTTTTCATTTTTTTTTCTGCAAGCTTTGTGGTGGTGAGCTGCTGAAAACCTTAGGGACTGTCACTTCAACCACAGAGGAGGCAGAGATGGTTGCAAAGCAGAAAGATTGTTCTTAGATTTGGGAGATGGAGAAGATAGGTCCTTCTACACCATGCCATCTACTTTCCTTGCTATCTGCTTGTTTGGGTTTTTCCCCCACTGGCTGTTATTCATGTATAGTGTCCTTAATGACTTCTTCCAGAATTTAACGTCATTCCTTTTAATTCTAGACCAAAGGAGATGAAACATTTTTGAGCGGTCTATATCCTGTGGATTCCCTCTGGTACTTAACTGTTCCTCTTACTGTTTACTCATTCTGATGTGGTTTTTATTCTGTGTTGTTTTTTTGCTTCCAGGAATTTCCCTGGCTGACTCGTTCTAACCTGTAGTAGAAGAGGAAGATGATGGTGGTGCAAGGCAGCATGTTAAACAAAACTGAATTGTTTTCTAGAAGTGGAACTGATACAACTGTATTTTGCATAGGCACTGGAACAAAGTGGGATTGTAGAACTGCTGTTAGAGGAATCTTTAAATACTGAAATTAGGTAATTGTAAAATGAGACAGACACATATGAAATGTATACCAGGCCTCCTAGCAGATTGTACACAAACACTGATGATAAAACTATATACTTTTAGAGTAATACCCATTATTTGTGAATTGAAATCTTGAATGTTCTGGGTGAACAAAATAAGGTGAGAGTTTTTATGCTGTCTGAAACATAGATGAGTTTGACAGTCTGCAATTATAGTAGCTTGATTTTTAACCATTCTACTTGTTAAAAACTTTTTCCTCTAAGGACCAAACCAAAGCGTCTTGTGAATAATTCCCAATTGGCCCCATTATGCAGCGAAGCCCGTTGCATTGGTAGTAGCTTCCTAATTTTACAGATTGATTTTTCAGCTTCTTCTGAATGTAGAAGTAGTGTATTAAAAATGCAGACTTACTCAAGGGCTAAGGTTCTGTCTACTGAATTTATTTTTACTAACTGGAACTTAAAATATTTGTAGGAAAAAAAAATCCTGGATTTTTGTTTGAAGCTTAGCTCTTCACAAACACCCATGCCTGTAGGCTGAAAACGTGGCCATATTTATTAGTGAGATTTCCAGTATTAATAGATTATAAATATTTATAATCAGAAGCATTTTAAATAAAACATTACCACCACCATCACCGAAATATCAACAGGGACACCGACAAAAAGACCACCAAAAAAAACCCAAATGAAAACAAAATTTTAAAAAATCCCTCACAACAACAATAAAAACTATTAGACTGGAGCATAATGTTCATTTTGGCTGGCATCACAAAGCAACCACCAGTGTTAGTGCTGTGGCTGGCTAATTGTACAAGGAAGGTTCTTTGTGTAACTGTATGCAAACCTAGAGTCCCACCTGCACTGTGATGCAGAGGTAGCATTTAAAGCAGATATTTGGCCTGCCTGGTGTTCTGTCTGCTGTGTTCTCATTTGTTGCTGCATCTGACAATCTGATTTAGAGTTCAGACTTTAAAAATTAAGTCGCTTTTTGCCTATGCTTCTGTCATGCCCTACAGCAGCATACTCTAAACAAATTACTTTATATTTACATCTTTTCTTAAATACACAGGTTCTTTGTTGTCACGTGCACAAAAGGGAACATTCTGTCTCTGATTTGGGTTTTGCTTGCTTTATTTTCTATTATTCCATTGTCAGGAAGTGTTAGTTACCTAGTGGAAGGCACTTGATGACCTAAGGAGAAAAAGGACTGGGCTGGCAGAGAATTGTGGCCTAGAGTCAGGTTTGTTGCAAAAGGCTTGGCTTATTGGGTCTGGCCCTTTAGTTTGGGTCTGGACCAAGGCCATGGGTTACTGTTAGGCAGAGGAATGTGGAAATATCTTTGCACACTAGTACAGGGAGATAATATCTGAAATTATCTGAAGTGCAAAAAGATAAAAGCCTAGAATGGATACAGCTCACAAAAAAATGTAAGGCTATTGAGTTGCTGTGTTCTCTGGGGTAGTCTGCAAGGAAGGTGGAACAATGTTGAATCTTGACATTAATTTTGTTTCATTTTCCTTGTCTCACAAAATAATTTTGATATCTTTCCATGATTAAATACAATCCATTATGATGGTGTAAAATATCTCTTAAGAGTTAATGCTGGAACTGACCACAGGGGAGGTAATTTGCATTGGATAAGCCAATGTAAAAATTACTGTTTTGTACTTGAAAATGAATAAAAAGTGACTTTTATGCTTTTTCTCCTTTAATGAGAGTATTTGAATTAAGTCAGCATTTTATGTCAGCTGTTGGAAATCAGCTTACATTTGATTTCCTAAAATGTTGTTGAATAACTAAAAATAAGAGGCACAATTTATTTTATTAAGTCAAGATGTGGAAAATGGAAAGCGAAGAATTTGAAACTCTGGGAGGGTTATAACATAGTTGATAACATCAGTTTGGATTTCATTAAGCTTTAAAAAAGCTTAAGATAGAATTAACACTGCATTTCTTATTGCTTTAAAACAGACATAATACCATGATATAATAGAATTTCTTAGGTTGTAATGATGAGGGGTTTTGAGATGAGAGAGGGCACAATTTCCATGTAAAACCAAGAGGAGTGAAATCTCTGCTACTTTATTTATAGAGCTTACCTGCTTGGTATTGTTTTACACCATGAAGTTGATTGAAGAGGAGTGCTAGGCAGATAAAATTGCATGAAAGAGAAGAGTTTCAAAGATGAGACAGAAACAAGCTGTCTCTGAAATGCCCTCATTTTGTTAAATGGAACAAAAAATTACAGATGTTGTAAGCTTGGAGAATGCTGTGACCCATATGGCTTTACCCAACTGAAGTTTTTCTTCAATGCCAGAACTTGGAATTAAAGGGATTGAACAGACTCAAGAGGAAGAAAATGTCTGGGCCTCAGCTGAGGGAAGATGCTGTGAAAGAGGTACTGAGAGTGATTTACTGGGACCTGCCAGGAGAAGTTTGTGTTTAAATAAAATGCAGTTCTGGGTCTCTCTCATATGGTTTTCAGGTAAATCAAGAATACTTCAAATACTTGCTGAACATATTATGGATGCCCATTAATCTTTGGTCCAGTGCCTGTGAAAACTTTTCAGTTCTCTGGGTTAGGAAGCCCAAAGTTCAGTCCAGCAGCACTTGTCCTTTTCAAAGAGACATGAAAGAGGTTGAAACATGCGACCCACAAGTGGTACACGAAAAGAATTACAGAGATGTCCAAAACTCAACTGGTAATTTCATTATGGGACCAGAGGTGAAACCATTAGGAGCCACAAAAAATGGCCTCATATGAGAAATAAGAGCCATGGAATCACAGAACATTCTGAGTTGGAAGGGACCTAGAAGGATCATTGAGTCCAACTCTAAGTGGGTAGCCCACAGGGATCAAACCCCAACCTTGGCATTATTAGCACCATGCCCAGGCACCTGAGGTAAGAGATCAGGTTTGTTAGTCTCAGCACCTCACAAAATAGCTTAAGGTGTGTGTGTGTGTGTTCCTGCAGCCCCTTGTGTGCTCAGCTTGCTAACAGGTTTGGTTTGCAATAATTCCAAACTGCTCAGTAATTGTGTTCTACCTTGAGTCTGGTGGATCTAGACTAAAGTCTAGTTCCTAATGAAATGTAGGTTTGGTCTGGCCAGATTTGATTTTAAGCACTCCTTCAAAAGCCAAGTACGCGTAAACAAGCAGCAATACATCTTCTGGTCTGCCACTCTGGACCCACAAGCAAGCACACACTGGCTGGAAGCTATGGTAAAAGTCTTACTAAGAAATATGTCTTCTGCTCTGACTACCTCTTCTTTTATATGTTCTAATCAAAATCCCCCCTGCAGCTCTTTTTAGGCTGTTTAAGGAGCTTGATGGCTGTGCTGAGAGGAAAGAGAGCTTGGCACTCCTCTACTTGGTAATGTTCTGAGGTCAGACCAGGTGTCAGAGCTGCTCTTCTGTATGGCAAACTGGCAATGTGACTTCTGTCGATTTATTGACTTATAACTGAATATTGAAATGAGTAAGAAACTGCTATTCTGAAGGAGACATTTGCTGTTTCTTTTGATGAGGTGATTGAAACCAGATGGACAAGCTTTAACGAGGCCCTCAGTAAAGCAGACTCTTCCAGCTAATTATGGCACATGCTAATATAAATTAGAGTTATTTCAGTGTCTGTTCTTTCCAGGAATCTCTAAGATGACTGAAATAGTGACAAAATAAGTAACAAAAGTTAGTAAAATTATAGTCTGCTTGCTTGAGTCAATATGCTTAAGAAATTTTGGGTTTCATCAGTCTTTTCAAGGGGGTAACAGAAAAAGTAAGGAAGGATGCTACTGAAAATGTTGTGGAATTTAATCTAGAATTATTTTTCTTTTTGTCATCTATTGAATGTCTGAGCAATATAACTAGCAATTATTTGTATAATACCTTGGATCAAATTCTAAACTGGATGCAGAGAAGGGATGATTCTGAAGACAGCATATGAATTGTTGTACTTGAGAGTTGGAGAAATGGATTAGCATCTTATCTAGGCTTGTATAAACGGCCATGATCACACAAATGTAAGCAGCTTAAAACATCTTTGCAAATAAGTGATGAGAGATTTCCTCTAGTACTTAGTGCTGGTAATGTTACCACATGTGGAAGACTCACATAAGCCTTTTTACATCTCCAGCCTATACAGCAATCTAAGTTTTCATGGCTCTTGATTCCAGAAAGCAGTCACTGTTCCTGGGTGTGAATTTTGTGCAGTGACTACCTGTAGCTGTTGCAGCATGCAACTTGTCATAACCTGCAGCCTATCTGAGAACAAAACTGTTGGACAGAGAGGCTGTTCAGTTCTCCTGTGTGGGTTTGCCTACCTCTGCATCACCTTGCAGCTCTAGAGATGATGTCGACACACACTCAGTGATCCAAGCTAGAGCTCCACGATGTCTGGATGCAAGTCCCTCATTAGTGAAATCTTCACATTAAAAAGTTTGGTTTTTTTTTTAATTTGCTCTTTCCTAAGTGTTTGAAGGATTTGTCTTTTGTCTCCTTGGCACTGTCATTAAGACAATGTTCATGCATGGCATTTCATAAGCCTTGGTGCTGGGATGTGCAGGCATACTTCAGGTTCCAGCCAAAGCAGTGCATCCTTCTTAGAGCAAGGAGAGATGGCTGCTGGCATTGGGGTATGAAAGCGTCCTTGGCCAGGCCATAAACCACCTGCTTGCTCTGCAGAATCAGGGGTGTCATTCAAGTGCCCAGAAAATAAGTAAAAACTATATCAGGCAAAATTACTATTTTAGCCCTGCCAGGAATTTAAGTCTGCCCCACCTAAGAGAGCTGTTGGGTCTCATTTTATGTAGTTGAAATCAGTGAGAGCTTATTAATGATTTTGGTGTAGAAGCCGTTTTTTCTCTAAGTTTGCATCTCTGTGGGCCAAATTGCCATTTGGTAAGGATGTCAAAATACAAATTAGTGAAACTTCCAAGGTAGGACTTTATAATGGAAATTCTAAGGCAGCCTTAATTACAGTTCTCTGATTCTGCGAAGAGTGCTGGGAAAATACACTTGTCTCATTTGATTAGGTTCAGTTATCCTGTGTTTGGAAGATGACAGCCCTGGTATCCTGGAATGCCTGGGCAACAGCAGTGCCCAGGCATTTTCTATGGCTGCTGTGGTGACAGTGTAGCTGGGCTTCAAAATTTGAACCACTGTAAAAAGAGAAATCCTCTCCACCTTTAGCCTGAACCAGCATCTTTTAAAATCAGCCTGAAATTCATTATCAGCTTACAAAAACAGGGAAGTTTTCCAACACTGATGTGGCTTGCCCAACAGCTATGGTGCCAGAGGACTCTCACCGAGTCCTGCTTGCTGTAGTGTCATGGTCAGCACTTGTAGCCATCCATTTGCTTAAAACACCCTAAAAATGAAAAACATTCTGCTATTTCTTCTTGGTGTTCTACTGTGACCTATTTCTTCATGCATTGCCTGGCATCCATGAAGCTCTCTGGAATTAAAAGTCCTGAGTTTAGTGTGAGCACTAAAATAATGAAGTTAATAATTTTTTTCTGTGAAAAAAAAAAAGACATTTTCTCTGTTGGCAAAGAAAAAAGAAGATTGTGCTTTGTGGTATTTAATTCATCGGGTTCTTTGGCAAGATAGATGATAAATCACTTAAATTAGGAGTTGTGGGAGCCAATTACTGCCAGATATTCCTGTGTTCTGTGCCTCCAGCAGCATGGCAGCGATACTGGTACAGGCAGTGAGTTCTGCAGATATTTACTGATAGAAGTAAATAGCAGTAGACAATCCAAATGAAAAGAAGATGAAAAAATTACCCTGCACACTATTTCCATCTCCCCTAGTTGCAAGTACCAAGACCAGACTGGGTTATAGCTGTGACTTGTTTGTGATTCACTGTCCGAGGATATTGAAGACAATTTATCTACTTAGATACTGGTGACTGGAGACCTCAGTTGTCTGGGACTACAACTCTCAAGGTCATCTTCTTCGTCCTATAGGATATTTTTCTATTAATCGTTCTGAGGTTTTGCATGTTTGCCCCAGACTTTCAAAACCTGGCAATCCTGGACATATATCTTTATTCTCTGCATATGTGTGAGCATGTATGATGAGTGCATCTCATCCAGAACTGCATATTCTGCAGTTTGAAAGGCAATATTTAAAAGAAAAATGAAGTGAAAAAGAGGAAAAAGAGGGCTTTTATAAAGGTCAGCACCTGAATTATTGTTTTAAAGTTGTTCTACTTGTGCCGTCCAACATTACAAGGCCAAAAGTGGGGTGGTTTTGGTAGCTTTGATGGAATTCACTTTGAATTATCCCATAAATTTTAATCATGTCCTTAACTCTTTTGTTCTATAGTCTTCAGTAGAAAAAGAAATGTGTGCATGGGGATTACTCAGGAGTGAAAAAAAAAGTGCAGGACTGAGCCTTTGAATTAAGTCTAGAAGTTAAAGTTTCAAGATGAACTTTCTAAACATGGAATGAGAGCTGGGCTGCTCTGTAAACAAATATGATCTGAAGAGTGTAAACATAAATTGACTTCTCTAGTCAGTTTTGCATTTCTGTGAACCACAGCGTACAGAGAAAAGAGGCCAGAAGGCTGCTGCTTGTTGTGAAATGTATAACATCCTTTAAGTGGCTAATTTGCAAAAAGGAGTTGCTTTTGGAAATTGCTGGCCATGAATGTCCTGCCATCAATGTCCTCCTTCACCCTGTTCATGCAGTGGGTGGTAATCTGAAGACTGACTAGTGCTGGCTTGCCTTTAGCTGGCCACCTGCTCCTGTCCTGATATCCAGCTGGGTGAGTGGCATGGCTGGAGCTGTGGGGTAAGCCAGAGCTCCTTCAAGTGTGAACGTGCTTGGATTTGCTTCATCACACAGTTAGTGGGTCTGTTCCTACATGGGCTTCTGAATTAAATTTAAATACACCAGCAAAGAAATGGTGAACCCGCTCACTGGCTTTCTGCACTTATTATCATTTTGCTTCAGCAGCTGCCTTGGTACTTTAGGTAACACCATCTTCCAAGTGACGTTAGCTACATTGTCCTAGCACCACATCTAAGTGTTAGACATCACTGATTCAAGTGTGCAAAACCAAACATGTATTTTTATTGTGAAAAACAATTGTTGCTAAATAACTATCTCACAAGGAAAGTGTAATTATAAAGATTCTTTTCCAGCTCCTGCTCAATTGAATGAACAGGATTCTTCTGTACCACTTTGCAGACACGAGCTGTTATTGAATTACTGCATTAACTTGGGGTTGCTGTTTTACCTTTGCCCCACTCAGCAAAAGAGCTTTCAGACTTTTGATCTAGAAAGTCTCAATTATGCATTGAGTATCTCAACAGGAAAAGGGGAATGGTTTTAAACTAAAAGAGGGTAGATCTAGGCTAGATAAAAGGAAGAAATTTTTTGTGGTGAGGATGGTGAGACAGAGGAACAGTTTGCCCCAAGAAATGGTGGATGCCTCTTCCCTATAAACATTCAAGTTCAGGTTGGGTGGGGCTCTGAGCAACCTGGTCTAGTTGAAATGTCCCTGCTTATTGCAGGGGTTTGGACTAGATGACCTATCTGACCCAAATTATTCGATTATTATCTTTGTCCTTCTAACTAGAATGGTGTTCATTAAGGAATTTGATGGTATTTTAACTATATTCATTTTACCTTGTCTCGTTGATGCCAACCAAAAGTGAACTGGGCTGGGAAGATGCGTTCTTTTTAACCAGTATTCATTAATTCTTGCATAGAAAAAGGCTCATAAATTCTCTTTACATGGTAGTGTCATCAGCATATTCCTCCATATGCTTCTAAGAGCTCAAGGAGAGTTAGGGCTAAAAAGGTCAAGCAACAGTTCCTTGAACAGACAAACATTTTGGGCTATTTTTTTCATTATGTGTTGGTTGGCTTTTGGCATTTTTAGTTGCTGTGGCATCTACCACAAATAAAAAAAAAAAAAAAAAGGAATAGCCAGAGAAATGCATTGCTTGGCTGAGCAAGTTCTCAGGACTCGGGGCCTGGAAAGCACCTGTTTGTCAAGTCTCTCATGCCAGACTCCCCCTGCTACGTGACACTTTCCCTCCTCAGGATTGTCTCTGCCATAGGCACTGATGCCATGGAGGTCAGAAAGAAGCTGTGTGACCAGGTGCACAGCCTTGCCATGCACCCTGGAGCAGGGAAGGTCAGTCTGCTGCGCTGTCACCTGCCTAAGTCAAATCAGTAAGGCCACAGCTGTTGTCCATTTTATTTCCAATGGACTTTGTTCTTCTCTCGTGAAACCACTCCCAACCTTGCCAGCAGTCTCAGCTGGTAAGGCCAACACCTCAAAATGAGAGGAAACAGAACACAGGACTTGCACTCTGACATGGCCTGGCTCACTGCCCTGTAATGAGAGCTCTCCACTAAAATCCAAAGAGGGAATGGAACTACATCATGAAGAAGAGGTCTCTTCAAACAAATGTAAGTCCAATCATCTCCTTTTGAGTTTTTGTGGAAGATGGTGTGTTTTCCACAGAAGAGGGTGTGCCCACAGAGCTTTCTTCTCACATTGGCTGAGAGCCATTTCGAGTCAAACAGACTCAGAGTGTTGGAGATGCTATGCTGAAAGAAAGGAGTACATTGACAAAACCTCTGTTTTAATCAGGGTTCTCCACAGAACTAAATGGATTAAAAAGTCTCTATTTAAGAATTGACTGCAAAGCTAACTTTATGTGTTTTTCATAACTCTGAACCAGCCCTGGCTTTCTGTATCACTTCTGGCTACTTCTGATATAGAATCATAGAAGCAGGGGAAAGATATTGGTCCTACTGCCTGATCTAAGTTCTTTCTAGTATTATTGGATAAATTATTTCCTTATCAAATAGAACTTGTTTTGTACTAGAAATTTCTACCAAATTTTCAATTGCTAAAAGGCTGCAGGAGGATTTCAGCAGGATTTGAAATTATTCACTTGTTCCTTACACTAACTATTGTGTTGGTCACCTCCTTTCAGAGGTGAATCTTTTAATACAATCTTGACATTTTAACTTTTGAGCAATTGTTTTCGAGCCTCCATGCAGGCTTCTAACATGGGGATTACAGCTGGACATTTATCTTGCATGCTTAGGGCTTGTCATTATAAACTTCCCAAGAGCTATTCCTTTCCCACTGAGATGTAGCATGCCAAGAGAACTAATGGCCCTCACTTAATCCGTGGTTATCTTGGTCAAAGAAGAAAAAGACCAAATTACTATCTTCACTAATAAAAGCCAAATACTAAAAAGTAACAGACAGTGGAATAAAGTAGATAAGATTAAATTTAAGTAGAAAATATGGTATCTAAAATATTGCAGTACAGGAAAGAGATTTTAAAAATCATTATGGTTGTATTAAGCATGTCCTTTTGAGATAAAAATGTATAAGGCAGATGTGGTTCTTCCCATCTAGCCATTACATTTAGAAAGATTTTGTCAATATGTTTGCAGTGCATTGAAAGTAACAGCCAAGACTGTTTAACAAGAACTGTGGAAATATCTCACTTTGTTCTTCAGTGGAATTAATGCCCAGGGGGACACATCACCATTTCCCTCAGTGAGAACTCTTCTCAAATGGGAAAAAATAATTAATTCTATAATTAATCCAAAAAATTTTCACATTTTTCTTGGGGGAAACTGTAAACAGTGGGCAAAGAAAACCATCTCCATCTGGGAGAGAGTGATGTTTTTCACAGCAAAAGATGTACCTCTGATTTTCATGGAAACCACTGTCAGATTCCAGGCAGAGAGGAAGATCTCTCTGCTACTTATTCAGAGGTCACAAATTAATCTCTAAAGCCCTGCATGTTGCAATAAGGCACAGAAACCCCAAACTTTTGTACAGGAAGCAAGGGCACCTGCTGCTTTTCAGAGAGGGGGAGGTTTGTTTTCTCCACATAGTGCTGTGTAGTGTGTTGACCATCTCCACCCCCAGAGCTGATAGCATTTCATTCACCCCATCATGGCACTTGAACTGCTTCTTCCCCCTGTTGCACCCCATCAGTGAACTCTGCAATCCTGCCATGCCTGGCACTGTCAGGGATACTGTCATTTTCACTTAAATCCAAAATAATAACACATTTGTCGGTTCGTGGAGCCTTTGTGGCATCCCTCACCTTGAGCTGCACTCCGTACATGAATGCAACACATGTAGCTACCAGGGATAAGCAGATGTTAGGTCACTGCTCATCTCCCATTAAGGCAATTAGTGACTTGTAGAAGATGATCAATCAGGGATTTTATCCATCTCGACGCCGGTGTCTGGTTGCCTGTACCGAAGGATTCTGTTTACAGTCCAGTTCTTAATTTCTCCCATTCCTGCTCATCATTATTATTATCCAAAGCGCCTTTTTGCTTCTGTTAGCAAAACCAGAATCCCCCGTGCCTCAGTTATAGCAGCTAATGTCCACAATAGGGGCAACTGATCCAGCACAGGAGTTAAATATAACTGTGTCTAGTGTAAGGAGAAGATTTAATGGGAAATGGTTGGCATTCTTTCTTCCTAAAGGCAGGGAGAGGGAGGGGGAAGAGAGGGAGAGAGAGAGAGAGACGTACACACACAGACACACACGCATCCCATAGCGAGGGCAGAGGCAGAGAGCAGGCAAGGCAGAGAGGGAGAGAGGGGAGAGAGAGAGCCCCAAAGCAGCCCTGCGCCTCTGAGCTGGGATCTGCCAGGGTAGAGCCAGCATGTTGGTCCTCAGCCCGCTTGCCCGGGGATCTTACCTGCTGCTTTTCTTCTGCTTTGCTTTGTCTCAGACTGCGTACGCTGACAATGTCTTCTCACTTTCAGCAGGTAAATTGCTTTAAGTCATTACTTTTCCTCGCTTGGAGCACTCTGCACTCTGATTCTTGCACTTTCTGGTGATTGGGAACACAGGAGGAAAAAAAAACTTTGAATTGCAGATCTCAGCTGAGGTATTTTGCATTGCAGACCTCCTCTGCCACACACCAAGACATTTTGTTGCTTGGTCGGTTTTGCTTTTTGCTTTATAATTTCTGGTTTTAAACCCCTCCCTTCCCTTCCCCATGAGAAATAATGGGCAAGATCTTCAGCTGTTCAAAAACGCTCTTTTTCCATTGGCCTCTGTGGTGCTGTGCTAATGCATGGATCTGGCCCAATTCGTTTATTACTTGCATGTCTGCATGTTTCTTTCTATTTTGGATGAGTCTAGGTAGAATACAGCAAGGGAAAGAAAATGAATCTCAATGTATATCTGCTTCTATAAATAAAGCCCTGACCTCAATGAGTGCTGCCGGAGCCCGACTGGATGTTAGCAGAATAAACATCATCTGGCTCTGGCTGTGACACTAACAAATACTCGGATGACTTACATAGCAAACAAGAGTCCACTGCATGGAAAATCCCTGCTAAGCAAAGACAAAACAAATTAGTTGTCAGCTGAGCCAGGGCACTGGAAATCCCTCTCAATAGATTTTACAGTTTCAGCAGCAAGACTTTCCTTCAGTCACGTTCCGTGAGAAGGAAGGGGAAAGCTGGCGAGAGCTCTGACTCCATCTCCTTTGAGGAACTTTCACCAATTTATGGCAAATCGCTGTCTCTCACCTTCTGTCTGCTATTCTGTATCAGTACAGATGCTTCTAACTGATGTCCTATGTTCCTTTGGTGTCAGATTTGAGATAGTTCAACTGAGGTTGGCAGGTCAGGGCGTGCTATACCTATAGATCCTCCCCGTGGCTTTCACAGTGATCAAAGGGGTGCACATTCGAAGTCTGTACATCAAATCAACCTGAGGCATGGACTTAAAGGCACAAAGGCTTTCTTACTCTCAAATCCCTCTGCTGTACCCATGGTTTACATTCAAGCTCCTTAAGATGCTAAAAAGCCTTTAAATTTGTTACCATTTATTTTTGATTGGGATGTGCTTGTTCCATTATTCTGAGGTTAGTTAACAGTGAGGCACAGGAATCACCAGGATTTATTTTCCCTGGTTGCTTTGCAAATAACATCAGACCTCAACATTTGTTTTGAAGAGCTTTATGTTTCTTTGATACTTGTAGATGCCACACAGGCAAACAAGAATGTGATGTTTCCATTGCCTCTTCCTGTGGCACACACTTTTGTGTCTACAGAAGACATTTGAGCTATCCTGTTAAGAAATAACAGTTCAACAAATAACCTGCCCCTAAGAAGAGGGAAGACTTATCATCTCTGCTGAAACCATAGTAGAAGAGGTAAACATGAAGGAAGATGCCAGAGTCTGCTCTTTGTAGTGGAGAATTTTCTACAGGGCAGTCCTGGGGTCTTGCCTGCAAAGACCCCATTGGGCAGATCCCCACCCCACAGTCTGCTCCATGGCAAAGTCCCACGCTCTGTTCTTCTGGCCAAGACTGAAAATCACCTTTATACCCAGCAAGCTCTTAGTGAGGCTCCTGACATGTATGTGTTGTCAATGTTTGCTTGATAATATGGGGGAAAAATTGCAGCTGGCCAAAGATTCTGTCATAATCCCACAGCTGCAGGGCTGAGACATACCTGTGTGTCATTATTACTTGCTAATCAGGGCTATTTGGTATTAAAAATTATATAATAAGGGATTCCTTTAGTGCTTTGGTTGCATCTGCATTTTAAGAAACTTCTAATAAAAAAGCAGTAAGTTCTGATTTTTCTGGTAGAAACCTGACAGCGGGCACAGAAGATGAATTAATTCCATTTACACTGAAGGTGAATTAATTCCACTTACATTCTCTGTTATTTTAGTGATTTATCAAATGTTATCTGACTCTCACATGAGTCAATTATTTGTATTCGGCACCAGGATGCAATTTCACATTTAAAGAATGAATTTCAGCAGTGCACTTTCAAATTGTGAAACTAATCCCATTTAGCAGAGAGAATGTTCTTGAGCAATCACTTGTCTTTCCTGTAGTTGGGAAAAAACATTTGGGTATCTTCCAGGTATGTCTGAAAACTTCTGGCCTAAAAGCACTTTTATTTCAGTCCTCACACATCTTTGCATAGCAACAAATAAAAAAGCTTCCATGTCACAAAGCAGTAACTAGAAAGCCAAGGGGGAACAGCCTGTAGGGTGGAAAAGTGTTTGTACAATAACTGGGGAAAGAAGATTAATCTGGATATTTGTTTTCTGCCAACTCTACCTTAGAGTCCCATCAGCCTCAAGCAACAGTGCATCCTTGTTTCTAGAAGTATTTTGAGTGTCATGTCAGCACCAGAGGGTTGACCCTTACGGTGCTGAAGCGTCATTTCTGGAGAAAATATTCCAGGGAATAATATTATAACATGTTATAATAGCATGTGGCTGTGGTTCCACATGGCAGTGAAGACCCCCAGGATGGGTAGCTCAGCCCCTGGAGACAGCAGGTTATTTTCAGGGTCACCTGTCATATCCCACCCTTAGACCACTTGTGTTTGTGGTGTCATTCACATCTATTTTTCAGAGCTCTGCCCTACTGAGGTTCCTGAACTGATGAAGGCAGGAGTTCTGTAGTCATTTTTAGTAGGGCTACATGAACCAGTCTGCACCTTGTAAGAGCCAGCCTGAAGGAAGCACCTTCCAAATTCAGGTAGTAGAAAGACTCTCTTCCTCTCCCCCTCATTCCTTCTCCTCCCCTCCACTTCTCATCTAGGCCCAAGATTTCACAGAGAGATGGAACAGTATTTAAATTACCACAAGCATCTGAAGAAAAGTAACTGTATGTCAGAGCTTCTTCTGGCCTTTAATGCATACCACAAGCGCATCCCTTGATTCAATTGACTCCTACAGTCAACACTGATTCGTAGTCCTTTGGAAATATTTTGGTGGATCAGTTTAAAAGAACTCAACAGGATACCAGAGCACTATTGGCAGCATTCCTCACACTTCCTTTGCCTTTGTCCTATTATTTTCCTGAAGAAAAGGAACATTATATCTCACTGGGCATTAGGTTCATCCTCTTTGAGTCAGGAAGGTGTAATATTTGCAACCAGACTTCATGTGGCAGAACTGCAGAAAAAAATTCAGTTTTCTTGTGGGCTGACACTGTTGGAGTCGTGGTGATAGGCAAGGTGGGCTGGGAAGAGGAGCTGTGTGGGGTGACAGCTGTGGCTGGGTGGCACAGAGAAGGGACCTTGGGAGCCACTGTGGTGCTGTGCTGTGGCAGAGGACATTGTGCATTTGTGAGAGAAGCAGCAGGAGAGAAAGGACACAGAAACAAGGGACGATTCCTGACATTGAGGGAATTGGGATCAGGACTGTCTTTCTATAAAAGGAATATCTGACCCCATCATCAGGGTTTTGTTTTCCTTTCCCTGCAGGAACCCTAACTATTGTCATAATGGACAGCAAAGATATCAGGTGGATGTACTTTGTTTCTAAAGAGAGTAATTGTAAATATTTATTTATGTAAAATCACAAGAGAATGACTTATCAGAGTGTTTGCAAGAGAAACAAAGCTGCAGAAGGAATTTAAAACAAGATGAAAAGTAAAAGCTTGAAGACTCTCAAGAGTCTGACAGCCTGCTGGGAAAATAGCCCAAAGCAAAAATAGCTAGCAAGCAAAAATATCAGACCAAGGAAGGAAGTCTGGCTCTGCTCTGTAAAGTCAGCATGGGCCCAGGAGGTGCTGAGCATCCTGGTACCATTGGTCAGTGGGTTTCTCATGGAGCAAACATAAGCAGAAAAACTGTGGTTAGATTAAAGTTCCTGATGGAAATGAGCCACTGGCAAAGGCTACAGCTTCGTTAGAAGGAGGAAAGCAAAGTACCACTGGCCATGAGAGGGCAGTCACCCAGCTGTGGAGCTGAGCTGCCAAAGGTCTTGGGGCAGGATGTTTGAGAGCTTTCTGACTTGTTTGTGATTCATACGAGCTGAAAGGGACACAAAATATTCTTTTGGTAGATGCTCTGTTCAGCTTCAGAGAGGAAAATAACCTTGGGATTGGCTGTTTTAACTTGAAAGCCCAAATGGGTAGCTGGAAAGATAAGCCAAAAGAAGGAAGGTGTAGTGGCTACCCTTCTAAGCTGATAAAGATGGCAGCTCCTGAGCAGCCTATGGGGAAAGGCTTGGAATGGTAGCAAATTAACAGCCTAGTATGGTGTGGTTACTGTTGCTTCAAGTAAATGGGTCATTAAGGAAACACCTGGTTTGACTTTTTCTGTATATTCCCCCCCTGGTAGATATGACCTGTGAAAATCCCAAACTGGGTGTCCTGCTCAGGTCAATGTAGATGAGACTCAGGAAAGAAACCACCCTAGGACTCACAGACCTTCTCTGGTGGTGTATGCTGCAGCACCTGTGCTGAGTAAGGTGAGAGCAGAGCAGCCCTGCACACTGGTGCACAGCCTGTCCATGACTCTGTGCCTGCATCCACCTTCTCATCAGCAAGGGCAAAGGGAACACTGATGTCATCCACAGAAGCCAAGATCTCCCAGAGATGCTCTGAAATCCAGAGCGAACTGGTGAGTCAGAGCCCACTTGATCCTGTGGGTAAGGGACAAGGAAAGGACATCAGAGGCAGTTCAGGAAGTTGGGCATTTGCCTTGCAGCAGTAAATTAAAATCAGAAGAGGACATAGCCTCTAGTGAGGAAGCTGGAACCTGTTTGCAGCAAAGCTCCTTAAGTACAGCCTGGTCTTGCATGCAGGAGAAAGAAGAGGCTTCTGACGTGTTTATGGCATTACTGGTTGACAAGGAACTTGTCCTGTCAAAAAAGGTTCGGTGATAATGCAGATGAAGAGAAAAGGTTCAGTGAAAAGCTGTTGAAGTTCATGACATTCACTTGTTGGGTTGTGAAGAAGTCCTCCAGCTGCCAGGGACAGAGGTCAGTACAGGAGCTGAGGCAGTGCTTGCTTGGCTTTCCAGCAAAGGAAGCAGTAACTGATCTGGAGGTTTTTCTGTGAATGCTTCCGCCAGGCAGCATTTCCCAAATGGGAACCTCAGCTGAAAGTGATCCCCAGCTGACGTGGAGACCCAGCTGGCCCAAGCTTGTCCATGCTGTACCATTGCCATGGATGAGGATAGCACTGTCTCTAGTCCGTGGGTATTGGACGTGCTGGTGAATACTGGATTTTTGTTCTGAGCAGACCGAAGGGTGGAGGCTTAAATTCCAGCACAGCAAAGCAAGCTGTTTCAAAATCAGGTGTTTTCACTGAAAGGACAGAAGCTCCACCAACAAGCAATCCAATGCTGCAAAACCAGCTTAGTCGCTGTGTAGCTGTAGACAGATGGTGCTTGTAGGGCTCTGCCTTTGGTACAGACAGTTCATTTGTGCCTATGTCAGTATTAGCAAACCACTGCACAGGAGGGGAACAGTCTGTGACTTCACATTTTAGCCTCCTTGTGTTTGACAAGCTGTTTCCTATCAGACACTGAGGCTTCTCATGGGTGGGCTATTGGCACAGAAGAACAGAAGCAGTGTGACTGCAGCAAAAGAAACTGCTAATCTTAGTTAAAACCATAGAAAAGTATCAGTTGTGTTTAGACAGGAGGACATTTGTTGTCACAATAGAGCCTGTATCCCTGCAGTCCTTAACTCCTGGTGCTAGGGTGGTGTGTGACTGCAGAATCAGCTGTGGTGCAGCACAGCACTCAGCCAGGACACAGGTGGGAGATCTGTCTCATGCTGCACCTTAGAAGGTAGAAAAGAACAGAGCAAGATCTTCAAATCTAGGGGGAATTGTTTGAGGAAGATCAGAAATAAACAAGAGAGGAAAAACTCTACAGGAATTAACAGACCCCAACCTAGGTGTTCTACTTCTTCCCTTCTCCTCTCCAAGGAATCACCACTTTAATGGAAAGGAAATTGTGGGGACTCTTTCTTTCTGTAGTCACACAGCTGTGATGGTAAAAGAGCTTTTGGGAAGACAAGATGGGCATAGGAAAACCACAGAGGAGAACTGACACATTGTGGGGGAGAGAGCCTAACCATTTTCCTCAGGAACTAGCATGAGGGTATGGATAAATGTAGGCTTCTGGGGAATGCACACAACTAAAGGCAGCACCACTATTCCAGTTTTCTTCTACCCAGCGAAGTGATAACAAAGTATTTTTACCAGCTTCTTAAAACCACAAATTTAACGATTTTTTTACAATACAAAGTCAATGCATAGTTCGGTTTTTTGGTCAAAGGCAGAAGAATAAAGTCAGCTGGCCTGGGAATCTGTTGCAGCAAGGGAGTCATGAGGAATTAATCTAGTTGATGGCAACAAACTTTCAAAGAATTGAGAGGCTTTTCTCTTTGAGTCTTTTTGAGCACACGGCAACACCCACCGTCTCATAGGGATTGTCAGGGGCTGTCTGAGCATATGGTGGAGCAACATCAAAGTCAAGTACATGTTTGATCTATGCCAGCACTGACAGATTATGATCTTGCACTTGCAGAAGGGTGGAACTGGTGTCTCTCAGCTTTGTTGCTACCGATCTTACACAAAGTGGGAGAGGGCTCTGTGACAGTGAATGACATGCAGAAGCCTTTCAGGGCTGACACAGCAGCCATCCTGCTTTAATCTTTGGAGCTTCAGGTTCTTCTACAAATGATGGTAAATTCTTAGGCTTTAATAGTCAGAGTATTTATACTATTGCTCTGGTGTGACGAGCAGTTGAGTTTTACGATCTGGTTCATAAAATGATTGAGACGAGATATTGTAATTCACCAGACTGGCAGTCTGTTTCTGGTACTGTAATTGAGTTATCCCTGGACTTAGGAGACTGGCTTAACTTCTCCAAGTCTCAGTTTCTCATGCACTGATGGGGAGCTCAGAGAATTGTCAACATTGTTTAGCAGTGTCTAGAGCTCTGGAGCTCTGCAAGTGAAAGGCAATAGAAGGAAAATTGCACAGAACAGCCCTGTCATGGTTATTGGGATTTATAAGACATAGGTTTATTTTACAAACCCATTTTATAACCTACTGAAGTGTTACACCCATTAGATATTACTGGGATTTTTCACTGTTTTGTGAAGCAGAATGCAGAGCCAACACAAGCAAATCACCCTCTCTCTCTCCCTCTACTGATCTCAGAATTTTCCTTCTGCAATCAGTCTGAGAGAACAGTGTATAATCTTCTGGCATAAGTGTTGTCCTCATACAGACACATACACACAGATAAAACATCCGAAATGTTTTACATACAGGGAGTAAAAAGCCTTTCCTTTGCTTAAAAATCCCACAGGCCCCTTTGCTCTCCCACATCTTGCCGTGTCTGCAGCATTTTCTAGGGCTGACCTCAGAGATGCAGCCAAGCCTTGCTCCAAGCCAGGCTGCAGAGCTGCTGAGGAATGTGGGCTCCGTGTTAGGTGGGGATGGAGGACAGAGTGTCCTTGCTCCTGTGGCCAGGTGAATATCCAGATCCCCATTCAGGCAGCATGCCAGGGATCATGCTGTTGTCAAGCTTTGGGAAGATGTTTATTTATGTATTCATTTATTCATTTATTTATGACAGTTTCTGAGTGTGCATCAGCTGGTAAAGTACTGCTGCCACAGCCTGTGGTTCTTCACAGATTAAAAATGGGGCACTTTCAAATTTTTATGAGATTTTCTTGACTGTGCTAGGTTAACCTAAACTTAGTGGTCTTTTTCAACCTAAAGAATGCTATGATTCTATTAAAAGAAACTTGCAAGGTTTCATCTGGATTTCTTAATTTTCTAAAATTTATTGAAATCATTTCTGACCTGCTTTGTTCTGTTTCTTAAAGAGTCTGAAGCCCATCTTAAGCAAAACGAAACCAGTAGCAGGGGAGAGCTGCAGCTCTCTGTCTCATTTTGTAACTCCCATGGGAATTTCATGGGTCACCACCTCCTCCACATAGACACCATTACCTAAGCTTGATATATTTCTTTGGCATATTTAATCTGTCTTATAGGAAAAGATATATTGAGGCCATCAACTATAAGGTCCAAGTTCAAAAACGTACTAAGAGATGCAGAAAGTTCAGTAACTTGACTGTTCAACCCAGCTCCAAACACAAGCTGTATTCTCATCTCTGCTTATATGTCCTTAAAGCACTCTTTGGGTCAAAAAATGTCATAAAACACGCTTTAAATAAGCATATATTGGTAATGCTGGCACTTTCTTTGGCGTTTTGAAGGAGATCTTAATACCTGCATCTGCTCTGTAAATAAAGGCACCTTTAACAAGCTCTTAAACTTTCCTAACTAAGGAGGAAAATGTGCCCTAGCTGCTTGCAGAGGATGCACAGACAGGAGCTGGTGGCCTGTGGCACTGTGCTGTCCTTGCAGGGAGGCTGACAGGAGCCTGAATGAATGACAACAAAGCAGATGAAAGGCTCAGTTTCAGCTGGACAAGCCCACATTCATTAACTGGCTGGTCTGCCCAGCTGGTTTATTATTAATTCCCAGTGCCATCCGAGTGGGGGAAGCATCTGTGATGGGTGTCAGCCGTCAGAGGGCTCCAGCCAGCAGAGCCCTGCCTGTCACAGGCTGGGCAAGCCCCAGCCCTGCTGCCAGGGTGAGAAGACTCTGGATAATAGCTCAGCTTCCTGTCAGGGCTTGCTGGATCCATGTGGACATAAATAGGAAGGGAAACACATGTTAAGTATCCTTTTCCTTTCTTGTCCTTCCCTCCTGGCGTTCAGCCTACAGCTTTGTGATTTTAGGATGAAAGTCACTTTCATGGTTTGTTTATGATTTTTTTTCAATGAAATCTTGTAAATCTGACTTGAACCCAGGGCAGAATATCTCTGGTATTTCTGTTGCAGCTGTGGGGCTGAATATTCCTCTAGGATTTGCCCTAGGAGGCTTCATAGACCTCCTATGAGCCCCACTCCAGGGGACTCAGCCTGGGTGAAGGCTTCTCTCTGGCTCTGTGTTGTACCATCTTGAGTAAGAGCTCCCAAATTCCAGCTGTGGTCACAAGAAATCTGCAGGAGCAAAAGGAAACATCGCACTTTATCTAAAGTATGTTGTTTTCTGAAGCTACCATTGGCAGTATATCCATGGATTTATAAAGTTTCTCAAACTGTATTAACTTATAGCCTTGACCATAAAAATAACCTGAGAATGTAAATAAATTCTATTTTAAAGGTGATTATTTTAATTTTTGTGTTCTTTGAAAACAACTGCCACTTGGACAAGTCCTAAAAGGATTTTTTTTTTGCATTTTGTCTTTTTTTTTCTTATTGAATATGTTCTTTGGCATTGAAGTTGTTGAAAGAGCGGCTTCCATATGAGATATGTAAACGCATGCTCTGCGTAGGCAGGGTCTTCATATTTCACAGAAAACTATGACAGTCCTATTCTTGGGCTGAGATTTTTTCCACTGATGGGGACTGGAGTATTCTGAAGCTGTGTTTAGCAAACAAAGCTAACCTGGAGCCTAAAAATATGCATTGCATTTGCAAAGAGCCTGTAAGCCTGCCAAGGTAACCCTTTTGTGATATAAATCAAGGTAATACTGTAATAGTTATACATCTTGGACCAATTGCACTCACTGACAAAATCCATACCAAAAAAACGTGGTGCTTCCTGGAAGATCAGATTAGAGCAGTCCTACCTGCAGTCCCTTTGTGAATCATTCAGGGTTTTTTTGCTCCTTCTGCTGTCATATCACCTGTCATACCTGAGTGGGGAAGGTTCTTGGGTCTGGAATCAGTCTTTTCTCAAATATTTGCTTGACAAATGCACCTTCCAGAGCATAGCCAGGGTTACTGATGGAGCCCCTGCAATATTAACTACCCAAGTCATTACATAATTGATGCCTGTCCTATATAGCAATATCTTTACTATTAATGGTATATAATTATTTGGTATATAATAATAGCAGAGTTAGAACTTAGTATCGATTAGAATTTAGTATCTATCATAATAGCATCTATTAGTAATTTTATCTAATAATAAGTATTGTAATAGTGTCTATCAGTGTTACTGGTAATTAGATTTGGCTTGTCTCCTCATTGAGTTCAGTACCTGCTAGCACTGTTCACACCAGCAAACCCAGAGCAGGCTTCAACCTCACTTGTGTTACAGCAGCATAAGTTGATAAAGACTGAAATCAGGAGCTTTTTTTTGCCATCCCTCTTAGGTACAGTGTTTTTCACAATAAAGCTGTTCCACAGATTTTCAGGCTTTTCTTCTAAAGGGAAGAATCCAAATTTTTTATGACACAGGAATAGAATTTACTCATGAGGATGTGATAAGTATCATATTAGAACTATAGATGCACATCTATATTTAATCTTGTATTTGCAAAATATTTAAAGAACAACACTTTTGTTTTTTTAACTGCAGTAATGCAAACCTTTTTCTGCAGAAAAAGAGTTGCTGGTAGAGATCTCTTAGCAACTAAGCCACATCAGGCTAGTTTTGATATTCTTATTCTGGTTGAATGATAATAATCCCACTAAAATTTTATCTAGACCACGAAATGAGGTGACACTAAGAACGATTATATTGGAATGTGGCCTAAAATAAAGTAATAATCACACTTTATACTCTGTTAAATTACAAGCTGTCCATTACCTTAATACTGTGCTATTTTGTCCCAATGCAGTATGTGCAAATAAAATCCTGAAACTCAGACAACCACAGAAGTTGCATGTCAAAAATTGAAAAGCTTGTTTACAGTTGCATAAGAGTGACTGAATTCAGGTTAAGCCAACATAAAACTTAATTCTTCATATATTTGTATTTTATTACATGTAAGTGCTGGAGACAGGTGATTCACACCTCTGTTACTTTTTAAAGGACATTGGCATTTTCAGTACATATTTAAAGCTTTAAATTAAACAATATTCTTATTTTTTTAATAAATCTTCTGCCTTTGTCTTAAATTGAAGTTTTTGACTGGGTTTCAAACTTGTGAGGAAAAGCTGAGAAAGAGTCTTCATTGTGGACCCTTCCAGAATTCAATTGACTCAGGTCTCAAAGTTATCATCACAAATAGTGCTTTAATAGAGAAAAAATCTCTGACGATGACACATAAAAATCACATGACGATAACAATACCCCTGAATGCTGCTGAATCCCACTCCTCTGGGCAGCTCTTTTCTGTGCATCAGGACTGAGAAAATGCTGTCCCCATTAACATGGGATGGTGGAACTGAGGTAATATATTTTCTGAGACGTTTTAAAAACTAGAAGGAACTGTTCTTCCCTTACCTTGAGATGTGACTAATATCCAGCCTGCAATTGATTTGCACACAAATCTAGCAATTTCATCAGGTTTGTCTTCCCAGAAACTTAATTTAGAGATTTTCTATTAATACCAGATACTTCACCATAGGCTTTTCTTCTTGGCTCCCTGCCACCCTTCAATTCACAGACACCCATTCCAGCTGCCACTAGCTAGAGGAAGAAACCAACAGGCATAAATAAATATTTGCTATCCTTGGAAAAATCTTTGAAGAAGGCTCTCACTGTTATCAGAGATTTATTTCCCAAGAACTAAATAAGATTCAGGGAAAAAATACAGTGTATAAATGCACCATCTTAGTATCTTCCTTTGTGAATTTTGGTCACAGCTTCTTATATTTTGATGGAAGTTTACCTCTCAGAAAATGTTTAATACACTGCCAAACACAACTGAGGTCCTGTCTTACCAGTCAGTTGGTGACAAAGCTGTCAGCTAAGTTTGGGCTGTGGGGTATTTATTCTTAGGGATGATGCACAAATCAGAAATACAACAACCTGGTTGCAGTTGAGAGGAAATGTAAGTGAATGTGTTGTGCAACAGCTTTGCACTTCCCACTTACCACAGAAGTGCCTAAAGTGATTCAGTTCACAGGGAAGGTGATGGCCAACAGCACTGAGTGCTTTCCTGGTGGCAAGTGGGCTGTAAAAGGGACCAGAAAATGCTTTTTGTAACAGACTTTTGGAACAGAGGGTAGAAAAAACAATAAACGTTTGATTCATTTTCTAATGTCACTAGTCTGGAATTTTCTATATTTTGCCTATGTCAGAGCCACAATTAGAGCTTAGAACTCTGCACAGTTTTAGGTACAAGAAGGAACTCGGAGACTTAAGGGTCCACCAGTTTTCTTAAATCCCTGCTTGGATTACAGCATTGTAATCAATGCATACAGGATGTAGGACAATGCTGTGAAATGGCAACTTCTCTTGTTCTGTAAGAAATTATTGTGCTGCTCAAGACAACAGATGGGTGTTTGTATTGAACAGATCTCCCTTGTTTGGAACAGAAGAAGCAGCTCAACTGCAGAGCGTGCTGCCTCCTTGGCCCTCCTCCACCACCCCTGTTCCCACCTCCATACTTCATGCACAGCTGGAGCACTGTAAGTGTGGTTTTTACTTCTTTTACATGAGTTTTAATGACAAAGAAGGAAGCATCCTCTCAAGCACTGCTTCATGGTGTCACTCAGCAAACCTGCCTGGCTGTGCTGATATGGCTCTGTGAGGACAATCACGCAGCATCCCAGTCTGGGGCTTGAAGTCAATATCAAATGGATCAAGGAATGAAATGAGGCTGGATTTGTTCCTGCAGTTAATTCAGTTAACTTAAACTATTTTCCTTACTCTACTTTACTTTAAGAAACCTTCTTAGAGTAAGGCAATCATGAACCAGAGAAAATGGCAATGCAGTAAACCAGTAAGGAGAGAAAGGCACTTTTTCATCTTGCACAATGATTTCAGGGTATATGTGTATGTCCTGTTCTGCATCACATTTGCCTTACCTAGGAGGTGAAATGAAGGTCCTGAAATCCTTCTTTCTATCTATCATCTATCTATCTATCTATCTATCTATCTATCTATCTATCTATCTATCTATCTATCCATCTATCTATCAATCTAATCTATCTATCCCCTCCTAATCTATCCCCCACCATTTTATTTTGCAGAAACATCTGTGTTTGAGATGCTGGTGTGCAGTTTTCACTCACCCACCTATGCACAAACCTGCTGTGTGTGATATATGTCCATACACATATGCTGACATAAGCATGTGCAGGACACAATGGGAATATTGCAATTTGCCCAAGTACTCCTACTGCAGGTTCTGCTAACTACAACATATTCTCCATCCCAGCATAAAGAATTTTTCTGCCTACTCAGTAATTCCTATTCCTTAATTTTAATATTCATTTACCATATACAAACACTGCAATTGTTGCTAGTGTTCTGTAAATAATGATTAGTAAGATGTCAGGCAAGAAGCAACCCAAGAAAAAGTACAGTGTAAAATCCTCCATTGCCTTCTGATTGATTGGGATTGAACTCAGGGTGCTGCTCTCTCCAGACCAAAATATACTTGCCTTTGCCTTCCTCGTCACCTCCCCTGCCTGTGCCTTGATTTCTAGAGAAAGGAGATCCAAAGACAAGATCTCTTTAGGAATGCTGTGTACTCCTTCAGTGGGAATGAGACTGAGACCGGGGTCCCTGAGATTCCTGCAAGCAGCTTTGAGAGTAATCTGAGCCTAAAACCACCCTTCACACCATCTCCCCATAAAAACATGATATGAAAATTAGCAGTTACAAGGAGGGTGGGAGCCATGTGAATTAAACTATGAGCAGTTTGTTCTTCAGAGCCTGTAGTCAGAGCTTTGCTGGAAAATGGCCTTTCTCTTGGAAGTTGTTTGGTCCAGTGTTTCTGACTCAGTGCTTATCTGTGCTTCCAGGGGAGATCACTTTTGTCACAGGGCATAAATAAGGCATTTCACTCATGAAAGCTTAATATTGAAGTCAAAAGATTCATTGCTCATTTAAGGCACTGGCTGTGATCTGCAGTGAATGAATGCCTCCAGGTTAATATCTTCTGGAGCGAAGTTCACGCTGCCTGTGCCCTCCCTGAGTGAAGTCTCTATTATTAGAGTAAAGATGCTATTCCTGGAGAGGAGCTGCTGCTGGCAAAGTGGGACAGAGAGGGCAGGGTCAGGTCTAAGAATAGGCCAGGGTCCCATGCTGGCTCAGAGGGGCAGCCTGGCTGTGATGTGCCTCTGTGAGAGGAGGATGAGGAGGAAGATGAGGAGGCAAAGGGTCAGGAAGCATGGGGCAGAAGGCTATGCTGAAGTGCTAATGTTCAAGCATCCATGAAGATAACCCTGTGACAAGCCCCAGACTTCTCCCAAAGGGAGCAAAGAAACTCTTTTGAGGCTGTAGTGTATGGTGGCTGGATTTTTATGCATTTCTCTGACATGTGGTTCTTGTTCACTCATGTGTTTCATGTTTCATAGAAGCTGGATATGGAAGAGCTGTGTCATGAGCTCCAGATAATACAGGCTTCCTCTCTGCCTGAATCCCTCTGTTCTGCAGGGCCTCCTGGCCCCCAGGTGAGTGATGCATGCATGATGAAACCACGTCAATCTCACTTACTCCAAAGTCCTTACAAAGCTGTGAAACACATGAAAATGCTTTTTACCACCCAATAAGCATGCCAAGCTCTGGTTTAATTTCATTTTGATATGACTTTGCATAAATCATGTAGGCAGGCTTCTTAGCCTACCTCATCCCTGCCTTAAACACTTCATCCTGTTTCAATTTCATTTTTGTGGAGTTTTACAGTGGGTAGCACCCATCAAGAATCACAGATGTGTCATCACTTCCTTCAGAGGCTTCTTGTCAGTTTTTTCTTTGCTTTAGACTCTGTTCTCCTTTTTTGTGAGGACAAGAGCCTGTGGAGTGGATGCACAAGGGATAAAATGGACTGGGATGTTAGCAGATTATATCCCTGATAAGGCAAACATCTAAAATCAGGGACAAGGAGGGGCTTAGCAGGGCAGTGGGGTGGGACACAGGAGGTGCAGGGTCCCCTAGCTTGACCTGCAACATCTCTGCCTCTGACTTGCTGGATAACCTCAGACCAGTCTTTTTGACCTCACACCTCATTTTCTACGATTTAGTTTTTCAGAAATCTTCAGAGGAAGGTCAGAAATCTTAGGATCACATAACAGTTTGAGTTGGAAGGGACCTTTAAAGGTCAAAAAGTACAACCTCCCTACAACGAACAGAGACAATACAACTAGACCAGGTTGCTCAGAGCCCCATCCAACCTGGCCTTCTTCTTCTGAGGAAATGAGCCACCTCTAGAGGGAAGTTTTTTATGAACACCTCTGTCTTGTCAAGAGGATCATCCCTTTGCCTTTCCGTTCTGGTTCCCTCCAAAGAAAATTGAGACCTTTTCTCAAGCCCCCTGTGTGCCAGTTTATTGCCATATAGCCAGGGGCAGACACAGCTCAAGGCCTGTGCTCAGCAAAACTGTGATTTTGGCAGCCTGAGAAGGTAACAAGCACCCAAACACTATTTTAAAAGTATGGACAACACATAAAAGTAAAGGCTCAGTTATGTGGCAAAAAGCTTAGCTTTAATTATTTATTAGTCAGTACTTCAGAAGATAATTGGATAGTCTAGAAGTTTCCAGGTGAAAGCCACTATGTTGTCTTTTTATAGAATCATAGAATGGTTTGGGTAGGAAGAGACCTTAGAGATCATTTAGCTCCAACTCCCCACGAACTTTGTCTTTATTGTTTTGCCATTTTGTCTTTGCTGAGATGCAGGGTGAGGAAGATTCATTTAGTTCATGAGAGTGGAAAAGTGTGATCAGAAGTGATGCCTAGTGTTTGCCTGGCTGTGTCTTGAGGAAAGTTTTCTCTGCATTATGAAACAGCCTTGCAGTGGGATTGGCCATGATCCAGAGTTGGTTTTCTTTGCTAGACTGTCTTTAAAAAAAAATCCTCTTGATAGTCTCTCTGACTTGAATTGCAAGAAAGTAATTTTAATTCTATTGTTCTACAAAGTCCATTGCTATAAATAATATTAATCTTGCTACCAAATGACCTATGATGCCTCCAAGAACATTTTTAAATAGAGCAGGCTGGCAGATTTTATCATAACAGCAGACAGTAGGATGGGTATAACATGGCTTCGGAATTTTTAATTACAAATTACAGGACTGCTTTGCACAGGGACAATGTTAGAACCAGCAGTCTTTTGGGAAATACTTTTGTGACAATGGCCACCTGCAAAGAAATACTACCATTACAAAGAGACATCTAGTAATTACTTCTGAATTCTTCTGTAACTTGCATGGCTTTCAGAGGAGTTACAAGATCTCATACTGTTGATTCATAGCTGAATTTTAATAAATTTTCATAAGAAGGAGAATTAGATTTGTAATGGTATAACTTTGAGTGCAATTCCTCCCATGTGTATCCTAAGGTAAAAATAAATAAATAAGATAAAATTTGGTTCTGACTCTAACACGATGCATTGGTTTTCATTACTGAAAACCTAAAATAACTCTACTGACTAAAATAGTTGGAGTAATTTGTGTCTGAGGGTAGATTTTGCTCCTATTCATGCACAATTTGATCACATTTTGGACAGTTTTAGACGGGCAGGATCCAAACCTGGAGTGAGTGATTTTTACAGTGAATCTAAAGTTTCTCTGATGCAGGCTGATGGGATTCTTTTCCTTAGTCATTTAAAAGTAAAAGGTGATTTGTTAACCAAAGCCTTCTGGGAACAAAACTGTTTTCTGGCTTTTTTTCCTGAGAAAGGTGTTCAAGGTCTCCCCGGATTAAGAAGTCTCCTGAAAGGAGAATCAGCCTTGTTTGACAGAGAAATATTTTCAGAATTCAGAAATGGTGGCAATCTTCCATGTCCACCCCATCCTGCAGAGCCCATCCCACGTGTTTTATGCTACTTCCCCTCCCACCCCTTGGGCTGACTTCTTTTGCCAGCTGATGTGGTGTCTCCACGTCGTGGTTGCTAATTCTTCAGGACTCTGATAACTTCTCATCTTTCCTTTGCCCCAGGCTTGTTTTTCTTGCAGGTTCTCCTCGTTTCTGAGATTGCCCTGCCCTTCCCATGTCAGTCCAACTCTCCATCCTGCTGTTCAGCTGTGGCACAGACCTGGTGTTTGGAGGCCACATTCAAACCCAACACCTCTGGTCCCAGGAGGCACAGACAGGCTCTGGGGCTGATGGAACACAAACACCTCACTAATGCAGTTTAATAATAGTGTTAATGTTCCTCCCTAGGGTCCACAAGGAATTCCTGGTATAATGGGACCAAAAGGGGAGAAAGTAAGTGTCTGTTGTTATGGAGTTTGATGTGGTTTTGAAGAGCAAAGAAGCAGGGAAGGGTGTTCATTTTTTTTTCTTAGTCTGTTTAGTGAATGGTGGGCCTTATGAATGGAGGACTTAGCTTTTATTTGAATGTAAAGCTATGAATTGGCTTGAAGCTATAATTAAAAACTTAGTCTTTCTGTGTTCATTTTCAGTCTTGAAATATATTTTATGTCTTCTTTTGTAGCCTCTGTTTAGGGTATGTTTTGGGAAAGCCTCTCAGGTGCAAAAGTTGGCAATCTTACTGACCCAAAGGCCTTTGAGCTCCCTGTCCCCCTGGGAGGATGTGAGGGTCAGAGCCCTCCCATGCAGTGGGAATTGTATGGGACAGCTCAGCTGCTAAAGCTGGCCTATATGTTAAGTTTGGTTTTCAGATGTGCAAAGATTTGATCCATAATGATGCCTAAAGAGCATCACCATGTGTGATTTGTTATACAAGGAGCTGACTGTAGATTTAGGGCTGAGAACACAGGAAAGACCAAGGAGCTCTGATACAGTAATTCTCCTCATTCTACCTCTGTAAGCACAGCCTTGAGCACAAAGCTATTCACAGTGTTTTGTTTGGTGGTATTTGTTTGTTTGGGGAGGGGGTTGTGGGTTTGCTTGTTTGTTTGTTTTTTAATAGAAATGAGTTGATGCATTGACTTAAGAGCCACTGTGCTTCACGTGGTGCCTACAAGACTGACATATTCCTTTCTCTGGCAGGGGGAGATTGGCAGGCCTGGAAGAAAGGTATGAACAAAGGTGCTGTCTCAGAAATTCATCTAATATTTAATAGCAGCTGCCAGAGAGGGGTGCAGACAACAGTTCAATAAAATTTAGCTAATGTTGAAGTTTAGCCTGTTAGTGCTTCTCTCACTGGCACCCAGAGTGGATGGTAGGGAGCTTCCAATGCAGGGCTGGAGAGCTGCCCCAGCTGTCTTGAGTTGGACAAATTCCCTGAGAAAAAGCACAGAGAGAAGCTGAAGAGTGGTACATTACCTGAAGTGTCTGTGTGGACAATGGGAAGCAGATTATGGGAGCTATTATAAAAGATGTACCAAAAAAACCCCCAAAGCAAAATCAAACTTTTTACTCTTCCAAAGTCAAAACAAGGCTCAGCCAGATGCCCCTGAAGGAGGGGCAATCATTAATGATTACCCTTCCAGAGCTCTGGCACCAATGCAATATGCTGACTACAATCCTGCGCTTGGTGACATACGAGCCGTGATATATTGTCAGAAATATGTGCCCCTACATGTGATGAAACAGAATATGTTATCTCAGTCACTAAGTACATCCATTTAATGTAATTAACTTTAAAGAAGACAGAAATGCAGGATGAAATCAGAGATATGCAGGGGGTGGTCACTAACTAGGAAAAGAAGTACCCTTCTAATAATATACCAAGGATTTTGACACCTTTCTAATAATATACCAAGGATTTTGACACCAGCTACCAATCAGTAATTCAAATAAATATAAAACACATAAACAGAAGAGGTAATTTTCTTTAATCTATTTTCAAATGCCCTACAGTAAACAAAAATATTATTAATATAAATTCAAGGGTTCAAAACAGCAATGTCTTTGAGAAAGTAACACACCAACCTACAAAAAAGTGCTAAACTTTAAACACAGAAGATCAACACTTACTCTTCTGACAAATACAAGTAGGTTCTGAAAGAGAAGTCGCTAAGGTTGGAAATAAAACTGTACAACTCTTGTTAAAAGCTGTCTGGCCCATGAGAGTTCACTCCTGGCCCTGAATGTCATGATGACATTTCTGAGATCATATTGTCAAGCAGTGTAATGCAGTGTAAGAGCATTAATCTGCAGCATTTTAGGAGATATTCAAAGAGTGATTTACAAGCAGCAATTAAAATTGCTAAATAGCTCTATGTAAATATGTAGTTGTTGTTAGTCATATAGTAGTTAATAAAGAGCAATTGTAGTTAGCAATATAGGAATGTTCAGAACCATAGTATCAGGAACAGTTAAAGATTTGGTTCTGCTCTCAACATAAATTGGATTTGTATGGATGCAAGTACATGTAGGTAATTTAAGTACATGTAGGCCATTTTATCCCCTGTTTGCAGTAGTGACCTGTGCAGGAATGGTGTTTTTATGAATCATTGTAATCAATGTTTTCCGTTCAAGGGCAGACCAGGTCCCCCGGGTGTCCCTGGGATGCCAGGACCTGTAGGATGGCCTGGGCCTGTGGGACCGAAGGTAAGACTAAAATTCACATGGAACAGACTGTTCAACATCACAATCTGAACAGAAGAGTTGTCTTGGGAAATCTCTAAACAGCTACTTGCAGGAGGCTGGGTAGGTGTAGCAGTGCAAGGACACTCTGCGCTTGCCTCCTTTCTTACACTGCTCTGCAAAGTCTAGGGTTAGGTTACTCCATCCTCAGTCCAGACCCTGTAGCATTTCTTATGTGAATTAAACATAAGGGAAATTGAAAATTAATCCAATGAGGACTCACTGATGTCTCACTGGTGTCTCACAATCACACGAATCAGTGTTTCTAAATGGATTGCCATAGTTATGACTATTCTTTATGAGGATCCCTTCACCTGAAGATGTACTGTGAGCTCATGTGATCAGAGGGAAATACCAGGCTGATAAAAAGGGAAAGAGATGACAAACCATGAGAATGGTTGATCACATCTTTGAAGTTCATTCCCGTACAAACAAACATTAATTCCTGTTATTTTTATTAACCAACAGCGGAAGAAATGACAGGACATGCTTTGCTACTGCAAAGTGGCTGCTTCATCTGCATTTGTTAAATGCATAAAAAAAGCTTCAGGATAGTCCTTCAGTAAGTACTGGCTCATGCAAAAGGTGTAACAGCTCTTCATAGGAGCTGTGGTTTATGGAGCTTCTGCTGGGACTTTTGAGACAACTTGCTTTTCTTTAGTCTGGGATGCATCAGGCTAAAGGACCACACTCAATGCCTTGTTCAGAACTGCTTTTTCCAGGAAATCTTTGACTCTTCATTTTCTCTATGAAGGCTGATGCCCTCACCTCAGAGGGTGTGATGCGTTAGCTCTTGATACTGCCAGAAGAGTAGGAGGTGACTTGTGAATTCAAGGCACATCTGGGAAGCAGACTTTCAAGATCTTCACAGCCATGTTAGATGAAAAGCATTGTATCATAGTATATGGGAATGTAGGCAAGCAGCAAGAGAGTATGTGCTTAAAAGAAATCAATGTTCACTTTGAACTGGAGATGGGAAATGGTTCCCCCCACAAACACATTGTGTGCTATGATTTCCCACAGCAGGAGCAGTGAGAGCAGAGGAAAGGCTCAATCAACTCCTTCCTGCATAGTCTTAGTGAAGGAAGAGAGCAAAGCAGACAGAAAACTCACTCTTCTCCTTGTATAGGCATTAGTTTGATTTATGTAGTCTTCCTAATTTTGATTAATCTCCTTTGTCTCATTAGTCTGTTACTATGCTTGTTCATCACACTCCTAGAAGCATCCCTCATATTCAGTAGTAACAGTTTTTCCTATACTTTAACTGCAAGTCCTACTTGCTGTTAGATGATGATTCTTCTGCTTTTATTGTCTCTTCTGATACTGATCTCCTCTGGTTTTTAGGTAGGTTCACAGTTTCATTTCTTCTGGTCTTTATAAATTTCATTTTCCTGCCTGTTGGTGAAGTCTCCAGTTGAATGCAGTGCAGAAGATCTCTGTGGTCATTTCAGTTAGTTGTGTCTCTCTTTCCTTTCTCCCCATCTCTGATCTTCACCAACTTACAATATTCTTCTTCACCGTAGATATTTACTGCATCCCCATCTTGTTGTAAATCTCCAGTAAGCTGCTGTTTCAGGTTTTTTAACTCATATCCACTTCTGTGGATATTTGCCATTTCTTCAGCTGGGTCTTCTTGTCTTCTCTTACTTTGACACTGCCTTACTTCAGTCCTTATTTCTCCTACTTCAGTCCTTCAAGTCTGAACTTCTGCAGGGGCAGCAGCCAGTGGGAAAATCCTCTCCATTTCTCGGACAGTGAAAGCCAAAGGAGAGTAAGAGCCAAATGTATTCTGCTGGTAGCACTGCTGCATGTCTGGGGGTCTACTCTGTACTTCATGCTAGATATAATTAGCTGATGGCAGCCAGAGAAGTGGTTGTAAAACTTTTTCATTATTTATGGCTCCAAATGACTGTTCAGCACGTGGTGCCTCAGAACTACAATAAAAGCAGTCCCTCTGCCTCCACAAGCTGTGAGGCATGCAGCAAAATGCCTTCCTTTTCTGCAGCTCAGTGGAGGTGATGCTGGGTGGAGACAATGCCCCTTCATGCAGGAAAGGATGCACTGCTGATGGTGGTTTACTTGCATGTCCTTTAATAACGTCTGGGAAAACTGAAGCAAAAGTTACCACACAAGAAAGTGCAAATAGATGAGTAAGATAACATGTGAGGGCTCAGGCATGCGGTGGTTCTGTGGGTACCACCCTAAGCAGGGAACCGACCCCCCAGGGCCCTTTTGGGGGTAATTCCCTTGTGAGTTCTTGAGCAAGGTGAGAGACACAGGCATGACTCAAGGTTTCTGTCTTCGGTCTCTGGTTTATTCTTATCTTATCTTTGTTTGTCTGAGGATCAGACTTAACATACAAGAAGCAGGGTACAAGAGGAGCAAAAATGGCCTCGAGAATCTCAAACCAAGGCCTTTAAAAGATATAATATCCAATTGTCTCTTCACACGTATATTATTTTTACTTTATTACCAATAACTTCTTCTAATCTACATATGTGGCCTCCATGTCACTATTATTCTAAACCAATAACTATCTGCCACCTATACTACAGAACCTGGAGTGGAAGAAGAAGAAGAAGAAGATGAAACCACACCCAAAATCTCCATTTTGGGTCCCTTTCATTCTCATATTAGATCCTAAAAATCCTAAACCTTTTGTCTAATAATCACTATTACTATCACTATCATCTATTTCACACTTTATGTTCTAACTCATCCCAAAGCCTTGGCAACTTTTTCCAGGGACGAAGATTAAAAGCAGTGTTCTGTTGGGGGCCAGAACCTTCCAAAACAGGCAGAGACACACTCTCTGTGTCTTGGATTCCCACAAGGCAGAATACAATTGCAATAAAAACCCCTGTCCACAAAGCTACACCAAGGTCAGGCTTAACTATTTGACATAAAACCTGAACCACTGAACTGTCAGACATTCAAGTATGACCTCGTCGGAGAGCTGCATTCAATAACTCTCTTTATTGAACCCTTTAGGGTGAAAAGGGAGAGTTGGGTGTGATGGGATTGCCAGGTACAAGAGGACCAATGGGCTCCAAGGTTTGTTAACCAAACACTGCATTTTCAGACATTGGTTTCTAATGCTCTGCTGACAGCTGCTTCCCTCACAAATTTTCCTGAAAGCACTTATCAAGATGTATGTTTCTAATACAGATAAAAAATATGTTCTACATCAAGCAAGGTTATGTTGTCTGTTTGGGCTTGGCTGTGTTTTTGGCTTCTCATAAAAATGCTTTTGTATAAATTTTTGTAATTTATTTTAAAAACAAGCTCAGATATAATTGTATCCCACTAGAAAAATTGAGTTCTTAAGCATATCTGCAGCATTAAATCATGTCTGCAATGTTTTCCATCTGCCTCATAAGACTGTAGAGATCATTTTGGTCCCCTACTAGAACCAGGCATATGTACTGACAGTTGAAATAAATTATGCAATTAGTTTATTCAAATGAAGGATTGGAAAGAAGAACTGAACACCTTTGTTTAATCTATGTTTCTTTAAGAGAAACTCAGTTTTATATTAATGATCACAGTAGATTACTTAAGTATAACTTAAGTATGTTCTGTGGGGGAAAAAACAACAAACAAACAGAAGAGGAAGATTATTGTTAAAATTATTTTAGACTATTAATTGTGGCATTTAATGCTTTATTTACTCTCAGTTACAATTTATTTCACTTGTTTCAATTTCAAAGCATAATCAAAGCTGCTGGCTTTACCTGGCTTTTTCGTAATGGCTTTTGGGCTGAGTTGTCTTGCCTTTAATTAATATTTCACAGTTCTGTTTCAGTGCAATCTTAGGAGCTGTAAATATTCATTTGCCTTTACGTGTTGATGCAATTAATTATTTGTGCTTCGTTCTTTTTCTTCACTTCAAAGTTTGAAAGTCCGGCTTCTTGGGTGATCTTGAAAGCGAGAAGCATTAAAATATCTATCATTCCCTTTAGGGTTTTCCTGGAACTAGAGGAGAAAAGGTCAGTGTGACAACAGAATAATGTATAATTTAACATTTGGAAACACATTTTTTTTAAAGATGTAACTGTAGAAACGAGGTTGAATTTTGATGAAGTCTAAAAGTCCCACTGAGAAATGAAAACACATATTGGGAAGGAGCACAGTCTCGTGGATTGGGCTGGGCTGCTGAAGAAGTGAGTTTTACACCCTGTATCCTCGTGAACAAGTTGCTACAGCAAAACTCACTACAGGTTCCCCATCTGCAGCATGGGTAAAATAATCCTTAATTGTTGGTCTGGTTTAGTTAGGTGACACATGCTTTGGCACTGAGACACTTTGTGCTCTAGGATCTTACAGTGGGACCTGAACTGGGGAAAGAAGCCAACTGGGAAAAAAACCTCCAAATTTGAAAGTATTATGTCCAGGAAAGCATGTATTTAAAGTAATTATCTGGGGATAATGAGTCCCTTTTCCTACAGTTCTTAGCATCAGTTCTATTCTGATATCAGTAATGAAGCATATCCCTCACTCTGAAGATATTACTGTATTCTGTTGACTTCAATAATGCATTGTATAGGAAAAATAATTTTTCCTTCTTCATGAAATGGTAGTAATTAGACTGTTGTTCCCCTGTTATCTCTCTTCAGGGATCCAGAGGTGACAGAGGCGACAAAGGAGTCAAAGGAGACCCGGTAATTTTCTTTTCCAGATGGCTGTGAATGTGCAGCTGAGGATCAGTGTGCTTCTGACAGGGAAAAACAGGAGGGGCATGGAGGCATGGAGCCTGAAAGCATCTTCCAGTGAGGGCAGGAGGGGTGAGGGAGAGCAGTGGTCCCCTCTGCTGTGAGGGTGGTGGGGCAGTTCCCTGTGCCCCCAGCCGGGTGCACAGGGGGTTGAGGAGTCACAGGAAGATTTCCCTGGAGCTCACCCCAGCCCCTCCTGGGCTGTGCAGCCCAGAACCACGGCAGCTTCCCAAAATGCTTTCAGCTGGTAATATAATAATACCAGGAGGGGAAGAGGGGGAAAGATTCGTGGCTTGGGGGCTCCTTCGACTAAGAAAGGAAAAATAAACTCCTTTTGGTGCAAAGGCTTTGGGAGTTGTCCAGGTAGCAGAACTGCCTGTAGACAAGAGAACAATCAGGATGATTTTGCCAGAGAAATAGAAACTGGCAGCAGAGGATCAAACAGAGAAGTAATGGCACCATACAAGGAGCTTTATAGTAAAACTTTGCTTATAAATCTCCATGCACTGCAGTATCTGCAGTGCTGAGTCAGTGCAAGGGTTTTCAACAGATAGCCACACGTGGCACTTCCATGGAAGGTGCTGCTTTGTCCAAGGTCACTACACATTTTCTGATTATTTCTCTCCTTTGATTTCGTAGGGAGAAATAGGCTTCCCTGGAATGCTGGGACAAAAAGTAAGTGGGTGTGATATGTTGTGGAGTTGTGTTAAATGCTGAGACAGGGTCACTGAGTAGATTCAGGGACTTCCTGGATGGTGTAAGACACCGAAGTTCTTGCTTGACTCAGTGACCAGCACTGCCTGGACTTGATCAAATTCTTTAGGCTTTTTAGCTTAAGAGAAAACTCAGATTTAGCCCTTTGGTGTTGTTTCTCATTTTTCCCCAGATTGTTTCTTTAGTCATAATCTTCCTCCTGTTTAACTGCCCTAATTGCTAGGGTTTTATTCACTTGAGACTAATAAATACTTCCTTCTTGATACTCTGAAAACAAAATGGCACTCTGTATATAGCAGTGATAACCCTGACCAGTTTTTAAGTCATTATTCTGTACTTGAAAAACAATCAAAATTCAGATGCTGGCTGATGGAAAACCTAAAGGTGGATAATTTTATGACGTAATCAAATCGTGTCTCTGAAACTAGAAAAGGATTTAATGCTTGCTTCTAGAGAGATTAGAAGATGAGTGAATTCACCTTCCTTTCCCTAACTATTTTCATTACATATACATCTTAACAGCAAAGCAAGATATTGGGGGTCAGAGAGTTTTCCCAGCCTTGACCTCTCCAAATCTCAAAGTGTGTTTCTGATGTCATGTGGCTTCTTCCTTAGGAAAGGATTTTTCAGGGGTATGTGGGTAAATTGTATGAGCTTTTTTTTTTTACTTTATTTTTGTTTTAAAATCTTTTATTATAATTTTGGATTTCTAAGAATGAAATGGGGCCAGCATCATCTAGAGAAATCACGTGAATGAAAACAATGTGCTGTCTTGTTCAAGGCAGGTATAACCATGTACTTAACTCCTGCTTCCTTCCCTCTGCAACCACCAAGGGAGAGATGGGCCCCAAGGGACAGTCTGGAGTACCAGGACACAGAGGACCTATAGGAAGACCTGGAAAACGAGGCAAACAAGTAGGAGCACGATGTTTCCTCCTCCTGTGACTCATGGCATCTGTGTGATTGTGTGGTCTAAGCTCTTGTACCATTCACTGTGTCTCATGGGGAGTGGAGAGAAGCCCTAGAACACCTCACAGGCATGCACAGGCTACACAGGAGTTAAAGCCTCAGCTGTAGGGCTGGAGTCCTATCTGCAGCATTCAGCTCCCTGCAGCATTGGAAAAGTTAATTTTATCCTGGATTGGTAATGAACTCATTTAATACAATTGGAGCAGGCTTCCTTTGAATCCTAAGCAACGCAGAGCTATGGTCCCAGCCCCACCTGACAGCTAGAGAGCTCAAAATTATGCTAGCAGACCTATATTTTCAGAGTTCCAGGTGACTTGGAGCTCTGTAAAGACTCAGAATTGTGTGTAAATTGGATACTGACTCCACCAATACAGCATTTCAGTGGTAGGGGCTTAGCTGGAAGTAGTTTATTTGCAGTCTTTTTATGCCCAGCGTGGCAAGGAGAGGCACATCCCTGCTTCACTGTTGCTCTGATGAGAGCAGGTAATATCCAAAGTGATAAAATAGGCAATGTGGGGAAGAAGAAGAACTGAGTGTTAGAGAGGAAATAATAGATCCCCAAGTAAGGAATGTATGAACAATGTAGGTCTCCTAGACAACCCACAAGAAATATTTATTTTGTCTCAGATTTGTCAGGTTTTAAAAGCTGTTGCGTGCTCTTTTTTTTGCACCTGCAGAGCAACTTGAACACCGTGCACTCCTTATTTGACCTTACACATTTTGTCACCTTACATGGTGGCTTACTAAAAAAGTGGTGACATAAGCATGTCATAATTTAAGACAACAATCAGTGTGACTAAAAGACCTGTAGTCTGGCTCTAGATTGGTGTTTCCAGTCCCATGGCTCAGTACACAAACCCCTTTCTGGTGCCCTGAAAGCAATCTTAGCATTGACTCAGCATCAAAAGGTCTCTGTAACTCTCTGTAACTCCTTCTCTGTAACTGGTGAATTTGCTATTTCCTTTCTTCTTTTCTAATCCTTTGAAAAAACCGGGCAGTGGCAATTTAGGGCTCTGTGGGTCTGGCTGCCACGTTTGAGTGCTGGAGTTGTCTGGCTGTTTCTTCAGCTGAGAGGATCATTTCCACCAGCATGGGGTCATTTCCTGTCTCTTGATCCAGCTGACATGCCTAGATAAAAGCAGCTAAATTAAGCAGGTGTCACTTCCACTTCCATTCTGAGATATGTCTTGATTAGCTCACTGACTTCTTCAAGTCTCCCTGCCTCTGGGATAGGCTCTTCCTGAAACGTGGCCAGGAGCTGGGAGTCACAAGTCACAGCCCTACGGCTGCTGACCGAGATACGGCACCCAAAGCTTTATAACTTGGGAGCTGACCCCGAGCAAACCCAAGTTTAGGGTTTCAGTCTTGAGCAGGAGGAATGACTTAGGGCTTTAGGTAATGCTACTTTGAAAGAAAGGACATGAACACAAATATTGTCGATGAGAAAAGCTTCTCCAAACGCTGTTGGTGTGTGTGAAAAATAAACAAGGCAAAAACATTGAACATCAGCCCTTGCCATTATTATTTAATCCATCAATGCTAAGCAGGAGGGCTTTAAGCAATCATCCCTCCAAAGCAGGGGACACAGAAAACAGCTTGTTTTCAGTCAGACTGGCACCGCCTTGCCTCTGTCAAATTGCTGTTGTGTGGGGGAAAGAGATTTCCCACAGACTTCTCTGGGGCTACAAAATCCTGGTCTGCTAGTTCTGTGTTGCATAATGTAAGAAGTAATTAGAGATCAGCATCACTGACATTCACATAAATCCTGAAATATTTGTATGGCTCAGAGCTTACCTAATAGGATTAAACAAAGCAAATATTCAATTAGTTCTTCATAGGCCATGGCAAAATCAGCCTTCCTCTGCTGAAATGGTGCAAGTGACATTCAAACGTATCCATGGGATGTCACATTATATAACAAAAATTATTGAAGCATATATATTACTATATATGCTTTGCTACTCTTAAATTAGACATGTAACCATTCATTGTATGATTCTGAATGCACATTAACCTGGAATTACACCATCTTCAAGGAAATAATCTCCTTTGTTATTGAAACATAGTACACATAATTTTTATTATGCTAAATAACATTTGCTGTTACATAAAAATCAAGTCAGATATTTAAACTTTAAGCTGTGTAATACACTTCTGAAATACAAAGCTGAGAAATCCAAGCCTTGCAGAGTATATGAGCAGGAAGGTAAATATAGATATTTTTAATAAGTGTCACTGTATTAAATTCGGGAGCAAAAAATGAGAAGGTGCCAAACAGTTCTAGGTTGAAACTTCCAAATGCCTAAGGGTATGGTTGCACAAACAAGCTCCCATGAGGCAAATTAGGGCTGATTTTAGGGAATATTAGCTGTTGTACATTAACTGTGTTTAAGCCCCTCTCCCACAGGTAATTTTGCAGCATTTGCTCCTTGTTTGGCTGCCAAAGGGACACCATTTCTTAGCATGGTGTTGCTAAGCCTTAACCTGTGCTTGTAATGCCAAGCCCTTGCTTGGCTTGTGATGATTTGTTATCCCTGTGGTGAAAGTCGAGGAGATACAGGAATCCAGGCACCTCAAACATTCTGAAAATAGTGTGAGTGTCAATGTCATTAGTGAGCTTCTGAAAGGCTGTGCCCTAAGACTGGGAAATGTCACTGTGGAAGCCCTTGACAACTCCTCAGTGATTTTCCCCTTTCTCTCTCAGTGGCACTGACTTCTGGAGAGTTACAGGGGTTAAAAAGGAACCCTTAAAGAAAGGCTATCAAATGATTGAAGTCAGAGCCTGGTGATTCTTGACTCCTTACAGGGCAGATCCCTGTGACCATCCCCATTTGGGAGCAGAAGTCCTGCCTGGGTGTGCCTTTCTGTCTCCACATGGGAGAGGAGAGCCCCTGTTCCCTGGGGTGGTGTCCATGAAGCTCGTGCTTCTTCTGGCAAATGTCTTGGCTTTCTTACGTGGGAAGCCAGTGGTGGCTGGAAGAGGTTGCTTGTTGCTAATAGCCTGGCCAAGAAATGGATGTCTCTTCTCTTCCAGGGACTCAAGGGGGACATCGGACCGGCCGGTGTCATGGGCCCCCCGGGTAGGCCTGGCCCTGTTGGCCAGCCAGGCCCCCCTGGACCGTCAGGATTAGGTAAGCCAAAAATGAAGTGACCTCCCCAAGAGTGTCCCCAGCCCCTCCTGGCTCATCAGGCACACACAGGCACAAAGGGCTGCAGGGCTTTGTTTGACTCTCCATGGATGGCAAGGAGAGGATTTTTCCCAGAGGCAGGTTGTGCCATCCTTGTCCATTATAAGGACTCTTATATCTTACTTTAAAGCCTACTTTATGGCTTCTGATGTTTCAGATAAAACCAAAACTAAAGCCTGTGTGGTCCCTGAGGGATCTCTGTAGATGGGGACAATGAAAAGCCATCTGGCAGCTTGGAGAGACAAGGTAATCTCCATCGTCAAAGGTCTGCTTCTCCAGATATCCTGATTTACAGTGAAAAACTGTGATTTCTAATCAGCCAGGACATGTTCACCCTGTGCAGCTCTGCAAGAGAAAAACAGATGAGATTCAAGTTACAGTGTCATTAAGGAAAGAAGAGAAGAGAATGGAAAGGGATAGGAGTTGAGGGGAAAAAAAGAGCAGTAGAAAAAAACTATAATTAAGTGCTTGAGATCTATGCTCACTGCAATTGTGTGTGTTGTAGAAATTATGAGAAAAACCTTGTAATAACATAATTGTGCATCCTCAGAGCTGTGCATGCACACAATACACAATGTCCCTTTCCATTTTGCTTTCCCTTTTCCTTCCCTTGCTTGCATTAGCAGACAGGAGGTCTCTCCTTGTGGTAGTGTGGAAATGGAACATCTGTGAAATGAGCACAGCTTCAGAATCTTCATATATCTCATGTCTCCCATTAAGAAGCATCTTTGCTTGAGTAAATTAGCTGTAAGCTTTCAGAAGGCAGAATTTTCACCATGCTGATGGGAAGGCAGCCAGGACCTTGAGATTACTTTTTCAAAGCTTTATTCCATCCCCTGAAAGTTTATGTGTCAGGGTTATTAATCTTTTCCCTCTAAAATATAAATTCTGATCCTAAAAGACATTTCTGTAATGATGCCACTGCTTGCAGTATTGGCTCATAATCTAAATCTGCAGAGCAGTGCATCCTTGCCAAAGTTTGAAAGTCAAAAAGCAGTATTTTTTAATTAATGTTTAATTAAAACATTAAAAAGCTCCTGCATTTTTGGTTGGGTTTCTGCTGTATAGAAACCTGTGAAACAGCATTGCTCAAGTGGTTGTACAAAGGCACAAGTCCAATGTTTTGTGGATATATACAGAGACTGACTACAAAACTTGGTGCATAGGCACTGTAGAGTGATCTGTGTGCTCATCCTGTCCTGAATTTCTGTAGCTTCAAACAGGCTGACATTTATTCTAAGCAAATGGTCACTCTCTTCCCCTGTAAAACTGGTAGAAAAATTCAAAAGGTGATCTGAGATAATATGACTGTGGTAAAAAAACTGGATCTTTCTCCTGAAATACCGGAATTAGTGCCTCTCCTCAGTTCCCAGCAGATTTGGTGGGAGCTCTGCCTGTCTGAAAATTTGGATAAATGCATACATAAATGCAATGATCTGTACTTTTCCCCCTAAGGCTGTGTGTGTGTGGTGTGTAGTAACTTCATAACAAGGCAAGCTGGTCTCTGCTTCCCAGGGCAATTTGCAATAGGACCAAAGGGAGAAAGAGGACTTCCAGGGCCTCCAGGGAGATGTCTCTGCAGAACCCCACAGCAGATGAGTAACCCATCCTATGAGCAGTCTGTGTTTGGACACAGCTACCCAAAAGTTCCCGCGGTAAGCAGGTTTTCTGGGAGGGGACGTGAGCCGTTCTTAAGTGCTTTTATTATGAGAGGTGTTGTACTCTATAATATTTTTTATTTAATAGGAAGATACATAGGCAGTGTGTGATTTCTAGTACCCAAAACCTCTGAGATCCAGCTGGTGCAAAAGAGCTCAGTCTCATAACTTGTGTGATTGATGTGCTGAAATGCAGTTCTTCCAAAACATGAGTAAGGTAGCACACGTTTGGAAATGTTTTTCAAGCCTAAGGGTGCTCTCTTTCATCTACTACTGTACATATATGATCTGTCCTTTTTATTTCATGAAATCAAAATATATTTTAGATTGGTCAGTAAAGGAAGCATATCTTTCTTGTTTGTTTGGGGCTTTTTTAAGTCAGCGATTACAGCACTGAATGTAGGGATCAAGCATTTCACATATGCAATAGAGCTTTCTACCAAAGCACAGACCCTCAACAACAGAAGTTTCCACAAACTGTGGGAATCAGGTGTCTGGGCTCCAGTCTGCAGGCATACACAGTATATAGCTAATTTCCATCTCTAGCCTTGAAAGCATTTTTATGAGCAAATTGGACAAAATACTTTCAAAGACAAGGCAAAATGCGACCTAGCAATTTTTCATCACTGATTTTTTTGGGCTTTGTAACTACTGTTTGTGTACTTCTCCTTCTGCTGGGCCCTGCCTTATTATTCTGTGCAGTGTAGCACTTAGTCAGCAATGAAGATGCTCCCTTGCTGCTGCTGCCAGCATAGCTAAGCCACTCCACCCGTGCAAGTGGAAATGGTGTGGTGTCTGCTTGTCTCTGAATGCCAATGAGCAGCAATTAACTTTGTTAAAGCCCCACCTGTCACATTGTCAGAGAGCTGTCACAGTGTGTGGAAGGGACACACTCACACCACCATTAAACTGGGTCACTGAGCTCAGCCTTTTGCAGGAGTGTGTTTCAAGCCTTGTCAGCTGTGTCAGCTGCTTGCTCATCCCTGGCTGTGTTGCATTAGAAAAAACCCTCCAGTTGTTCTGAAAACATAATGGTGAGAGATGAAGGTGCTGAAATAAAGGTGCATATCACACCACTCTGTGTGCAAAAAAACCATCATGTACTTTGCAGCCTGGAGAACTCATAGGAAAAGCTTTAAGGCTCTCAATATACTGTATAGGTCTTATTACCCTCCTTCTCCATCAGGCACAGTTTCATATCAAACCTTAAATTATAGTAATGAGAGTGTAAATATCTAAAATACCATACACTATCACTATGAGCCCCCAAGTGTCATTATGTTGCCAGGAATGTGGGATGGCAAAAAGGCAAGGCTTAGCTCTGGAAATGAGGCACTTCCAGAGCAGCATTCCCTGTTTTCCTGCCCTCCCCATTTCTTTTCCTCCCTGCAGTGTAAAGAGCACTTTAACTTAAACTAGAGCTTAAACATCGCTATTGTTTATTCTGTTCAGATCTCCATGTGGCAGCTTTGAAGCCTCTCTTGGGCCACTTGAAAGCTCTTGTCAGGGTGCTGTAGCTGCATGTGGGAAAGGCCCAGAGGTGCTCTGTGCTCTGGCTCTGTGGTTGGCCAAAGCAGCACATCCTCAGTGCCATCACCCATGCACCCAGCAGCACCTCCAGAGGAGGGCAGAGGCTGGGAAACAAAGTGCTGTTTTTCTGTCACTGGCTTAGATTCATTCCATTTATTAAATCTTGTGTAATGTTAAAGGCTGATATCTGTAATGGTTTGAGACAGCACAGATTTGCTATTGATTTCAAGAGAAATTGGAGTTCTGGGGCTGGGTCCTGAGGTCCTGAACACAATTACAGAATTAGTTCTGTGCTGGCTTCCTATTTCTTTGCCTTCTTTCATTCAAGCTGAAGGCATTTTCATTCAATGCTTCTTTAATGAAATTGGCCTTTGTCCAGGGTTATGGGAATGTTCTGCTATGTAAAAATTTCAAGGTAACTTGTTTTTAAAAGAGCCAATTCTGTTTATGCTGGTGAGAATCAGACTCAGACCTAAATCTGTTCTGCCCAGAAGCACTCCATTTGCTTTTTATTAATTTAAAAATGGCTTGAATCTTACAAAAATTAAATTGATTAAGCTACTGAAGGAAGAGATTATTTCCTAATGCCTCTTACATCCAATTTCAGTGACTGAGACATTAAAGAAATGGATAAGAGAGCAGCTTGTCTTAATTTTTCCATTTTGTACTATTTTTTTTCAGTGTAATTGAAGACTTGGCTTTAGACCATAGTATATGCATATAAAGAAACATGCATTTTAGTGCCAGTTAAATCTAAAGAAAGCATGAAGAGGTAAAAGTAAAGTGAAGGTTGTATTGAGCCATGCATTATTTATTTCGTAGCCAGAAAGTGCCTAAAAAGTTATAGTCAATCCACAAAAAGCACTTATGGCCATTTGGATTTTGCAATTCTTTCAGCAGTGATTGTGCAGCAGTATTTGTATGATTTTTACCTGAGGATGTGCATTTCAAAATAGGGGCCCAGGAAACACCATTCTTTCCATGGGTGTCGGTGCTCACCTCCTCTCTTTCTGAAAACAACTGAACCATTTTCCTATATATTATTTATCAATTTGAAGATAGATATGCCAAACTAGATTCTGTGATAATCCAAAAAACTTCTTGAGAAGGTTACCAATCACCTCTTTTTCTGTGCCCCAGATTTTTGTGGTGAATAACCAAGAAGAATTGGACCGGTTAAACACCGAAAATGCGTTAGCTTTTAGAAGAGATCAGAGATCTTTGTATTTCAAGGATACCTTTGGATGGCTCCCAGTCCAGGTGAAAATATGACTGTGGTCTCAGAAAACCCGTGAGTGCATGTTTCATTTTGGAATACAGAACATACTTCTGTACTTAAGATGTCATACAGAATCAATTAAGCAAATGGGGGGAAAGATCAGTTTTGAACACTGTCATAACTGTAAATAATTCTGTGAATTTTGTTTACAGGAGTCTTAATTACTGAGGAATTAACTCATCAGAGTTGCAGGTTTTGCTAACCTCCCTGTGAACCACTGGTGAACAAACTAGAGCAGAGTTCAGGGAATTGTGGTAGGGTAGGAAATAGAGTTTTTATTTAATACAAAATAAGGCAAAACTCACCAGGGTAAAGAGTTCCAGAACTAAAACCCTGCAAACCAAACTCATTTAGTATTTCCTTAGTGCTTCAAGGAGCTGATTCCTGCTGAAATTAGCAGCAGAATCCTTCTCGTGTCTACTGGATTTTGGATCAGATACTGTATAAACTCTCTGACCAACAAATAACATGACACAAAAACCTGGTTGTGGGATCTGCCCCCCAGAGCCCTTCACCTCTGCTTGCTATCCAGGCTGCTGCAGGTCTGGTTCAGTAACCAGTGTGTGTTTGCCTGGCCAGCTCACCCCTTTCTACCCTGTGGATTACCGCTTCGAGGATGGGGGCACCTGCGGAGACGGGATCGTGCAGGACGGGGAGGAGTGCGACGATGGCAACGCGGTTGTGACTGATGACTGCATCAGTAAGTTACAGCACAGCAGCAGGAATGGCTGCTTTCTGCCAGGGAAGGTGCATCAGCTGTAGCACAGGGGACACTGATGTGTAGGAGAGCTTGTGTGGATTCGTGGATCAAGTGCAGGGCTGGAGAAAGGGAGGCATGATGGCCACAGGGTGAAAACTGAGGCTTTCATACGTGTGGGTGCCACACACCAGCACAGGACAGGGGTGACAGCAGGACTTCTCTGCATCCTTGCTGAGTCAGAGACACTGCATTCTGGGGGCCACATCCAGCAACTGGTTTACACACTCACCTTTCCTGGGGGCTGCCAGCTCTCTGTCTAAAAGCTGTAGCACACCTTTGCAGTGCAACACAGCCCTTGGGATAGACACTGAAGCTGGCTGTTTCTTACAGTAAAATATATCCAGAGTCAGAAACACCACTTTGGATTTTGTTATTCACTTGAGTAGGGAAGATGTCGGCCCACTACCTTTACTACCAGGTTTATATAACATTTAATTCATGTCTACTCCATCTTCCTTCCATTTTGCTGATTGTGGATAGCAAAGAGCATTCAAGCATTCGAGCAGCTGTGGCAACCTTCACTTCCTCTTCCCAGTTACTTTTACATCTTGAATTCTTCCTGAGAACATATCCCCACACCATCTCCACATAGTAGGTTTGGTGCTCTGTTGTTCCCAGCAAAGGGATGCTTCTTCACATTTCAGAACAGTATCACCCAACACTGAAAGAGGCAATTTTTTGTTTATATATCCCTCCATTTTTCAGCCTGACTTTGAAAATGGGGTGTATGCAGCCCTGCCCTCTGCAAGTTTCTCCATCCACCTGTCCATCACCACCCTTCCCCTTATGACTTAGGAATCCCAGCCAACTTCTCAATGACAACAGGAAAGAGATTTCAAAGGCAATTCAGTTTCAACAGATTTGTCCAAGGAGACATATAAATAAAAATCCTGCTAAGCTTGCCTGACTGCAGAGTACTCCAGAGAGACAGCAGGATCTGTCCTGTTTCCAGACATGAGAAAACAATTAAATTAGAAATTGCAATCAACCATGGGGAAGATAATGTTCATTAGTTCTAGTCCCTGCAAAAGTGTGCACTCTGTGTCTGAGAGCACATCATGTTCTCTGTGCTATGCATTGGGCAAAGCCTCAGTGGAGGCCTTGCAATACACAGATTTCTGACCCTTATGTGACCCATCACTGAGTTATTTGGAAACGAGCACACTGTCATCCTGTAACTGAACCAAAAGGAAAAAGCTAACCAAGTGTTAAATGGATTTTATTGTAAAAAAGGTTTGTTGGTCTTAGAAGCATCAATTTCTGACAAGCACATCCTTGGTGCAATTAATTAATCATTTCTATTTGTAAATAACCCACTTTAGCCTCTTATAAACTCCTTGTTCCTGTCTGTTTAATCCTTTGCTTAATACCCATGGATTCTCCCAGAAGATGTCAAAAGGGATTTTAGCTAAATGAATTTGTTCATGTTAGAAAGTAATTCTCAATATGAGAAGACATCAAAATCAAAGTCCCATTGCTAAAATGGCAAACAAACCCACAAATTACTGCAGCCTACATGCAGCCACCATGAAAAAGTGTGACAAGCCCCACTCACGCTCAAGTCAGTAGGAGTCAGCAGTGGGAAAATCATGTTTTTGGCAACCTTTATAAACCTTTTTTTTTTATAGACAGGCTGCATAATTCTGTTCATATGTGGAAACTCACAGCAGACAAACATAGATATTGCATGGAATTGGGTAAAGGTCTAGGCTGGGGATTTCAAACCAGTTAACCTCCTAAGTTTATTTTTTTTTTAAGATTGTGACTTCCCTGAATCATTTATATTAACTGTATTTTATATTTCCCTTAACTTGTTTTGATGGTAATTATCTATGGCAATAATAAGTTTTGAATAAGTGTAACTGTTGTAATTAGTGATTCTGTAGTAATTATTTTTACTATTTATCCATTCCTTCCCTTCATCACTGAAATTAGGCTAAAAAAGTATATTCTTTGTAATGAAGAGTACTGCTTCTCCTAAGATGGTCCTTACAGAATGCCTTCCCCAAAATACCTTGTTTTATACTTAACCCTTAAAAATCTAGTTCCACTTTACCTGTTTCTTTTACATGTGAAGTGCCTGGAAGGTGTTTATTTCTTTATTTTCCACTAGGGTGCCGCCGTGCTTACTGCGGAGATGGCTACAAGCACGAGGGGGTTGAAGACTGTGATGGGCTGGATTTTGGATATTTGACTTGTAGAACATACCTTCCTGGGTATGTAAGAGGAGGTCTTCACTTTGGTTTGGTGGGTTTTTTGGTTTATTTATGGAGGAGGGTTTTTTTGTGTGTTTTTCCCTTCTTTTTTCTCTTTTCCAGCTTTAAAACAGAGGAGTCTCACCCACTTAAACCTTGTTCCACTGGGACCACTGCAAGTAGCAGGGAACAAAGAGTCTATCAAGTTATTTCTGACTATCATTGGCTTTAGGGGTTAATTTTAATTCACAGTAAGAAGTACATGCCTCGCTGTACAAAATGAATGAAGGTCACATAAACCTATCTTTGCCCATTTCTTGCCAAGATTTCTTTATCTGGTCACATTAATGTCCAGCCATAACATAAGAAGAGTAGGAAAGACCATGAGAAGATGACCACGCTGAAGGAAAAAAACCCACAACACCCAAACCACAGGCTTGTCCTGACCTCTTGCTGCCCTTCCCAATAATGGGTGCTCTAGGGGTGTACTCACTTCTGAATCAATCCATTTGTCAGCTTTTCCAAAGGCAGGAAATCCATTCACCAGCAGATGCAGAGCCTTGCATCTGCAGAGCAAAGTCCTTCATTTAAAACATCTGCTTACTGTTGACTTGCCTTCTCTGCCTTTGCTCAGGCAGCTTCCTCTGGCTTTGCCTCCAACAGCAGCACCTCTATTTAGCTGTCAGGTATTGTTACTGGCTAACAGGAAACATTTAATTTGCAAATTAAATTATGGGCAGAGCCCTCATCATTCAGGGAACAATAATGTGCTAATTGACAGGAATAAGAAACCACAGGATGTCCTTGTAAATCTTGTGCTGTGCTAATCCTTCTTCTGTAATTGTTGGAGCATTTTTGGTATAAGAGATTACTAAAATCCAGACCAGTCAACTTGACAAAACTGAAACATTTTACAGAGACCTCATCTTCTACTGTGAAAACTATTTCCTTCTAAGAGTCTGAAATTTGGTGCCCAAGATAGCACCACAAAGCTAGAGGAAAATTTTATAAATTTCACTTAGCATGTATAGTCAAGTTGTGAAGAGCAACTGAGATCTTTTATTTTTGTGTGTAGTCTGCAAATTATCTGCCAAACTAAAGAAAAAGCTGTGAATCATGAGAAAGTGGGCTGAGTATGTGAGTATGATGCTCCCATGGGAGTTTTACCCCAAAGTAACCTTTCCTCCAAGAACTCTGCTGCAACTGATTTTCACATTTTTTACTCTTTCCAGCCCACAGATCCCTCCTCCTGTTTCACACACCTTCTCTTCACATTTTTTGTTAGTCTGAGAAGGTGGGTTATCCTAGGACATAGTTTTAAAGCTGCTTAGTCCACTCCTTGATGTTGTAGATGGGTTATTCACTTAAACATTCCAGCAAAAAAAATTCATTTAAATTCTTATAACAACCCTGGTCAGGTCTTCAGTAGGTAGAGTCACTGCTCAGTTTAAGTCAGTAGAAAGACAAAATCCCTGTTTTTCCTTTTTTTGCAAGGACTCTTCAATTTACTCTATTTAAAATTATTTCTAATGTGGAAATGTGACACTCTCATTATTTCAAGTAGATGAAAAAGAAGTTAAAGGACAGGCACAGTCACACCTGCTGAAGCTATTGGGAGTAACTGGAAAAACACTTAACTCAGAATCTCAGATATTTTGTTCCACAGCTCCTGTGGGTGAGCATCAGGGCCTTTTGCATCTACGCCCACAAAATGCTCTAGCCCTGATGCCAACAGGCATTTTATTTTTTTTAATTGACATTACTGGGAGTTAAGTCTTCACTCATAGTTTCTCCTGGACTCCTGTTTTGCTGACAGAGGAGAACACAGCCAAGCACTGATGAAAATTGCCCTCCTATTTTGTTCCCCATATGTTGCTCCATATGCATATTCTGAGGTTCTTCACTCCTAGGGAGAGTTAAAGCCAGGAACCGTGTAAGTGAACCAGACCATGCCTTGAAACTGAGATATTCTCTTTTATTGTAGGTCCTACGGAAAATTGCGATGCACTTCTTACTGCTACATTGACTCCACACAGTGCCGCTACTTCACATGAGGGAAACGGAGGTGGGAAGCATCTCAGTGGAGCGGGTGCCAGGTGCTACACTATCACCTATCCAAGAAGGACTGGGACAAAAAAACACACCCCACCCACCTCTGGGAAAACAAACAAAGGCACATCATGCTGCTGATGGCCATCTTGAGATTTTTTTAAAATAGAAATTTGTCAGATAGGGAAAAATAGGACCACTGCATCCTGTCTTAATAGAGAAATAAATGTCAGACTGTGTGTGCCAGTGAGACTTCCATGCGGCTGCGGATGGCAACTTGCTCTCCATCACAAAAGCAACATTAAACTACTGGAAGCTGAGTGTCATTAACCAGGAATGTCATGTAACAATTACCTCGGCTTAGCACTGTTAAACCCAAATATAATCTGTTCAGGGGTTTTGTCTTTAACCCTTCTCTGCATAAACACAAAGCATATCTCGGATGCGGAGTTTAGAGGGACTTTCTCTTTTATTACAATGTGAACTTAGCAAGAGTTGTATCCACAAGAGATGACTTCAGCAACTGTTAAGGTTACCAATGCTCCTTCATTGGTCAAAGGAGTTAAAGTTCTTTTGGAATCAGCAAATCAGTCACATAAGCTGGTTAAGGTCACCTTCAGGCGAAGGCATTGTCTGAGTGTGTCTGTGCACTACAAGCAGTCATGAGAGGCCTGCAAAACACACCACAAAGGACAAACTGGACAAATAAACTGTGAAATAGCCAAGAAGCTCTCTCCCAGGAGAAAATCAGACAAGGAGGGAAGATTAAGAAGGAACATATTTCTGTGTTTTTCCCCTCTGTGCTGAGCTGGTTGGGCCCTCTCCAAGGGGCTGGAACAACATCGGTTCCCTGCCTGAAACCACGGCCATGTACACATTGTCTTCTCTCTGGTGTCCACAATGGAAGGTCTTTGCATTTGCAACCCCTTGTCCACCCCACCATCATCATTCAATTCCCAGTTACTCCCTGTGCTCCTTCCCCCTCTGGCCCTGGCTGTTTCTGCCACCGTGTACCCCAGTGTGTGTGCTCCCTTTTGTGTAGCTGTAAATCAGACCAGTGTTCATGGATGCTCCGTCATGCTGTGCAATGTACATGTGGGTTTTGTTCTTTGGGAAGGTCTCTCAACCATTTCAGCTCTGATTGGAGTGAGGGTAATTATATACTTATTTATTAGCAAGTAGTAAAGAGCAAATTTCATATGGAAAGCATATTAAATGTTACATGAAAAAGAGTCTGTAACAGAAAATGAAACCAAGAATGTGCAGAATTCAGGACTAAAAGCCTTAAAACTAGGCATTATTTTCATACAAGCCACTCTTTCCTGCTTTGTGGTAAATGTTGTACAGGACTGTGTGATATGTGTGAGTTACCTGTGCCAGTGACAGCACTGCAACAGCTGCGCTGACCCTGGCACTTCTGTAGAGGTTAAATAAAGGTTATGATAATGCATTATAATGATAATGCATTAAAGCAATCAAGAAACACATGCCACTTTTACCACCCACCTAGAAGACTTTAACTATGCATGTATCAAGTGATATTGGAAATCACCAATTAGCAACAAAAAGAGAAAGAAAATTTGTGTACTCTTCATGACTATCACTTACCTGGGCTATTTATGTTGCTATGAAGCCAAGTCACCAGCATTTGTAGCCCAGTTCAACAGTTGAAATTTTTTTTTTTTTCTTAACTGAGGTCTTAATAAAAGGTCCAGGAACCACTGGGACAAGAAAATGGCCACAAACTCTGGGTCTGGACACTAGCACAGCTGCCTTTTTAATTTCCTGTGCTAGTGCAAGCACTGGGCTCCAGCAGCCTCACAGCACGAGGAGCAGGTTCTGGTTGTTGGGAGGCTCTCGAGGACAGACACGCTCCCACATCCTGCTGGCCATCCCTCCAGCTGGACCTCTGGCAGAATCTGCTGGTGTTACCATCCTGGGCTTGTAGACACTCCAGCTGAGCTACTCACCTTCTCCAGGGAGTTAATCTCAACCCCCCAAAAGGCTGGACTCTCTGAAATGCTTGGTAATTCCAGTGACCTTTCACCTTCAGTTTTCAGTTGGATTGTTTTTCATTAAAAGCTCCTACCTCCAAAGGACATGGAAATAACAAAGCTATGAGCATGGATCATAGAATATGTAAACAAGAGATGTGATCACCCAGGTAAAACTGCTGTGCTGCACATGTTCAGAAAGGGGCCTATCAGCCTGGTCAGTCTGGGAACACTTGCAAAGAATGGATTTCAAATGGACAAAGCAATGTAAAATACAAGAAAACAAAAAAAAAAGTTTCATACTACCATTACTGTCTTGTTCCCCTCAGAAGATAAAGCATGAGAAAGACACCTGGGAAGGTGTAAATTATATATGATTTCAAATGCTGCAAAAGAAATCCTTTGCCTTCATTTCTGACATACCTGATTTCTCATCAATTGGGTATTCTTCAGCTGGGTGATGCCTGGTCTGCTGCAAATTGTCTTTCCTCCTTCTCTGAGTTTGGGAACTTAACACATTTTGCCAAGACAGGTTCAAAAGTTAATTGGAATATTTCAGTTCATTGGACTTTTGTAGCAGCATATGCTTGTTGGAGAGTTTTCTAATGATTAGTATGCAACTCTAGGCAAGTACAAAGCATTATGCCATGCACTGTATTAATGTATACAAAAAAATCTGGCTTGCACTTAATATATGATTAAATATATGTAATTGCCTACTGCGTATATTAGCAGCTCATGTCAATAAATCATGCTACCTTGTTCCCCTACATCCTTACTTTCATTTATTTAATTTTGGGTTTAACAGCACGGTTTTTAAATATAATTACCCAGCTTAAAGGGAAAAAACCCACCTCTTTTCCCATACCTGCTGCCCGTCCCTGCCTGCCGTGGGATGTGGCTCTGTGTGGGCTCAGTGACATGCACACAGCCTGGGAGTGTGATTGTGCATCCCTGCTCCTGGCCTTGCCACTGCCTCATCCCCAAACTGACCCCTGCAACACACCACGGCCAGAACAGCTCCACTTCATTGATTTCTGACTGGAATCTAAAGAACTTGTTTGTAATGAGGCTTTGGGCTGTGATTTGGGGGATTATCTCCTCCTGCTATGTGATAATGTATTTACTGACTGCTTTGTAGCTCTGTATCAGAGGCTGAGCTGATGGCTGTGAAACAGAAAGCAACAGCCTCGGGTGCTGATGGACAGTGGGAATGGTGGTGTTGGCCCCTGGGATTTGGACACTCCTGGAAACTGGCACTCAGGCTTCGAGAAGAGGGTCCTGCCTTGCAGTAGCAGCCTGGGAGTCTGTTGTCCCAAGGCTTTCCTGTATAACAGGGAGTTCCAGAAAAGGGCAGTCCTGCCTGTCCCCAGAGGAAAATGAAGTATATGGACAGACAGAGGATAAGTGAGTCTATTTACTGCCTGTCCTTTCTAAAAACTCAGCTTCTGTGACACTCACCTCTCTGGCACCTAATGCCTACACCATTTCTCCCTTCCCTTCAAATTGTTCAAAATCATAGCTGTCAAGGCTGTCCTTGCCCATAAATCTGGCTGTGCACCTCATCCCCTTCTTTCTTTGTTCTTATTTCCTCTAAAGACACCAAAGTTCATATCCTTTGTAGCCTCCTGAAAACTCTGCAATGCCCTTGCTGCTCTGCTGGCCAGGGAGAAGCATCAGCTTCTCTTTCAGTCTCTCACACCACCCCTTTTCTAACATCTCCTGCTTGTGACAGCCCTGCCATATGTCACAGCAAAGCCCCTTGGTCATGGTCCTTACCTTCTAAAAATTGTAGGATGCATTTCCCACTTCAGCCCCACTCATTTGTACAAGGAGGGAAGGGATTGGTGGTTATCCTTAAACAGGGAGTCCCCAAGAATTGTCCTTCAGCACCAGTGTTTATGAGGAATAACAGTAATAAGTTCCCAGTTAGCTGCATTTGGGGACAATTTAATACACTTGGCTGCCACATACAAACAGGAGATGTCTTGTAACAAGATGACCAAAATAAACCTAAGAGAAGGAAATCAATGCTGTGCTATGGTTCTTTTGCTGGTATTTAAGTCTATCACAATGCTGCAAGGAGATGTTTAAAGAGCTGTTGGAAAAATGACATTTTAATTCAGAAAGGGTGAGGCAATGAGAGCACTTTCTAAAAGACTTTCAAGTTCTTTCTCTGGTATCTTTTGCCTAAGGAGATGGATATGGCAAAGCAAGGGTCTCTTCCCTGGAAACCATTCCCTTGCAAGGAAAGCACAGAATAATGGGCTACTGAACTCTGCTACAGGCAGCATAAGGTACTGGCAAAAGGACAGACAACTGGTGAATTCAAAATTTAGATCAGAATTTGGATCACAGTAAGTGATGCTTATTAATCTGGTAAGAGACCATACAACTTGTAGACCATTAGAGGATTGTCAGGCCTTAACCAAAGAGAGAAAAGGAACAAAGCCTAAGCAAATGAGCCATTTGTGTCTTTAATGAACATACTGAAAAACCTGCACAATATTAGTATGTCCAGTTACATGCCCAGCAATGTGCTCTGTGCAGAAAGCTGGTCACTCCAGGGCTGAAAAGGCCAGAGCAAAGCCTGGGCACATGCTTTCATTGCATCAGTAATTACTGGGGCATTTAGGAGGATGGCCCTGAACCAGCCCAGCCAGGGAAGGCTGCATTTGAAAGGATGGCCAGGCCAAATTATATTAGAGGAGTGTACTCCTGATGGAAATTACATTAGTGGCTACTTTCCTCCCTCCATCCCTGACAAAATCTTGGCTCTTAAAAGGCACTGAGTTATAGCCCTGGCCTTTTACAGCTTTTAATTCACTCTGACAGTTTCCCCGAGCATCTGAGGGAGGGTCCTGTTTGGATGCATAATCTTCTCCTGTGACAGAGAAGAGGGTTTAAAAAGATGTATTTTGCTGCAGCCTTCCCACAGATTACTGAGCAAGTAGCCCTCCTGCATGGAGTGCTGCTCAGGATTTTCTTTGGAACGGAGAATGGTGGAGCTGAGCCCCTCAAAGCCAAGGGATGCAGCAAAGCCAAGGGATGCAGCAGGGCATTGTGTGGAGCTGGAGTCACTCTGGCCAGTGGGGCTGGGGTGGGAAGGGGCCTCATGCTGCCACATGTGCACCAGAGCATCTCATGTTTTTCAGGAAAAGCTGCCTGCAGTGCTGTCCCCAGGGCCAATGCTGGTGGTGGTGTCTCCTGCAGGACACAGGGAAGGACAAAGCACTCCCTGAGCTGTTTTGCAGGTGCAGCTAGGAGCCTGCCTGGCTGGTCTGTGATAACACAAACACAGAAGTTTGACAGAGCAGGAATCTGAGTTAATGGCACGATAAATCATCCAGGAGGAAGAGGAGGTAACATTAACCTACTCACACAGCAGCATGTTTAGTATATTTAGAAACTTGGCAACTGATGACCCTCTCTTAGCCTGTCTAAAGTGTCACCATTCAATGAGGGAATAAACTGACATCAGCATTAAATTCAAGCCCATGGCAAGGTGTCTTTGACCTTTGTGCCAGGTGTGGAGGAAGCTTTCAGAATTGATCTTGAAGAGCAGTCAGAGCCCTGTCAGGGTCTGTGGCATCCTCTGCAGGGTAAACAGGGGAGTGGGTGTTAATGGTTGTTCACTGTCACCCTCCAGGGAGGAAGAGACACCCAGTGGAATTTCCCACTGAACCACTATGGAGTGCTGACTTACACCGTGCAAATGCAGGCATGGAACACTTACTTTCCTTTGCCCTCCTAATCAGAACACCCCCAATCTGGTGGAGCAAGGAGAGAACCGCTTGAGAACCCCATCTGTTCCCCAAACCCTTTGTGGGATCCCAGAAACTCTTTAGTGACCAATTTTGTTTGAAAGAGAAGAGCCACCATTGCTCCCTGCCTTGCTCCTTTCAATTAGCCACGTACCCCATGAAACTCATCATGCATGAGCTGGGAGAGACTGTGCTGAGCCAGTCAGACATTTGGGGCAGGTTATTTTTGCTGCTTCCCATGCCTTCCTCTTGGAGGTTACTTGATGGACTTCAAAGCAGTAAATTTTTTTACACATATCCGCTGGGTTTGACATTTTACCTGCCTGGCACTACTACTGCTCTGCGGACAGGATGTGCCAAGAAAGAGAACGTTGAGGACTGCTCAGGTTTTGACTTGTTAGCAGATTTAAAGGGGAGGATGACTGATGAGAGGTGAGAAACAGAATCGTTCAGGCAACTGAGCTGTACAGAACTGGCTGGTTGAAATGTGTGTATTATGGGCCAAGATCCGCAGGGAGACTGGTTGTGAAATACAATGAAGCGCTGGGTTTAAACTGTGATCCCCAGTACATTCAGATAAACCATCATAAACCACGTGGTGGCTGTAGTGACCAGTTACTGTTTTGCTGTCATTTGACAACAACCAGAGGTTGGTTGTCAAACCCAGCAGCAGCCCCAAAGCAGAAGCATGGCACCAGTGGGGGAAAGCTGGCAACCTCACAGGTCTGGGTGGGCGCAGTGAAGGGCAGAGAGGCTCGCTCTGTGCCAGGACTTTTTGAGCAAGACAATATCTGGTGTGAAAGGCTGCAGGATTACAGCTTCTAAATAAAGCTCCAAGAGCTGTACCTGTTGCTGCCTAGGGCCAGCAAGCTCTGCCTTATGCTGCCTGAGACTGAGCTGCTATGCTAACTTAAAGATGTCAAATGTTCGCCCTCTGCTCCACACTATCACATTATTCGAAGAGCAATTATGTCCTGTAGGTTTGTCCGGGAGTAACCACGTGGCAGGGATGATTAAACTGCCTATGGAATAAATAGCTTGACATCAGAGAGTTTGCACTGGGCATTGGCAAGGAAGGAGCCCTAAGGACATGTAATAACTCGTTTATTCCTCCTCCATTCAGCAGTCAAGCATCTGTCAGGCCATTTGCAAGGGGAATCTCCTGCTCTCTCTACCAGTACTGCCCCTGTATTTTGCAGCCCTGAGGATGGCAGGGCTCCAGCTGCAGGGCAAGGAGAGCTAAAGTTCCTGCCAAACCCCCAAAAGGCCGTGAGGGGGTTTCTGCAGCACTCTGGGGGTGATGTCGGGAGGCTCCAGTTTCTCTCTTGGCTTGCAACACTCACATCCACGTTTCCAGGCAGGGGGGTCTGCTTGGTGAGCCCATCTATATGTGAAGGCTGATGACTCCTTAATTTCTGCTGTTAGCAGGGCAGATGAATTGCATCGGGATTTGGGAGTGGAAGGAGTCCCCCCGCACCCTCAGCACCTGTGGCTCACCTGAGGGACACATGCCTATCAGCTGGAATTTACCAATGTGGTTATAAATGTCTCATATTTATTTAGGGATATAAATGGAGCTTTCCAGACCTTCCCTTGGTTCCACCAAAGTTTGAAGCCTGTAAGAAACTTAAGGCAAGATTCCCTCAGTAGATTATTTTTTTGTCTGTTTTGATAACAAATAGCTGTTTTTGAAAAGTTCTATTGGTCTAGGAATATCCTGGTTTTATGTGTTCTTAGGCATCTCCATCAATAGAGCAGAAAGCAGAGCTCCATTTGAGATGGTAGGTAGACAAAAAAACATATGAATGTGGACAGATAAATCCTCTCCTTGGATGGATAACAGCTACATACTCACAAGCTGGGAACATTGCCTGATGATATAGGGTTAAGAAAAGGTAAATTAATATTGAATTACTTTATCCAAAGCAGAAGAGCTTGGACAGGAGGGAGTCCTATTTCAGAAGGAGCATAGTCTATGTATATGAACTCTCCACTGTCTTTACTTATATAAGTAAACAAAGTGCTCTATGAAGAAACTTCTGGGCTGGCTGACAAGAAGCATGTCCAAGTGCTTTGAAACAGTCCAGGGTTTTCCCCAGATTCTGCCCAGGGGCTGATTTGAGCCCCAGGTTGGAGCAGCCTGCTCAAGGTGACAAATTGTGAGGTGGGGATAAGTAACAGTGACTATACACTGAGAGTGCACTGTAGATGGAAGGTGAGAGAATATAGATCCTTAAAACACTCGTGGGGAAGGGAATTTAGTAAGTTGGACTGAAGAAAATAAACAATGACATGTCCTGGCACGGTGCACTGGGGGCTGGGACGTTCAGTACATCCCAACAAGGAGAGAAGCACGTGCGAGGAGGTTCCTGTGCACAGCTGGCACATCTGCCCAGGCAGAACTGCCCACGCCTCACACCAGGGCCAGGGGCACAGAACCAAGCTGTGTGGGGAGCAGGCCACTTGCTCTTGATGAGGGGGTCTTTGGCAAGCCAGCCTCTCCCAGCTGGCCCAGGGCTCGTGTTTCACGGACCTCCACAGCACCCTGCTGCACCCAGCCACATCCTGCTCATGGGGCAGAGCTGCTGGGCTGCTTTGGAAAGCTGGCTGCTGCTCCCTCGTGTCCTACATGGAGTGCTGGGCTGAGCCAGTGCACCTGAGGCCACAGATTCCATGTGACAATTGGGAGAGAGCGAGGTGGGCAAGGGTGGCAGCACGGCAGGGGCTGCAGGGCCCAGCTCCTCCTGCTTGCGGGAAGAGGTTGGGTACCAACTGCTAAGCAAGAAAGCAAATGGAAAACTATGACCTATAGGAAACTATGTGAGGCACGTCTGGTCTCTGAAGACTACAGATGAGCTGGCGATACCAGCACTGGAAACAGATGCTAAACTGATTGGAAATTATTTTGGCAGAAAGCCATAGCTGGAACAGGAGCCCTGGTACAAACTGATACAAAACGCATTTTGGAGCCTCAGACCTGTTTGATTTTGGGAAAACAGGGAGCTGTTCTCTCTCTGGCATTGCTGTAGGGCTTTGCACAGGCCACACACCATCTGCATCTGCAAGATGCACACACCAAGTGCATCTTGCAGAAAGCAGTGAGATGCAGTGGAAGCAGCCAAATGCTGCTGGTTGGCACCAGCACCCACTGGGGAAGCAACATCTTAGTGAAAGTCCTCAGCTGACAGCTCTGGAAGGATAGAGTATCACCAATTTCAGCTCCTCCTGCTGCAGGCAGAACCCCTGCACTCATGGTGACACCTCCCGAGAGTTGTGGGTAAACAATGAAAGACCCTGGAGAAATTTTACCAGACCTTGCAAGCTCGGACACCAGCAAAGAAATACAGGCTGGTAAAAGGTGAAGGCTAGGGGAACAGCAGAACACACCAAAAGCTGGAAAAGCCTTTTTCCCTAATCCCCAAAGAGCCTGTATGCCACCAGTGCAGCTTCTCTGAGAACCATCCCCTCACAGGGGCAGGGCAGGGAAGCTGGAAACTTTCTAAGGCTGAATTGGTTTTTTTGGCGACACACAAGAAACAAATCTAAAACCTGTGTTAGACACAGCAGTACTGGAATAAATATCTGTTCATTAAGAAATATATTTGGGCCAATATATTGAAATACTAGGAAAAAAGATGTGGTGACATCTTGGACAAAAGCATTCAAATGGACAGACAGACACTTAACTTAGTTCCAATGTCTGGAAATGTCTGGTGTACTGCAGCATCTCCTGCAATTCCTCTTCTCAGTCCTCATACTTGTGCTTGATTCTTACTCTACCAGTTGTCAAATGATACCACTTCTCTCTTCATGGCTAAAATTCAGGGAACAACTTTGTATAAACATATTAAACTGATGTTTAAAACCTGTACTCCAGGTTTTGCTGTGATGCTGAATTTTTGTCCCATACTGTGCATTTCAATAGCTTTTTATTTCCGGGAGGTCAGCAGAACTGCACACCAGCCCCCTGCTGCCTGCAGAGTAGGCAGGGTTTCCAGCTGGGCTAAAAGGAAACCAGCCCACTGAAGGTTGCACTCTGCCTTGTTGCATTGGTCATAGCTTTGGTACTGTGAACTTGCACTGTCCTTCCCTCTTAAAATCAGAAAACATCGTTTTTATCCATATAGGTGAACCCTAAGGAAAAAGAATATTTAAGGATATTTTGGTTATTACAGAATCTAATGTATCCTCTTTGACCTTCCTATTTTAACAGCAGCACCTGTGTGATCCTACAAACCCACATGCTCAGCACACCGATTTCTTATTTTGAACCACGCATCTAGATTCCTCCAGGGACAGGAATTTAGCAGCCAGCATCACATTCCCTGACCCTTACTAACAAATATAGCAAACTGTCAAAGCTGGGGCTCTTTCTGCAGTTCATCTGGGGTCCTGTAATGGCAACAGATTCACTTTCCTGATCAGCAGAAGTTGCAGTGAGGTAACACTTGCCTGGGAGGGACCTTTTTGTGCATGGGATTTCTACCAGAACATGTCCATGCAGTGCTGCTGGTCGGTGTTGGACTGTTCAGGACAAGGAGGTGGTTTGCAGAGGGGACTGACAACTCATGCTCAGCCCTCGCTGAAGCAAATACAACTCCTGGCCTTGGCAAGGATGATGCTCTGGGGCCAACTGCAATTAGAAAGGGTTCAGCATCTCCTGGATGCCATGGGAGACAGCAGTTCTGGCTGAGCAGTGCTGCTGCAATGGGATACGTGCACCTCCCTCCCACCCCTGCCACAGGGGTTTTGCCATTTTTTGCCACTGGCTGTTGCCATTTGACAGAGGGACTTGCCCTTGCTAGAGAGACACGACTGGGTACCACAGATCTGCTGTCAGGTCCATGCTGCCTTCAGATGGAGAGAGAAAAGGGAGAGGAAAGGGAGATGTTCCACCCACCTTAGGGAGTGCCGGTCCTTATCCGCATCTCGAGACAACCACACAGGAGTTGGTGAAGTCTTTGAAATCTCTAGGGAAGACATTCAAGTCCAAGGACAAATAATCCAGGTAATTTGAAAATACAAATTCCTCTCACACTGCCCAGCTGGGTTTTGAACAATCTTCAGATATTTACACTGGCCAAGGACCCACAACCATGTGCCAGACACAGCTTTTATTCTCACAGTCTAAACAGGCTTCATGTGTGTTAACATTCTTCATACAAAGATACATACAGGCAGTTTCTGTCAACCAGAAACATACTGGTTTCGACTGTTCACACAGTAACCATAACAAATGGAGTCCTGAAGAGCACTTTGGGCCCTATATTGTAATAAAAGAAACAAAATCCATGCAAGGAGAAAACGAGATTTAAAAACATGCTTATTTAAAATAAGTTTATTATAATGAAATAATATAAAATCTGTCAAAGTCTTAAAAATGTTCCAAAATAACAGACAGACACTGTATGATTTGAGAGATGATGCAGACTGGAAACTTCAGAGTATTTCAGACTGAACTGCTTAGGACAGCACACTTTGTGCAAAGCTTACACTGAGAGGTGATCTGGAGGGCATGAACAAGCCCTTAGAATTCAGTAAATTTAAAGTGAGGCAATATACCTTCCTTCTCTTCATCTTTAAATGTATTTCAGTACGTATATATTTAGTATGCAAAGTAAGGCTTACATTAGGCTTAGCTTGACATTGATAAAAATGTATGCCCAAAACTGGTTTGAAAAAAGAAAATAGGAAAGGAAACCATAAAAGCAAGCTGCCTTGGTTTTCAGTTTAATTATTGTGTTCTGGAATGCAATTTACTCATTTAGTTTCAAGTAGACATAAATCTCAAACTTTCAATGTGGCTTTAAATAAAGGAATCAATAACTTTTGGACCCCTTGAATGCTGAAATGCAAAAGAAAGTTGACATACTTAGTGTTAAGTAGAAATAAGGAAATGAAAACAAGGAAGTTACGTATTTAAAAAAATCCAGCTTTAGCACATCTGAACTATGTGGGGGAGAAATCTTACACCAAGAAAAGGATATTAAAAATGATGATCTTAGACTGCATTCTGAAGTACTGCATGTCAGTGGGATGGTGCACGTGTGTGTTAAGTGAAGCATACGCCTATGACATAACTTCAAAGCAAGTGCTTAAATCCTTGTGTCAACTGTGAGCAGGACCAGCTATGGCCTGGGTTTGCTCAGAGCCAGTAAGTGCACTGTGACACCCCTCCTGCACCAGGGAGGTTTTACATTGCTTGGAGCAAGCAGATGTTTGCAGGGTTTGTCACCAGGGGGCTACAAACCTTAGCAACAAGGCATGAATTCAGTTAATTCCACACTGCTTTTTTTTTGTTTTGTTATTTGCACTATGCAGGCCAGAGAAGAGAAATAAGTAAACTAAAACAACAAAACCAAAAAACCTTGTGCTTTCATTCCTGTGAGACAGAACACCCAAGTCTGAAACGTCCCAATTTACATTGCCTGCCAAAGAATTCATTTCTGAATATCTGAGTTTATATTTGCCTTATAAAACATCCTGCTTTGCTTTGACAGCAACAGCTTTGACAGCTAAGCAGATGACAATGGATAGAAAGGAAGGAGCAGGTGAGGAAAAAGGTCAAGACAGCCAGGTAGGAACATGCTAATGATCTTTCCTGGTGTCTGAAAGGCAGCTTAAGCTTCCCTAAAGGTTTTCTCAAAAGCTGAAGTGACAATGAAAAGAAAGGGTTAGAAGGTACATGTGTAGCAGTTTTTTCTATAATGGCCCACACCCCTTTGCCAAAGCAGGCTGCAAACACCTGGGGCAGATTTTGGGCATACTTTTTACATGTCCAACCAACCAAGCAACGTATTTCAAACTAGGAAAGATTTTAAAAGCAAACAGGTGTAACTTAAATCCTGATGTTGCTTTTCAAAAAGCTTGTAAGTGAAGGTACATGGCCCTTAACTTTAAATGCATCTGTTAAAGGGAGACCCACAGCAGAACAGTGTCAAGAAGGGATGTTTCAATGACTTGTTATGTTTACACTAAAGCACTTGAGTATGCAGTTAATATTCTACAATTGTAACATCATAGAACTTTAATATGGAACTCAGTATGGTGTCTTTAAATAGCAGAGGGGACTCCAGAACATAGCTTGTTTAAAAAAAAAAAAAAAAACCAAACAAAATCCTACAAAATAAATAAAATAAATACAAGTGTCTGATTGCTAAGCATAACTCGACTGAAATTGAGAGCTCTGCTCTAATGCCAATGACATAATATAACAAAGATGTGTTCATGATCTCTATTCAAATATGCTGACTGCAATTATTCAGTACTAGATAGCACTTCTATCAGATTGCTTTGGGATTTACCATGTCTCAGCAAGGATGCACACTGTAGGGACACTGCCTGTCTTTTATGTTGTATCAGAGTTCTACACTCAGCTACACTAACTTCACACAAAGCAGCCTTACTCCCCCCTAGGGTAAGGCTGTGATTCCTCTTATTCCACCTTGGGTAAGTAAAATCCCTGAGAATATGCAACTGTTAGACATTGAAGGGAACAGCCAAAAGCATTTCTAAAGGAAAGGGATGCAAAACTTCAGACTAGCGCAACGTAAGAAACCAAAGCAGTTCATGGGAAGTATAGAAAGCCAGGCTGCTGTTATCTGAAAGTCATGTGGATCTCTATCAGTGTGCAGGTCAGTTGTTCGTAAGTGTCAGCTATTAAAAAAAAACACAACAAAGAAAACAGCTCTAACTAATCAACAAACCAAAGAAATGAAACAGAAAACATCGGCCTTCTCTCCAATTCTAAATTTGAAGGCCAAGAATTAGTTGCTTGTTCTCTACAATTATACTAATGAAATGCCATCCTCTCTGCTTGCCAAACTGACACCACAGAAAAAGACTATGAATTGTCTATCAGTGCATTTGCTTCCACTTGGTCATCTGGTCTACTACATCCTTAGAGGTGTAACTTGGAGTTCAGCTCTGCAACATGCTGCAGGGGTTTCTTTCTCAGTGGTGGTCTGACTGCAAAGATAGCATGAAGAAGCTTTAGAAGTGCTCAGCACCCTGCAAGAGCAGTGCATGGAGAGGTTCAAGTTTTGAAGGCAAGGAGACCTTGCTCAATTAATTCTCTGCAAGGCCCCTGTTTAACAACAAGCACACAGGGGTCTCCTGAAGCCACAGTTTCCTAAAAACATTCTCAAGCACCAATTCCAGAGTTCAGAACAAAACAACTTTACACAGAAGAGCAAGATAAGAAAGCCTGCTCTGAGGCAGGATGCCATGCTGATTAGAGAAAATGTAATGTAGAACACTCTCCCCTGCTTGCTGGACGACACAATGGCAGAAGTTAGTAACTGGAGCTGGCCCAATGAAGCTGTTCTTTGCCGACAAAATAAAGCCTTCTTACTTTTTGAAACAAATTTTGCACCTGATGGACACCCAACAAACCGGTGGTTCTCCTGCTAGCTAGAAAACAAACCAAAACAAAACAGAAACTCCAAAAATACCTCCAAATACTTGGAGCTGAATATACTTTCCTACTACTGGAAAAACTTACGAGCAAATAGGACTTTTTTTTTTGTGATCTGACAGGTAATTTCTAGAGATGAGGGATCTCTTTCTGGTCTTCCCATAAGATAGCTGATAATTTGTGGAAATGTGGTCTCCATTATCTTTCCAGATAATTCAGCTAAAAACTGTTACAGTGAAGTTTCCCACAGAACAGCTGAAAACAGTGAGGAAACCACACAGGGTGGAAAGTTGGTTGCTCTCCTACAGGGGTGGTTTCTTTGGATTCATGCTTAGAAGCAGCAGACAACTGAATTCCAAAGGCTCTCAGCTTCATTTTTAGTACTGTGAGTTGCAAAATAATTGAATGGAGCTTTGGTCAAAAGTTTTGACTTTGTACTCATACATATACTACTTATTTTAAGAAAATCCACAAAACTAAAACCTGATTCTTTCTGATCCTTCTTGAGTACCTAGGAGCTACAGACAGGGCAAACTCAGAGAAGATGACAGAGCAAGAAGTCACACCAATTAAACAGTCTCTTGGGACTCTGGAGAGGTCCCAGCTGACTGGAAGCTGGCAAGCATTGTCCTGATTTTCAAAAAGGGGAAGAAGGACCTTGGAAATGACAGGCCTGTCAGTCTCACTTCAGTGCCAGGTAAAATCATGGAAAGGACTGTTCTGGGAGGTATTGAAAAACACCTGAAAGACAATGCAGTCATTGGTCAGAGCCAGCACAGCTTCATGAGAGGCAAGTCCTGATTGTCAAAGCTGATTTCCTTCTACGACAGGGTAACCCACTTAGTTGATCTAGGGAAGCCAGCTGATGCAATCTTTTTGGACTTCAGCACAGCTTTCAGCACTGTCTCTCAGAGTATCCTGGTGGACAAGATGTCCAGCACACAGCTCAATAACCATGGTACATGACCAGTGAGCAACTGGATCATGGGCTGGGCACAAAGGGTTATAGTGACTCCTCAGGCTGGTGTCCTGTCACTAGTGGAGTTCCACATGGCTCCATCCTTGGCCCTGTGCTTTTCAACATCTTTGTAAATTACTTGGACACAGGACTAGAAGGGATGCTAAGTAAGTTTGCCAACAACATTAAATTGGGAGGAGCTAAATTTGAGGGCAGGGAGGCCCTGCAGAGAGACCCTGACAAACTGGAGATGGGCAATCACCAAATGCATTAAGTTTAGCAAGGGCAAGTGCCAGATTCTGCACCTGGGACAGGACAGCCCTGGTTGTGTGCACAGACAGGAATGAGATGCTGGAGAGCAGCACTGTGGAAAGCTCAGGGGTCCTGGCTGATGGCAAGTTGAACATGAGGCAGCAGTGCCCTGGCAGCCAGGAGGGCCAACCCTGTCCTGAGGGCATCCAGGCCCAGCATCACCAGTCAGGCAAGGGAGGGGATTGTCCTGCTCTGCTCTGCACTGGGGCAGCCTCATCTCGAGTGCTGGGGGCAGTTTTGGGCACAATAGTACAAAAAACCCATTATGCTGTGAGAGTGTCCAAAGGAGGGCCACAAGGATGGTGAAGGGTCTGGAGGGGAAGCCTTTTGAGGAGGTCACTTGGTTTGATCAGCCTGGAGAAGGGAGACTGAGGGGAGACCTCATTATGGTCTCCAGCATCCTCACAAGGGGAAGCAGAGGAGCAGACACTGATCTCTTCACTCTCGTGACCAGTGATGAGATTCAAGGAAATTACATGAAGCCGAGTGAGGGGAGGTTTAAGTTGGATACCAGGTAAAAGATTTTCACCCAGAGGGTGACTGGAAACTGGAACAGGCTCCCCAGGGAAATGGTCACAGCACCAAGCCTGTCTGAGTTCAAGTAGCTTTTGGACAATGCTCTCAGGCACATGGTGGGATACTTGGGGTGTCCTGTGCAGGGCCAGGAGTTGGGCTTGATGATCCTGAACCCTTGGATCTCTTCCAAAACAGCATATTCTATGACTCTATGAATGTCTAGAGTCCTGGTATCTTTCTTTATACAGTAAGTTTGATGTTGGCCTGATCTTCAAGCACCACATTCTTTTCTTAAAGCTCACAATGCTAGGCTCTTTAGAAAGGATCAAGTATTCAGAGTGCAGAGGCTCCTGTCACAGAGCAATGCAGGGCAGCAGGTCTGCAGTACATTCATACTAACAACACTGGTTTCAGCCTAGCAAAAGCCAGCGCTACTTCTGTGAGTATGGCAACACTGCCTTCTGTATTCATGAAAAATTACTAGTTCTAAATACCTCACTAACACAGTCTTCACCCCTCCTGCACATGAGTTAAAGTCAGCTCTTGGTACAAAGCCATCTGAAGCCCTAGGTCAACACAGAGAGACCTGCTTATACCTTGGAGTCAGTACTTCCCAGACAGCCTTCTGGTTGGTCATTGACACAACTAGAAATTTTGTCCCTAACCATATCACTAGCTAAAAGGACTTCATTATTTGTAATAGCAGCAATGCTAAGGAACATCTGTATCAGCAAAATAGGAAAAAAGGGAAATCTTTCTTAATTTTTAGTCACTTCTAAACAATTTCAGAATTCAAGATTTGTAATTGGTCCCATGTTTAATAGCTCCATCACAAATTTTAGCTTCCCCTATACTTTACTCATTTCATGTCCACTTTCATGAAGTTTCTGCCCACAATGACAGTCTAGGAAGGATTTTAATAATACCTGCTTTTCAAACTGCTAGCTGTACTCAACTTAAAAGCAAGTACTATAGTTTGGCATGAATTTGATTCAAGAAACCCCTAAAACCTGAAAGGTTTTTATGGCAGGGAAGCCACAGCACATACTGGGACCTGGTCAGGGAACATTACATCCTGTTTCAAAGGCTACACCTTGGGGCCACTCAGACCACCAGCCACATACACCTGTGGTGAAGAGCTCTGTAATAACTGGATTAAAATGTTTATTTAATTTAATAAATATTTATAACATAATATTTATGTCATGCAAATATATTATTTGCATTAAAGAGCTTCAACCCAAATTGAGGGACAAACTCACCACATTATAAGCTGGTGTTTAGCTGTCCTTCTCTTCTGCTACCAGGGTAACAATAACTCTCCCTATCCTCCTACCCCACGCAGGGAGTGGGCACAGGGAATGGCAGAGTCAGAGGCAGCAGCACCTGCCTGGGTGCCATGTTGGTGACCCAAGAGCTCTGCAGCATGAGCAGGTCTCTCCTCAGGTATGGCAGCAAAGGCCAAATTCTGCTCTGTTACTTTCATGAGGTGAAGGAAAGAGGAGCGCACAGGCAGAAGAGAAACAGTCAAAAACATTCATCATGGACATAGTTGTGATCCAAAGAGAGACAGTACCTCTGCATTTAAATGCAACACAAGCGCAATGAAAAGATAAAAATCACACATACTCTTCCCCCAAGACACACAACACCCTTCCCACCTGAAAAGACACAATGAACAGAAACGATGTCCCAAAACCAAAATGGAAGAAATCTTTGTTAACAGACACAGTCCCTGAATTTTTAAGATGTGGTCTTGCTGTAGTTATACCACCTCATCTGACTCCAAACCATGTACTTCATAGAGAGTGTCCAAGATATTTAGCTGCTTTTCCATGGCTGGTAAGTAAATGTTGAGGTCCCTCTGCATTCCTTTGTAAAATGTGTCTTCCTGAGGATCGCAGTCATCTACAGACAGAGCTGCCACAAAATCTTCATACGTTGGAGCTGCCCTTAAAGCTAACTGGGAGAGGAAACAAAGCTTTTAGATTTGCAACACAGAACAGGAAAAGAAATACAACTAAAGCCATGAAAAACTTCTGACTTCCCTCTTTGCATTTAGACTGCATAGCTTCAATTTAATCACATGTACATGCAAATACTGAGAATTTTAACTAGAAGAGAGGCTAACTTTTAAAAATATTTATTTTTTATTATTTTTGTGTGGATCCCCAGTTAAAGATATCTTCAGAGATGCCTGACTTTGATAAAGTGTCTGTGTATCATATTTTGTATAAATAAATTGAGCACATCAGAAATTAATTAAATACAAACCCCAAATAAAGAATAGTTTGTTTGGGGAGCTCCCAACCCAGTGTTACACCAAATTCTCACATGCTCTTTAGAAAGCTTTCTCCAACAATTCTGCTTCTCTCAAAGTCACGATTGCCTGGATGAGGTTTTCCTTTTATAATTTCAGTGATAATTTTCCAGTGACAGACACAAGGGGGAGCTGCCAGACTGGATGAAAAACTTCCCCTAGCCAATATATTCAACTTCCCACATATACTGTGCTAGCCCTGTCTGAATGCTCATCATATTCAAAGAGAGATCAATCTTCAAAAAAGCAACCTCAAATCCTCTTTTCTTCATTTAATAGCCCAGCAAGACTGTGCTCAGAAGCACATAATTAATAAACTGTGCATGCAAGGGCAATCTGCCTGTTTCATCTCTAGAAAGCAGGCTCCACCCTGGAAGTCCAGTACTAAACATAGTGAAAACCACAATCCTCACTTTGAAAATAAGGTCTGGCAAAAGAAATCTATTCATTTTAATACTTAGAATTTTAACACAGTTTATTAATTATACACAACATAAGATGACATGAACAAGACCCCCAGCTCTATCAGCAGCCAAGATAAACACTCACCGCAAAGACGCCGCGGACAACCCAACCGTGGTGCTGCCGTAATGTCTTTCCATAAGCATTGTCTTAAAGGAAGAAAAAAATATCAAGAGATAGATGTATGGCAGTTTTAAGTTTGTATCACAAAGAGAACTCAGAGCTTAGAAATGACTATTCAAGGGTATATTCTTGCCACTCAATGTTAATAATGGCTGTAATAATTTCTGAGTGCCGAAGTTATGACTGAAAGGAGATGACAGATTTGGGATTTCTGCACTGTGGTTGCAGCTCCGCTGTCAAACCTCCTTCAACTCATCCACAGCAAGTAAGTGTTCTAACAGACAGGAAGGCTAATGTAAAGTCTAAGAAAATACTGTATGGAGTCAAATTCCAACAGTAAACCAAAGCTGCAGTGGTGGTACAGATACAGAAGAGCTTTTCAGGGGAAGAAAGGGAATGAAAAAGTAGAAAAAGCCAGCAGCATGACTCTGCTGCAGACATAGAGCAATTCAAGGAGCAGTTCAGTGCTGAAGCCTTCAGACTCAAAAGGTCAAATAAGTGCCTAATCACTTTCCACAGTGTTTAACACCCATATCTGGTAGCAGTGTATTTGCAGCCTCACTTCCAGAGCTGCTACATACTTCATTGTAGAAGTTCTTTTTACTAATCCTATACAGCCAACTGCTTCACTGTGTAAAATAAGATAAAAAGCTTTAAAAAAAGCAGTTTTGAAGTTGGCTTAAAGGATTATTACAACATTATACTGCATGCATATAAAGAGGGTCTTCCCCAGGAGTAACCAAGTCAAGTCTAAGGGGGGGTTTTGTATTTTGTTTTGTACTTGCTGTGGCCAGTAGCCTGACAAACTGTCAAAAATTGTGTACTTGGAAAAAATTCTTTTTCTTTGTTACAACCTCCCTTTTAACTCATGCAGGCAATTCACAGACAAATTGGCAAAGAGGTGATTTCAAAGAATGATGGCTAATCACACATGGAATTAGAAAACTAACAAAACAGCAATTATACGTTTGGGAGCACTCCCACTGCAAACCAGTAGAGAACTTTCAATGAGTCAAAGCACTTGACTGTCTCCTCTGCCAAAAGTATGCCAGTTAAAGGAATCTTTATTTGCTAATGAATCAACATTTACCAGTTATCTAGTAATCCATCTAAAGGCAGCCATTTAAAAAAAATGCAGTTTTCAAAAATGTTACGTCTTAGAAATCACTTGCCTCATCAGTCACTGAAGAAACGAAGACACATGTTCTAAACAAGGAGGAAAGTAGCCAAGTATGTAAATTTAGAAGCACATGAAGAATGAAGCAAGTGGTACTTACTCAGAGCTGTTTGGATATTCTTTTCCCCATTCTTCACTTCCGTCAAAAACCCTTTCAAGAACTTTAAACCTCTGCCAGGATGAACCCATAAAGAAATAAAAAGCCCATAATGAAATAAAAAGAAACCATGTTTATAAGAAAGTAATCCAAAGATTAACAAAGCCCCCAAAGATGCAGTACAATTCCAAAGTGAAATAAAACTCAGAATTAAGGATCCTATTTCAATCTGAACAAAATTGCAGCCACCTCCTCCAGCCTCTCTCCCAGTCCAAGGGAAAAACACTTTGCTAAACATTTCTGCTGCAGCTTGAAATCATCTGCTTGATGCCCTAGCCAAGTAGGATCAGTCAGTCATTCACTGAAACGTCACTTTTACAAGAAAAAAGTTTGCCTGCAATGTTTTTTTCAGGCCTTTTGGCAAAGTTGCAGTGATACAACCACAGAAAACACATCAATCTTGAAGCTGGCAAGTTTGGATTGATGGAGCCTATGGGAAGTAACCATCCTGCTCCACATACATGAGCCTGCACTGGTGAAAGGCCCCTCACTGCACCATCAGCTCACAGCAAGGGCAGCTACAAGGCCATTACCTTTTCAGCCACAGGAGAGCCTCTGTAGCAGAGTTTCTGACTTGTGCTACTCCTGTGTTCACTTCATGGAGCACAATCTTCTGAAGGGTATCAAACTCTTCTTTGTTGGTTATAAATTTCTGGTTTATTTTCTGGAAAGAATATAATAGGCAAAGCTTTAGGCCTTTTAAGACCCAACAGGGGCCTATAAATACCACCCTCTTTTTACCAGGACTCTTCCCTGCTAAGAGATACTACAGATTCCCAAGGATGTCACACTCCCCATGGCATGGCTGCTCTGACACACGGCATGCCATCCCAGAGCACACCCCAGACACATCTGGCTAACACAACAAAAATAAAGCATCTCAGTCAAAAATTTACATGGGACGTACCATTTCTGTCCAACAAAAAGCTTGAAGTTCCCATGACATCCCCCCCATTGGAGGAAAGGAGTTAATTCAAACTCTCTCTTCAAGCAAAGTCCCATTTGCCCACAGCTTCAACTACAAGCAAAATTTACCTTCTGACCACTGCAAACTCTCAATACTACACTTAGCAGTGCTCAGCATGCCCATGGTTTCAATTTATTCCCAAATTTCTATACACAACTCCTCACGCAAACAAAAGAGACAATATATAAGGGGCAGACAACAGATTTTTCTTCTCCAATAAAGGAGTAGCTGTCTATTACTTGACAATAAATATTTTATGTTTTAGGTTTTTAAATAGCATTCTTTTCTCTTGCTATTTTCAGTCTTCCAGTGGCTACCTTCTATAAGGTAAGCAACCAAACAAATCAGATTTTATACCATATTCCTTAGCATACACTCAGAAGATATGTTTTGCTTTTATATTTTTTTTCTTGAAAGAAAATGCTACAAGAAGTCTTGCTATGAACACATTTTGTCTCATAAGCAGTATTTCAAAGGTTCTTGAAGGTACTTCAGAAGGTACTTGAAGCTGAAAGAACTTCCAGAACAAGAACCCAGCCTGCATGGGCTGCCCCAATTTGCTGAGAAACTGCTTCTTAAAGCATTAACTTTCTCCTACTTGACTGAGCAGAGGGGTTTTTCCCCCACACCCTTCATTTGTTTTACAGGTTAAAGTCAACATTGCTAACACCACATCATGACTTATAACCTATACAGCTCAGGATCAAAGTCATATTCATTAGGTGTAACAGATGTTTTACTTGGCAGTCAATCAAGTATTTTATAAGTTTGCACACAAGTGGATTTATTAAACACAGCATGTACTGTCAGAACAGAATTAGGGGCATTTCAGCGCTTTAATCTGACAGATGGTAACATTATCAAACATTAAATAACCTTCCAGTACTGACTCCTACCACAAAGATTCTTCAGCACTAGTGTCTAAAGTAGATATTTTGTTTAAAAAACAAAAATCAGTGCTAGAAAATAAGTTGTTACCTTGATGTTGCCTACAAAATCCATTTTAACTGGAGCAAAAACAGTTGGTCCCAGCTTGTCTAGGAAAAAAAATAAAGCTGTGTTTTAAAACTGTGTCTTTTTCCAGTTCTCACATTTCAGTAAAATTAATTTCATTTACTCATTTAACAATCCTTCTAAATGGCAGGAAAATAGTAAATGAATGACAAATGGATGTTTTTCTCTGGTGTAGAACCAATGCATCCCAATTACCACAAGTGTTAAAATACTCTAACCTACAATTCAGAAGTCTTCAAAAGGCTGCATGCTCACAGGGCCACCACATCCATTAGAGGCAGGGGTCTGGTGGGGGCTGTGCTAGGGGAAGATCAAAGTCTTTGGAAGAATCAAATAGAGAGGACAGCTGATGGTGTGCTGTCAGCTGTACTAGACTGTAAGGGATCTATGCTGCTTTTCTGAGGGGGACAAATCTGTTCCATACAGACACCTAGATTGCCAAACAGCTTTTATGTGGGTCCTATCTAAATGAGAGTGGATCCTCTTTAAAGCAAAGGGGTAAGAAACATGGTCTGGCACCAAACTGATTCTGCTGATACTGGTTCTACTACAGCACTTTAGTGAAGGAACAGATTTTCCAACCCAACTGCTCCACCTTTGCTAGCTGCTAGCAGCAGTCAGAGGCAGTCAGAAGAAAAGAAGCTGCTTACCCAAAACAGGCACAATTGCGTAACACGACTCCAGGAACTCCTCTGTTGGTATGCCCTCCTCCTCCCGAAGCTCAATATCACTGAACCTGGCGTCCAGGACAAGCAGAAAATATTGTTACCTTAACAATTCTTTTTATGTAACTTGCAAAAGCAAAATTAGATTTCCTGTCCAACTCATTTGCATAGAGGTAAAATTTATAGACATGAAACCACCAACATGGCTTTTGTTTTATTATGTTAAAGTAACTGACTGCAGAGAACACACATTGGGTGGTATGCAGGCAAGGCCTGCAATTACAAACAAGGAAAAACCTCCCACTTCACTCTGTACAGCTAATTTTACAAATGATATCTTCTTCCAATTACTGTACTGTAGGCAGTCTTGTCAAATAATCTCAGTAAATACTGCTTTACAGACAGAAAAGTCTTAAAAATAAGTCAATTAAAGTCTTAACAATAAGTTACAATAATCCTTTAAATTGAAATCTGTACTACCTATTGCTCATGACACTGAAGAAGGTAGGAGAATCATTTTCATTTCTTTCTCCCTCACACAGAGTCAATCCACTTAAAGAATTTGTTTCTGACTGCAGGAAGTTGTGGGCACCACAGTTTTCTACAGCTTGCAGCTTGTCCTCTCCATTGTCTTTAATGCCTAACATTTATAGGAAACAAAAGAAAAACAAAAAAAACCTGTTACATACAGATACTGTTATTCCTTTTCACCAATATGCCTTTCTATTCGAAGGAAGGCACTAGGATATCTGGATAATGCAAGTTTAAAAGCATCCCTGCCAGCACCTCTTCTCCCACTGCAGGTTTGGTAGGTGCTCAGACCACATTTCATGACCCCCATTTCTTTTAATCAGACAGACCAAGCACCAGGCTTGGTGCTGTACAGGTGAGCCCACACAACCTCAGCAAGGACAGTCTTGTGAGAAAAAAGTGCACTGAAGAAGCAAATTGGTGCAGCAAAGAGCTGACTCATCTCCTTGGAAGGAAGATTACTTCTCACATGGTTGTAACTTCCCCAGTATTGCTGAAGTGCCACAGAGTATTTTCAAAGCAAAAGAACAATAGCAACATGTTTACTCCTTCTGATAGGTAAGCAAACAGGCTGTTCAGATGGATACTTGCATGGTATCAAAGGCTGCTATGTTCTCCCTGATCTCTACAAATATCTTAAAAGTCTCCCAGAAAAAGATCCAGGTACATCTTCCCCACTGTGGTCTATTTTATTTCTTCTTTGGGGCCAAGTGCATCTGTTTCACATACAGCACAAGGAAGACAAAGGAAAGAATAAATCTTTCATATACATCCCATACATGGTAAGACCTTCTGACCTCATGGAGAACTTCAGAGAACAAGAAGCCAAAATGATTCACAGCATCCGCATCATACAAACCATAGCTACAGCACATCCTGCTGCCAGACTGTCAAACTAGCATCCAGGATTTCCCAGGGAACCTGTCTTTCCAGGAAAGGAATACTTTCCCATGTCAGTGAGGATTAGAGAGAGACCAGAAGCAGAACTGAGCTTCTGGCTGAAGGGATCAAGCTGCAAGAACTCTCTTCCTCCAAGTGACAACTGAAAGCAGGCTTACAGCAGTCCCTATTTGTTGCAGAACCACTGAACAAAACTGGTGCTGGGTAAAAAGAAAAACCCTCATACCCAGACCAGCCATTCTCCTCAAGGCAGAATAAAAATGGCCTCAGACATCACTGACATTCACAAGCAAAGTGTCTCTGCCAAGGAATGACAGAGGTTTGAGTGATGCCACTGATCTGTCCTTCACCAAGTCACATAGGCTGGGTGTAGAGAAACAGCCCAAGCCTGCAGTGACCCTGCAGAAGTGCTGTGCAAAACCCTGGGTCCTCTGAAATTTCAAACTCTAACACTGTAAGCCCTGCAAAATGACAGCAAAATTTGCTATGGGACTCAAGTACTCAAGCACTTTTAAAGACTGACTCCTCTTAAAAAAGAGGAGAGGGAAGGAAAAGTATCTGTGACAGGGCAGAGCTCTTGGAGCTGGAGAGAGCACCCAGCTACAGCCTTCAGCAAGACAAAGCCCATGGGCTGGCTCCCTCTGTGGATGGCCCTGCATATCCTAACTCCACCCCATACTGACAGCAAAACTCTGCAGCCCAAATGTGTGTACCCAACAGGGGATAGCCTTTTCTCTTTTGTGCACAGGAACCACAGTAGCTAAACGACACCAACAACCTGAATTAGGACTTGATGTCCTTGCTTTAGTGCTGTTTTATTGATATTGTGCTAAATGGTGTCATGTGTGTGTTATTCTGCAGGAACTTGCCATATTATGTAGTGCCAACCCCAAAAATGGGAAAAACTCCGAAGAGAACCCATAAGGGCAAAATCATTATCATCATTAACTTGGACTTAAAAACTTCTGCTGACTCACTGACTTATGCATTTATGCATTGGAATAACAGCCAGGCAGAGAAAGCCACTGTTCAAGAATGGTACAGTCCATTCAACAGGATGTGGAAAAATCATGTTGCATGAATATTACCCAAATGAAGTTCAGCAGCCCTTAACAACATAACCACATTGGAGGGAATTTAGGGAATTTTATACTGAATTAGTTCAACGATATTTCACTGAAGTCACACACAAATCTAAGTTTCACGCTGTAGCTAAGATAAAGGAAGAAATAAGATGCTTTCTAGGATACTCTTAGTTGTAGAAAAAGGGTTAATTTTCTGTAAACCTTCGTCAGAGCAAGAGTGACTAAAAGTTGAAGCCCTCAGACAGGCACACAAAGCTTCCACAGCCCTTTCTGACACTGCAGCCCTACATACCAGCAGGGAATAATGTATCTGCCCACAGGGCACAGAGAGCCCAAGCCCTGCTAGGCTATTTTGCTACAATCTGCACCTGGAGAGCCTCAACTTGCCCAAAACAAAATTTTTGATTTCCTTCTCCATTCAGTCCCAAGTTAGCCATCAACAAAGGCAGCAGGAGCTATGTTGAGAAAACTTGCAAGAGGCAGTATCAGACTAAAAGAATTATATTTCCTCTCCTGGGAGTCAGGGATCAGCAGTCTCACAAGGAGCCTACACCTTCCTTAATTTACATCCACAGAATAATCATCCTGGACAAAAAGACTCTGCATATACTTACCTGCGAAATCCTTTGCTACATGATCTTCAACATAAACATCACCAGTCCCCTCATTCATTTCCAAGTTTAAACATTCCATACTTTTAATAACTGCTTGCTCTTGATGGGTAATTTCTGCTTTTACACAGCCATTTTCACAGGGGTTCAATTCCACCTGCCTGAAAAAAGGGAAAGAATAATATTTAGTGCATGAAGTATTGCTTGGTAAGCTTCTTCCTGTGAACATACAAATAACAAGAGAGAAATAGTTGAGAAAGAAGTTATAGGCTGTCACAGGCTGCTCTGAGCAAAGAACTTGTCTAAAATAATAACAAGAATGAGGCAGCTTTTTGCAGGAAAGAGGGGATTAAAGACTCAACCTCAGCTTGCAGAGTTCAAGTATATTTACAATGATCATTATTAAAAAGGTACATAAAAAATACGATTACAGAAAAGAAAATTGCAGGCAGGTATTGTAACTTCTAGAATATCCCCTCATTAGTACTTTAAAATATACATCCTTGCCACCTACTCCAGGAATCAGTCTGCTTACCATCAATTATTTTTATTAGCTTATGGAGTGGAACCTAAGAGGCAGGAAGGATCACTGAAGTGGACACCAAGTGGACTGCAGAGAAAAATGAAAGGGAAAGGGCTGATACAGAAGAGACATGAAGTGGGATGAGCCAGATCCCTTTGTTTCACCTGCTTCCAAGCAGGCAGCTCAGAGAGATACAATTCTGCCTGCATCCAGTACAAGTAGAGTAGCAATAAGGAAAGAACAGACCCTACCAAAGTCAGATTAGAAAGAGATTGACAGTAAAGATTTCTGTTATACCTTTCTGCTGAGGTGTGACTTGACAAGACAGAGTGCTTTACCTGAAAGATATGGAGGGGGGAGAATACTGTTTAAAGCAAGAAGGCTGTATCATGCTTCTCAAACTTCACATTTTATTAAACACAAGTTGGAGTCGGAAAAAAAAACCTCCCTAATTCCTGATTTGGAGGCAGTATACAGACAAATGTGAAAATGGTGCTACATTATTACACTATTACAATATTGTCAAGAAAAAAAAAGAAAAATGAAAAGAAAGAAACTCAGAAGATTTCTTTCAGAAGCTACTTAGCAAGTGTCGAGACACCACACAGCATATGGAAAAGAAACAAAGCAGTGAGCTTCCTTTGCAATATTTTCTTTACTTAATTAAAAAGTTAAAAAAAACTAGAAGAAACATGAGGCTAGATATCAGATACAGTGAAGCAATCTCATTTCTCAGATGCAATCATACATCTACCTTCCTACACAGATCTTAGCTTTCTGTTTGCCACAGATGCTCCAGTTTTCCATATGTAGTTATGGATCTAGGACTCAAGAAAGTGCCCTTCTCATTAGAAAGCTAAACTCATCAGCTCCCACTGGCATATTTGCACATATCCAATTCTGCTGTAGCTTAACAGAATAATAATTGGTGTGAGCTCCCACATGGACAAACTTTCTGTAGAGCCAAGGTATTTTGAAACACCAATGTATGACTTTCTGTGAAACACCACCAATATAACCTTCAGGCCCTGAAAGTTCATGTTTATTAACTTTCACCTGTCATTAAGGTTAAGAGATTGGTTGGTCACTGCCTATTAAAAACATGGTCCCACCTCACCACAAGAAATAGCAGAGTATGTCCAGTATAGGACCAGTAGCTATAATATGGGTAAAAAGGCATTCCCTACATCTACAAATGCTACTCTAGACAAAAGGACCCATTAGCATCCCTGCTGAGGCTGAGAGAAGATGATACTGGCCATTACCTTGCTCGTTCTGAGAACTGCTAAATTTGGGGATCCAGGTGGGGTCTGATGCAATAACTCAGAAGTGAAGGCAGTATTTGCAATCTGCATACATTCTTCAAGAGTCTTCAGGAAAGTGTCACAGGTTGATTTCAACAGAGCTCCCATATCAATCTCACTCTGTGGGAAGAAATCGATTGGAAGAAATGGATTCACCACATAAGATCAATTTGGAGCAACTAATGTCTGCAAAGCCCATAGCTGCTATAGTTGTGATTTCTGGTTAACATTAATTAAAATTCAATCTGTCAGCTGCTCAGAGAACTGGCATCACATATTACTGTGGCTGTGTCCCCTTGCAGTATTACCACTCTTGTCAGCCTCTCAGAACAAGAAGCTTAATAGGCTTGTGTTTTGAAACCAATGCCTCTTAGCTACTTATCTTATTGGTGTTAGAAATGCATGAAATACTAAGCCTGAATGTATTCAACAATGGCATTCCAGGAAACACCACTGACAAGAGATATGAAAAGTAAACAAATTAAATATATGCAGAATGATCTGCAGATAATAATTTCAAAAACCCCATGAAGAAAAAATTATTGCAAATGACAAAAATGCAGAATGAGGTATCACACTGCCTCTTTACCTCTGCAAAGTGAGTTATTGCTGCTGAAATACTTTTAACAATAAATCCTTACAGTTAAATGCCAGTAAGATCAGGGAAAGAGAGCCTTTCCCCAGATGCATGAAATATGACCAGGATAAAACACCACAATACAGGACAACACCTGTGAGCTGCAAGTTCTAACAGTGCCTTTTTGTCACTTGTACGCCACATCATGCTTCTGCACTGTCTTTTAATTCACCTTAAACTGTTTATCATGTATCTCAACAGAGATGGTTTGGATATTAAAACCAAAGGTTTGATCAACCTTCAGGTGTTTTGCCTGCTTGTTCTGCACCTGAGGACCCATCTCTCGAGTGGGAGGCATCCTGGAACTCCCCACCACCTTCTCTAGCAAGGGAAGTGCATCCTTCTTCACACATTTCTCTCTCAAAGCAAGGGGCAGGTCACTGTCTTTAAGAGATCCCTCTTAAATGAGGTTTCTTTGGTCAGAAAGATTTGCAAGGTTTGAAACTTTAACTTAAGTGAGGCAAACCAAGCAGTTCTTTCTATCACTTTTGCTCCTTTTTTGTGGCCTGCAACATCTTTTGACTGTTTAAGGGTTTTGGATGTGTTTTGCTGAGTAGGATATTAATGACTCAGGCAGAAAAATGTGTGCTTCGTGCAAATTATGTTTTTATAAAAAGACCTCTTGCTTTTTTTGATCCACTGTAAACACATGATCACCTACAGGGGTGTTACTGCCTAGATCATGGATATCAGATCTCACTATTTGCTAGACCAACAAAGGGCAAGTCATTTGCAACAACATAGTAATACCCCATTTAAACAAGAACTGTTGTGTGAGCACTTTATTTCCCTCAGGTTCTCTGCAGAAAGAGGTTGCAACATTAATTAACTGTGAGTGAATACTACATTGGCTACCCAGAAAAGCTCATGTGCCCAAGACTTTATATATGTGGTCTCTAGCAAAAAAGGAGTGTACCTCTGGTTCTGACACACCAGAAATGCTGGCTTCCTTTGTTTTATGCACTTGCTGAACAAGGAGGTTACAGTACAGTCTAAGTTCAGACATTTTAGTCTTCAAGGCTTCTGTGTTTTCAGTGAACTCTAAAAGTTAAACAAAAGAAACGTTAAATTTACTGTATCCAGTACAAGGCAAGTACACAACATTTGGTCTTAGCAGGCCTTTTAAGCCCTATATATAATATTCTTTGTTTTCACAAAGTAGTTTAAGGTGCAAGCAATAGCATTGTTTAGATAAGATTGTAGGTAGAAAACACTAGACATAAAAGATGCATTCTGTCCAACAGAAAGGGATTAATTTAATATAGATATCCTTGAATCATGGGATGGATGAGGTTGGAAGACACCTTTGGAGACTAGCTGGTCCTATTCCCCTGTTCAAGGAGAGTCAGGCCAAATTACTCAGGTCTAGTCAGGTTTTGAACAATGCCAAGGATGAAGATTACACAACCTCTTCTGTGCAGCCTTTCAGTGCTCCCTCATCTTCACAATATGAACATTTTTGCTTATGTTTCAATTGAGTGATTTGTATCAAAATTTATGCATATTTTCTCTTGTTCATTCAGTGAGAAGACTCTGGCTTCATCTTTTTTATGCTCTCTCACTAGATATTTCCTTTAATCATCTTATCAGCCCTTTGCTGGCATCACTCCAGTGTGTCCATATGTTTCTTGTACTGAGAAACAGCACAGAATTGAGAAGACTAATCCAGATAAGATTAACAGTCATTCTGAGATTTTTCAGAAGTAATGGTTTTGATATTAGAGTCCTTGACTTACAAAATAAATTGTCTGTTAGTAAGACTATCATGGCTTTGTTCTGCAAATACATCCCTAGCTTTTCACCCTGTGCTACGGTATGTCACTTTACAGATATAACTTTGTTCTGCTTCTAGGCTCTGCACATCAGATCCCCATCTGGTGAAGGACTCTACAGTAGCATCTTCTGCTCAGTTCTGATTCCATTTGAACCAGCAGATGCAAAGCCTGGTGATAACACACATAAGGCTAAGAGGAGCAGCAAATCCTCATCTCAGGGAAAGGAAGTGCTTGCCACCCCCTGCATTTGCTCAGGACATTAATAATTTGCTGTTTTCCCATCTTCTGTATAGTCACTGTGCTGAGGTTACACAAGGTTAAGGCATGAGGCCTCACAATGTTCTGTGACTAATGCCACACTTGTAAACAAGAGGGGTTTTCACTGGAGGGGGGAAGTGAGATTGCTGGTGGAAGCAAAGCGGTAAGTGAATTAATTTTCATAGCCTGACCATGATCAGATTGAAGTTTCTGAACACTAATACATTTGGAACCCAGTGCAAACCCTTTCTTAATTGCTGAGGCATTTTCAAAGTGCAGAAGACAGCCCAATTAGAGCATGGAAGGAAAGGGTGTGAGGAACTCCAAAGCTGGAAAGACACTGGTGTGAGAGGCTGGGTCATCATATTTAGATAGCTGTACAAGGTGGGGGTCTTACATTCTTGTACAGTCTGCATCACAGTGAGCCCTAGCCAGAGCCTATTTATTGAATGTACTTGCAGAACTCATCAGCACATGGTTTTCAAATTGTTTTTATATAGTGTATTTTAAGAAAAAAACCAAAGTTTTCAAATCCCTCCCCTGAAAATTAATACCTGAGATTTCTAGTTAATATTCCCACATGTCTTAGCTTTTAGCAACACAAAGACCTGAAGCACAGGCTGGACACTGACGTTCTATGTACAAGCACTAGGGAAAGCATGGGGAAATGTAAAGCAAACATTATGTGCCAGCAAAAAGGTGCTCTTGCCTTTTTCCTTCTGTGTCCTGCTGTCAGTCAGGCAGGCCTTGGCAGTTCCTAGTGCAACCAGCCACTTTTGCCTTTCCACTGCATTTCTGGCCTTCAGATAGAAGTACTGCTCCCCTGGGATAATCAGGTCCATTCGTGTGTTATCTGCAGGATGAACTGAAAGCAACAAAGATTTCAGACCAGCCCCCTGGCCCTTCCCAGCCCAACCAAACATCCCAACAGATGTGTTACGTGGCAAGTCAAACAGACATGAAAGAGGAAGAATCTGCAGCCCCAACTTCCCCCACTGCCATTTTATGATTCTCTTCTGAGTTAGGGAATGGACAGGACACACATGTGTACAGCTGTGAAAGACAGTTTTGTGATCAGGATACTCTGAAAGTCATTGTGGAAAGGGCATCCTTTTCTGGTAAGCCTCTCTGTCAAGCTTCCAGCCCTTAACTGGACCTCCAAAATGTGGCAATATGACTGAGCAGACCTAGTACTGAAGTTTATTATTCAATTTTCTAGCTTCAGCTCTGTGCTTATGAAGAGTCATTTGAAGCTGTGTGATGTTCCACCACAGCTCATGAAAAACAGAGACCCACCTGCATGCAGAATACCTATGATATTAGAGGCTTGCAGCCCTCTCAACATTTTCAAAATACTGTGGTATAAAACCTTGCATATACATCAAGTTACTGCAAACACATACCAAGAAGCTGCCAAATAGCTCTTGTCACCTGAAATCTCATCTTGAATGCAACATTATTGGACAAACTTCATGCAGCTGAGTGTTACTGTATCTTAGTTACCTTGAATTTCACAAACAGCCATTTGGATGCTTCCCTTACAACCCTTCCAGGCATCTTCCTGAGAGTCATAATAGGACAGGATACCACCACAGAGAAGGAACCACCGAGGCTGCCAGCCTGAAAAACAAAACTGCATTTGTCACTTACACCTCTCTTTCCACCATCTTTCTCACTTGAGACTTGCTGCAAATATGGCCCCAAGGATTCTCAGTCCCCCTGGAAAACTGAACCCCTTGAAGTATTAAGATTTGTGGACAGACTTGGATGTTGTACACCATAACCCCTGCTTGCTGGCACCTACGTGTCTGTTCTGCACACCGCTGGACCACAGCTGGACACAGCAGCATGTGTCTTGAGATGCTGTATGTAATTTTCAGTAGTTTTGCTAACACAGCATCACTGACTCACTCTCTTCCCAAAACCAGCTTCTCAGTTCACCACCCCTCAATTCCTTCCACCACTCCTCAACCCACCTCTTCACTCTTCCCAAAAGCCACCCCTGCTGTCTCGCCTTACAAGTCTTCCTCCCTTGAAGGAAGGGCTAGCCAGGTTATCTTGAAAAACAACATGTAAGAATCTCTTAAAAATCAACAGAGGAACAGAGGCAGATCTGTTGATTTCTGAACATTCTGAACACCATCTTCCAGTGAAGCAGTTTTCAACAGCTCTTGAAACTCCTTGTGCTGCCCACATAAAACATAGTCTTGAATTACTGACCTGCACTTCTGGACATCTTCCCAGAGAAGAACCAAAACACAAGGCTAGACCCACACCAGTAGTTCTGGGTACACTTTTGCCCACCCTGCTGCCCAACTTCAGAAGTAAATTATCCTTTTTTTCTGCTTTTGGAAGCACTACAGCAGTATGAAAAGATAAAACCAAACACGACCTGACAGCCGCCATTTATGTCTAATTAAAAACTACAAGCTCATTAACTTAAGAAGAAATGAGGCAGCAACGTCACTGGAGGAAAGCAGCTTTCATTTTCTGAGCTGCAATGAGCTTCCCTGGCCAGGTCCAAAGGATTGAGATTCTGACACTCCCACACCGTGCCAGCAAACCATCTCTGGAAGGAGCACTTGGACAAGAGCACATGGACCACATGGCTCTTAGATATTTTGGCAGAAGGTCTTACTTCTGCTGTCCCCTGCACCAGGGCTCTGCCAACCAGCACTGTGCTGCAGGAGCCCAGGCTGGGCTTGGGCAGATAGCACATTGGAGGAATGACAGCTCCCTTCCAGCTAGAAACAGGTTCCTTAGACTATTGCTGAAACCAAGCACAACACAGTTTAAGATTAGAAAAGCCTAAAGCCTCAGGCTAACAGCAGGAGTATGGTCTGGCTTGCTCCCTGCTTTGTTTTTTTTTTAAATCAATACCACTGCATTCAGTCCAACCCAGTTTATAGATTGCTGAACCTTGTGTGGTGGCTGGAAAACAAATTAAACATAAATATGATTTCATTCCCTTCTAGATCTCTTCTGTTATTTCCTAGAAGAATATAAAAATATCAAAAATCCGAAGCACTCTTGACACTTCTTTACTTTATATGAAGGGGAAAAAAATCACAAGCATGAGAATTAAAAAAGAAAAAAAAAATCAGCAAGACAGGTTTCTATTTCTCTTGCTTCCAAAATAAAGAAACTATCCTGAAAAGTCACTACTTATATGTGGGAACTCACAAAAAAAGGAAGTGATTGTTCAGCAGAGAGAAGCAGTTAATTGCTTCAGACACTCAATGGCGCAGAACCAATTCTTTAAATAATGCACAGCACCACAGTCAATACAAGCCTCTAATTCAGTCTGGAGCTCCTGCTGCTGCACATGAATCATTTCAGCCATGCTCCTACAGCTTAAAATTGCAGCTGATGCTCAACCAAATTGCATCCCATCAATCAAAGGCTGTGCAATCAATTAGCCAACATACAAATCACTCTGCCTCCATCACTTTGGAGGCTGGTTAAAAAAATGTTATGAATCAATATATTTTTTAAGACTTTCATTTGGTTGGTTTTTCTGGTTCTGGATCTTGGGATTTTTTGTGGGGAACAGAGCAACTATCTGTATTCCTTTGCAGAAGCCAACTCTTCTTTAATGATTAGATACGTATTAAAAAGACTGTGATAGACAATTTTTACCTAGGACAATAGATATTTTCAGAACAGAATTGTTACGCTAATAAAAACACATTTTTGTAAAAGGAAAACAATTAAAAAAAAAATACTCACAGCAAGGTTCTGTCAGAAGATGCACTGACCACCTGGTACTCACTGACACTTAGTCAGCAGCCATGGGAAGGTTATCCTAAACAATCAGCTAAAAATAGCACGTGGATGACAAATCATGGGCACTGCACACCGATACAGTCCTTAAATACAGGAGCTTCACTTTTGCAGACAAGTGAAGAATGGAGGAAAGAAAAAAAAAACTAACAAAAACAAACCAAAACAAAATCCAAAGCAGCCAAAAGATACTTAGACACTTCCAATAACTCAAGTCTTGGGTTTATTCAGTGTTATTTGCCCCCCATAAATTGTCATAGGAATATTGCAATTTTTGGAACTGAGTATTCAGATTTCACCTGATATAGAAAGGTAAATCTGAACCTTTTAAGATCTTATTGGTGCCAGCATTAACACAACTTTGAAGAAGAATTTAAGTCCACTATACTGATGGTGCACAAGCAGGAGAAAATACAGCTTGTACTTCCAACACCTCATTTTGGAGGCGCAGGACCAGTAAAAATCGACCTTGGTGGGAAAGGTATGTCCAAAAAATCCCCAATAAAGCACAAAGCACAATAAAAAGTGACTGGTAGCTTAAGGTCTCAGCCACAGGAGAAAGTAAAGATATTCCAGATTACTTCACAGGCACTGGTTAAAGGACATATTGCACTCCTGTGTGAAACTTAGAGTTAGTGCCTGCAGCACCTGGAAGATCTGATGTTGCCCACTACAAAACCAGATATTTAAGCAGTCTGTGCCTGCTAAGGATTCATTACGTCTTGAGAAGAAAGAAAGATCTGCCTACTTCCACCATTACACTTCAGTTAATCTGGATGTAGCTATCACTGAGCAAACTTGACATTTCTTGATAACACAGTTGAAATTTGGACATAATTCAAACTTTAATGTTATACAACTCAGACTCCAGACAGCATTCTTTCTAGAGTGCCAAGCCTGAAGAAAAAGAAAAACCAAAACCAACATTTGAAGACATGAAGATCATGTCAGACATCTACAAAGCCAAGCCATCTGGGAGAATTACATACTCAAGAAGTCAAATTCATGACCTGGAAAACAAGCTGCAATTATGAGACACCATTTCCACCTGCATTTCTAAAATGCATAAAGCCCAGACATCCAGGTTTTATTACTGCTTGCTTTCCATGAGAATTATGTAACACTTTAGGCCTATTAATTTCTTGAGCTTCAGAATAAGTTTTTGTAAAACTTTTGCAATAGATAGTCCTTGGACTTCCTTGACCCTAATCCAGACTTTAACTGCAGATAGGAGATAATTATGAACTTTTGATGTTACAACATCTCTCTAGTAGGAGTTAAAGACATCATCACCTCCCTACTGCTTATAACAAGGGCAAGAATCCAAGATTTAGTTGCAGGTGGCATAGCAGGACAGATCCCTGTTTTTCTGTGCAGGGTCACAAAAAAGTCTCGGAGTGGCTGCCCTGATAGTCTGAACCATCTCGCTGTGAGAATGAGCAATATCCATCATTTCATCCCACCCTGAGCAAACGTAAACTGTGCCATGTGCTCACTGTCCCACCATCTCCAGCTTGATCTCCCAGGGGGAAAAGCACCACATCATCTGCCCAGTGCTGTGTCAGTGACTGACAGCTGGACAAGAACTACTGAAAACTCAGCTCCATCAGGACAAAGACCCTGTCAGTCAACCAGGTTTCTAGTCAGAAAAAGCAGTTAGCAAGAAAGGATCTTACACAGATCAAACTTCAAACTTTTCCCCTTTTTTCTCATTCAAGGAACAGAAGTAAAAGATTATCCTGACATAAGCATTTTGCACTCAAAACTAGTGCCTACTTTTTCCATACAGCCTCCTAAGGCTGCCCAGTATTTTGGGACGGGCAATCCCAGGTGCTGGAACACATTTTGCAGCCTTAATTCTATAGCAAAACAATTCAACAGGATAAAAATCCAGTGTGTATCCATGAGGGACAGCAGAAAGGCAGACAAGAGTGGGTAACAATCTATGCCTCTTCTGTGAGCTATTATTCTGTCACCTAGAGAGCAGCTTCTGGAAATGCCCATATTCCAATTTTACTCTGATTATGTGCATATTAACAGCAGGAATCAATACAAAAAGCCTCTAAAGGTAATGAAGTTCAAAGATCTAGCACTTTAACAATGGCATCACTTTTTAAAGCACTCATTCAAGGCACACTAGAGGTTCAAGTGAAAGAAGCAATAGCTGGAATGGGGTTTAACACAATGACCTTCTCCCAAATTATTTTTCTCACAGGGATTCCATAAAGTCCACTTTTGTTTCATTTAACTGTTAGGGCAATGTTAGCAGTACTGAAAAAGCATCCTGTCATCACAGGGCAACTGGGTTTGTTTGCAAATGATTCTATGGCAGTGACCAGCCAAGGCACAGAGAGTACAATGTACCAGCCACAGGCATTTCTGAAGGGGATGCAGTGAAAGGATGAAGGGCAGAGAGGGGATGGTGGTGGAGGCAGAAGTTCAATCATACAGGCCCACTGCTCAGACACACTAATTCAAGTTCTACAAAGCTCCTGGGACTCTTCCTCCTTTGTTTACACTTATCAGCCCCAGCAAACAAGCTGCTCCTCTCTCTGACCCCCTGGGTGGTTATCAGGCCAGACTAACTCAACACACAGAGTTTATGTAAGCACATACAGATACCACATGATGATATCTCTTCACCATCAGCCTGCCACACCTTTGGTTTCTGTCCTACCCAGCCATTCCCTGTGATCACTTACTCGCTTCAGTGCAGAGGGACTGAATGCAGAGGCACTGGTACTGCAGCATACCTGGCAGGGAATGCTGTACCTTGGAGGCTCTGCAGCACTGCTCTAACACTTACAGAGGAGAGAGGGGACACCGATTTCCATTCCTGCAGCCTCATCAAACTTTTCTACTGTGGTACATTACACAATTCCAAAAAGGTTGGACAAAAGCAAGATTGCTGCATGAAGAAATACAGAGGGAAAGGGAAGAAAATCATGAGAAAGGTCAAATCACACAAGGACAATTAAGCAAAATCCAAAGAGAATTAACTAATCAGTCCCTGAAGTATACTGCACCAAAAGTCTCATCCAGCCAGAAGTGGCTGAGAGTCAGGCATTCATCTAAACCAACACCTGGATCCTGAGAGCAGCTACAGCCAGTAATAGAAGGCAGAGCATTGCCCTGAAGGCAACAGAAACCTTCAGCTGTCTAGGTCCACCTCCACAAAAGCCAGACTTCTAATTTTATACAATCAGAACTTGGACTACACACAGGGGCTAAAATGAAGGGGAAAATTATAAAAGGCTTTCTAGAACCAAATCTTTATCGAAGTGTGAAGTTTTTGATTAATTCCTCCATGTCTGGAAACAGAGGAGCTTATTTCCAGAGCTTGATATCAGCTGGAAGGATGTCTCTCATTCTAAAAGGTCAGATTTTTTAAACTCCCAAAACAAAGACTTGCTCTAAGCAATATCATGTGCATCCAGATTCAAGAACCAATGCTTTTTCACATTTTCTTGAGCTCTACCCCCAAGTTTATTAAGGAATAATATTAAGGAGTTAAGGAATTCTGAATCCTTAGAGACAAGAGTAATTTAAAGTTTCATGTGAAAGCTGAAATGTACTGCTTGGTGCTGGCTCTTGACGTCTTGAGATAAACTGAAAAGAATCCAAAGTACAACAATAAGCTGAGAAGGGATGATTACATCCAGGTAGTTGGGGAGAGCTAACTGAAGTATGTGGCATGATGCAGTGTCACTGGTGATGGCATGAAGGTGAGTCTATCATGCCTTGAGGAAGATGAATTACCTAGGGTTAGAATTACTCAGCACAAAAAAAGGAAGTGAATATTTATCAGGAAAAGCTTAGCTTTGTAAAGGAAAGTGATCAAAGTGATTTCATGGATCATGTAACAAACACCAGGCAAGCCAGTGGAAGCAGTCATCATTTTTCATCTAATGATGAAGCTGCCTTTGAACCCCACAGCCAAGAGCTGATCCACACCATCTCTTCCAGGGTTAACAGCAATCCTGCCTGTGGCCAGCAATCCCAGATAGGGTGTGTGCCTACACTGAAGGTATGAACTGAACTGAATTTCAGCAGAAGGAAAAAAATCAACTTGAAAGTGCCATGTTGTCATACACACCACTGAAGGGAGGTATTCCCCAACTCCATGCTGTTTCCTGGCAATAGCTTACTCATTCTACAAACCTGATGAGAAAAAAAAAATCATCGATGCCTTTTACAAGACAACCTCCAAAGACTAAATAAATTCATTTTATTAATCAGAAGTTATGCTCAACAAAGAGCACGCAATGCAGGATAAGTTCAGCCGGAGATCCTATGGGAGGCAGTTTCCAAGCAGCAAAGAGCAGCTTTCACGTGCAGCTCAGCTCTGCTCTCTCCCTTCTTCATCCTGCCAGCAGCATTCCCCAGCTGGAGATCAGTCACGCTGTGACACTGCAGCCAGGATCTGCCCTGGATGCTGCCCTCTCCGGAATGGTTTGTGCTCAGCCAGGACTGCAGGCAGTGGCGGCATAACAGACCCAGGAGCTTTAGGGAAGGCACAGGGTGGCACTTTTATCATTCCAACTGCTTACTACAGTAAGCAGTACTGAAACAGTAGTTACACACCCATCCCCAGCCCCCACCAAACAAAGCTAACGTCAGACAGAGACTTTTGGCAAAGGAATTTTTTAAGATCATGTTACATGCTTTGACCATAAGCTCAGCTGAGGCCAACTTACATGCCTGCATGATTTAAGTCACCCTGCTCTGGATTTTGAGTATTAACAATTTGAAGTTTGCAGATGCATTATATATTTGCCCAAGAGAAAAAGTGCTGTCTCACTTTATATGATGATAATTCTGCTTGCCAAGTTCCCTGCTCTCTTAAGGTTTTAACCAATTCAGTGGGGGAAGCACAGACAAGAGCAACCAAAGGACAGACTGCAAACCTAAGATCCCAATGGATTTTTATAGGCTAGAACTTTGTGAATGTATATCTGATCCAAAGTTGGCACATTTCACTTGAACAAAAGTAACACACTGAGAAATCACTATCCGGTGGCCATTGCATTAGGAGACAGAAAAACTCAAACTCTCAGTTTTCTAAACTCAATATATTTCCAAGATATCACTGGAAAGCCTGCATTTAGAAACCACAATGTGAGTGCAGGATCAACACCAGAGGAAAAACCCTACCTTCAAGCAGATACCAGGTAATACTGATTTGATTTATTCTAATCTATATAAAGCAAACAAGTGCATTTATTACAAATAAGAAAACTTGTTTAAGCAATAAGGCAAACTGATCTGTCTTTCAACTGGTGGCAATCATGGTGTGCTTCCTTTGCCCTTTGCCCACAGAAAACCAAACTTGTTTCCTGTTTCTGAAACGTTCTTGCTGTCAATAATTATGCGATTTGCAACACAGATCTAGCTCCCGGCCCAAGAGCTGAGAGGAAATGGGTTGAGGTGGACTTGACCTCTCATGATGGCAATGACATAAGGCATTATGAAATCAAAATTCCCAGAAAAGACTCCATTACCAACAAACGCACCTGATTCACCAACCTTGAGCAACAGGTAAAAAGCATACTGGGGTCAGAAATACTGCTCTCGATAACCTGTTGAACCTTCTTACTTCCCTGAATCCCTGAAAGGAAGCTTTCCTGTCTCTCACTCTCCAGCTCTCTGTTATTGCTACAATGAACGCCACATTGCAGAATGAATTTTTTTTTTTTTTGCATCTGTGCATAAATTTATAACTTAATGGCTTCAGGGCAGGAAGTCTTTATTCTACAGCAAAAGAAAGCACCAGTATGTACAGACAGCTTGCAGAACAGTTCTCAAACTGTTCTCAAGCACACCACGGGCCTTCTACAACCTAAAAAAAGGCATAGAGTGACCCTGACCACCACACTTACTAGAAGAGTCAAGTTTCAACCAAGAAATCAGAAGGATGCTTCAATCTTCCACCACAGATTTTCTCTGTGTTGACAGCAAAACCTCTCCTAGTTTTCAGCCACTACAAATCTTACAAAGGCAAGGAAAAGCTTCCTTCAGTCTGCATTCACTTGACTGAGGTTTGCCAAGCATCATCCTTCTTCATGAAGGGTCATTTGACTGGAAGTGCTTATCAATGTGGCTAGCAAAAGAAAACTTAATTTTGATGAAAACAGAATACTTCTTAGTCTTCATCTTACCATCAAAAGAGAAGACCAGCTGATCCTACCACAGGCACACTCAGGCACTAAAATGTCAAATAGCCACTCAGTTATCTACAACATGCATTGTTTCCCACAGCCACGCATTCCCAAGTCTCATGGAACGAAACCAAGCACCAGGGTTCCAGACACACCCCAGCATCTCAGCAATGCAAAGGAAAACATGTAAAACTTTCGATCAAATGAACCATAGGTGCTTTTAATATGGGGAAAGGACTAATACCACTACCACAGTTCTGCAACTTAAACGAAAAAGACAAGCATGGCTGCCCCTACTGCCACTTCAAAATTCAAGAGCATTCACAAATAATTAACAACTACAAAAAAAATCCATGTGTTCACTGAGACCTGACAACTTTTTATTCAGAACACCTATTGCCTAAAGGGGAAAAGTCACAGCAATCTTCTAGCAGAGCAATAAATCCAGCTTCGTGCACCACTGCTGCCCCCCCATCCCCGCCACATGAGTTCAACACTTGCTTGTGCTTCAGCTTTTTCTTTGTTTAATTTTGATTTCCTACACTTTCCCAGCTAACCAGAGACGTGCAGCTGTTCCAGCCTCCCGGGAAAAAAGTCCAGCAAGGCGGCAGCCCTCGTACATACACTACTGAGCAACACTGCACCTGGCAATGTCAAGGTGGTCGTGGTTACTTTTCTCTGACCTTCAAGTTTCCAAACTGCTCCAACAAACCACGGAGAGGTTTGCACCTGGCAAGACCCCATCCACAACCCGGGATCATACGCCTCTGCCTCACCTGGCTCGAATGCGTCCGGCAGTGGAGATCCCATGGGAACACTGGGGCTTCTGAGCCCACCCCCTTTAACCTCTGGCCACACACGGCTGTTTCCAATCTGCCATGAAAATCAAGCCTTCCGTGGCACGGGAACACCCGAAAAATTAAAATTTGGGCCTAGAGCTAGCAGGACAACCCCCCTCCACCTTTTTTTCCTGTCTTTTTAGTTTTTTGCATGCCGTCTCATCCGAATGCCCCAAGCGGGACTGAATGGCAACACCTTCTCTTCCCAGCCCTGGGAATGCCCCGAATCCCCGACTCGCCTCAACAGAAGTTCCACGGGGTGTGAGGAGAACGGGGAAGTTCGCTGCTCGAGCTGACCCAGAGCATCCAGACTCAAACTCCATACCCCAACCCACGGCCCCGGACGGGCACCGGCACCGGGATAAACGCCGGGCAGTGGCAACAAGGCAGCGCCGGGGCTGCTCCCCTGCGCGGCGGGGTTAAGGGGCAGCGCTGACCCGCACCCAGCGAACACCGTGAGTATATCCATGTATGTACTTGTATCAATACATATATGAGAGGATGACGGCGCCCGTCCCGCAAAGGCTGAGGGCTGGCAGGAACTAACTCACCGCTCAGGTAGTTGGTCCACTTGTACAGGACCCCCTCCATGCCGGCCGGCCCCCGGCCCCATGCAGCGCGGCCGCCCCCCGGCGGGGTCACGCCGCCCGCCGCCGCCCGCGCTCCGCCGCGCCGCCGACGCGCCCTCGCTGCCGCTCCGCCCAATCAACGGCCGGCAGCGGCCGGCTCTATTGTGCGCGCGATCCGCGGGGCTGCCCCGCTCGCCGGCGCTGGGATTTCCTGGCCGGCCCACCCTCCCCCCCAGCTGTTCGGGCCTGCCGATTGGATGGGCTGAGGGACGGACAGGGGCGCGCTCCAATGGGCGACAGCTGCTCCGGAGCTCGCCCTGCGGAGAGCCAATCAGCGAGCGCGCCGGCGGTGCGGGCCGTCGGCAGCCGGGGCTGGCAGCGCTGTGCGCCGCTGCCACGTCGGACGG